>CATQJA010002639.1:842500-1085000 GCA_958295435.1 Mesorhabditis spiculigera
CGCGTATGGGAGCTCCTTCTTTTTTCATCCGTAAAATGGGATTTTTTTAACTATTTTTTTGGAAATATTTATTTTTGTAATATTTTTTTTTTTTATTTTTTTTTTTATAAAATATTAATATATTTTTATTTTAGAATATTAAAAAATTTAATAATAAAAAAAATAAAAATATTTTTTATAATAAATAAAAAAATAATAATTATATTTATTTTTAAAAGAAAAAATTTATAATATTATATTTATTTTTAATTTTTTTGTTTTTATTTAAGATCCTATATTTTTTTCCATTTCTTCCCTCCCGATTGGACCTAGGATAAAATTATACAGATTCGTTATAATGTTTTTTTTTTTATAATAATTAAAAATTTAAAAAATTTTTTTTTTTTAATTATTAATAGTAAAAATTAATTTAAGGCCCCCACGCCCGGGAATTCCGGTAGGGGGGGGGGCCGGGGGGAATAATTTTGCAATTAAATGTTTTTAAAAAATTAAAATTTTTTATTTAATTTATATTAAAAAAATATTTATTTATTATTTATATATATAAAAATAAAAAACATCAATGGAGCCGCGGGCCCGTTGCTGCCCGCTGAGCCGATGGATGTTACTGCCTAGACTTGAGTTATTCCGTTTTTTCGATCCCGCTGACATTCGTTGTTATTTCTACCTTGTTTCGTTATTTTGGGCATGGTTTGCGTGAATAAAGTTTTTGATTGCAATTGCGTTTTTGTGTGAGAAAAAGTAGTTTTAAACTACTTTCGTATTGATCGAGCGTTTTTTAAATAGTGATGGTGTATTGCTCTCGAATCAGATCAAATAGTAAAAAATCTTTGACATTTTTTGCCTTTTTTTTAATCTCGTTACATCGCTCTAGCGAAAAAACTGGCTTGCTCTCTCCAAAACTTCAAACAGATCTTCAAATTCCGAAAGAATGATATGAAAAAGAATTTCCATCTTTTTGGCATCGCTAGTTGTAAGCTACTTTTGTAGTTCCCGAGCTCCAATTTAATAATTTGTGCTTTTTCTCCCCATTCGGCAATTCCAAGCTCTAAGACCATCATTAAAATCTCAATTTCCAGGGCAATGAGCGAACCACCGAAAGCAAAAATGACGGACGCGGAGCGCGCGGCGCTTGCGCAGAAGTTGGACGACGACCTGGACCGATTCATGGAGGACCTGGCGGCCAAGAAGCGCGCGGAGGGCGACGGCGAGCGCAAGCCGTTCGACTTTGACGAGTGGTGCAAGGACATCGACAGCCACCCGGCGTTTATGAAGGAGCTGAAAGGGGACGGCGGCGAATACTCGGAGACCATCCAAGCACTACAGGTATGTTTTTGGCAGAATTTCCATCTAGGAAACATGTTTAGGCGATGAAATACGACGGCGAGGGCGAGGAGGATCAAATCGAAGGCGCGCAACACGATAAAGATGAGGGCAACAAGCACTTCAAGCTCAAGAAATATCGATGGGCGACGGAGTGCTACACGCGGGGCCTGAAGCGGATGTGCGCCGACCGCAAGCTCAACTCGTTGCTCTATCAAAATCGCGGGGCCGCGCAACGACACATCGGAAATTTACGGTCGGCCGTGCGGGATTGCGTGTTTTCGCGGCGATTCGACCCAACAAATTTGAAGGCCGTCGTACGAGGAGCGGATTGCTTGCTAGGTATAGAATTTTTCTGAATTCTGAAATTGAATTCTGAATTTCTGTATTCTGGTTTCTGAAAGCTGAAAGAAAAGCTATCTAGCCGAGTTGGAGAGATTTTTATCCTTTGATAGTGTGTTTTCAAGTCTTTTTACTACTTTTTGATTACTGAAAACTATGAAAATTTTAATTTTTAGGCATTTTCATACTTCTTCTGAAGAAAAGTAAAAATTTTCGACATTTTAATGAGTTTGTAGGAATTTTCTTGAATTAAAAAGAAGAAAAGATTAGGAAAAACGAAATTTTCAACATTTGTTGGGCTTTTAGTAATTTTCTTGACGTGAAAAGACGAAGTATGAAAAAACTAGATAAATTACGTATTATTTTTCAGATCTCGGCTACGGCCAACAGTGCCTCGACTGGATCGAGTCAAGCCGAAAAAACAAGCTCGAAGGCGACCAAAAGAACTTCGACGCCCTCGACGAAGCCGAAAAGAAGGCGAAGGAGCGCGCGGTGGTCGAGGAGCGGAATGCGCGCAAGGAGCGCTCGCAGCGCAACAAGGATCTCGCCGAGAAGAAGAAGATGCTGGACGCGCTCAAGTCTCGGGCCATACGCTTCAAGCCGCCGATCGATCTCGCGAGCCCCGAACTTTTTGAATGGAATTACTTGGAAGCTCAACTGCCGCAGCTACGAGAACATCAACGGGTCGCGTTCAACGAAGAGGGCAAGCTGACGTGGCCCTTGTTATTGCAGGTATTCGATTTATGTTTCTTCGAATGAGAGGCGCGTTCGAATTTTCCATTATCGAGGTAAAAACGTTATCAAAATTTATCAAAATTACGAAAATAACTATTTTTTCGACGAAAAACTGGTGATTTTGGGCCAAAATGTGGATTCTTTTAGTCTGTTTTTTGCACTTTTATACATTCAGGTTTACTAATTAGGATATCATTAACGATTTCGACTAAAATTCCTCATTATTAATTTTTTTTTAGATTTTACTATTATTTTACGAATAGCCCTTTTTATATACCTGCTATTTAGGTAAAACTGGCATTATGAGCAAAAACTATAACTAGAAAACCGATAAAGCGAAAGAACGAAAAAATTGGAGTTTTTATTTTTTTCTATATTCCCCCTTTTTCAGTATCCCGAGACTGGCCAAATCGACGTGCTGACCGAGTGCGCTGAAGATGTGGTCATCGGCGAGCTGATGGCCCGTGTACTAGAAGAGCCGGCCGAATGGGACACCGAGCACGCCTACAAAATGGCCGACGTCTCGTTCTTCGTCTCCGACGAGTACGACGAATACGTGATGGAGGTCTACCCGTGGATGGAGTTTGGCAAGATCCTCACCATCCCCGGCGTCTCCATCAAGCGCGGGCTGCCCGTGATGATGGTCTACACGAATCGCAAGGTCGAGAAGTCGTTCAAGCGCGAGGGCGAGGAGAACAAGTTTACCATTGCCTAATTTTTATTGTTTTTCTGCTCTTTGCTCGTTGATTTGTGATGTTTGTGCTGTAAATTGTCCTTATGATACATTCAATTTTTTTTTGGGGCCCACGACAGTCTACCGATTTTTGAAAAGATTAAAGTTAATGCTCCAACGTCGTTCTCATTTAGGGCTTCAAAAATGATTCGCTCAACTGTCGTGGTTTCATTTTTTGCTTGTTTGGTTGATTTTGATCCGTTGTTGATTTGCCGCCGATTCTATTGACTTTCCCGATTTCCCCTTCCCAACCTGTTCTCTCGATTCAACGTGTTCTCTTGTCATTTTGTGAATTTTATGGGTACAAAATACGTTAAAACTTTGTTGTTTTATAGATGGGTGAGGACCTCGTGCAGGCCCGACGCGCCGCCGACCGCGAGGAGTGGGAAGCTTACTGGAAGGTTGGTATTTGATCAGTTTTATTTTTTGTGCTTCCGGTTCCATCTCAAAAAGGGTTTTAATAGTTTCCGAAAACTAATATATTACATTTTGAAAATTTTTGTTTTTCCTGTTTTTTTGGCGATTTTTCAGATATTTTTGAGTGAGATTACAATATCTTTAACTTTTTGATCGTATTTCCAACTGAGAATGGCGTAAAATTCTGTAAAAACGTTAATGTAAATTTCATTTAGCTTCGCGACCTCAACTCGCGCGGGACGATCTACCCCCCGGATTCAATACTACGTGCAGCGGACCTTCGACCGCCCGGCCAGCTGGTTCAGAGGTTACTTTGGCTCCACTAACCAAAATTTTCCCTTTTCCAGAAAAGATTGTCGAGCCCAACAACGACGGCGGGCGTCTACCGTACTACCACCGCAAGCTGACCCGCGTGCCCGAGATTGACGAGTGCGGCGTGAATGACAAGGTATAAATTGAGATTGCTTAAAAAATGGAGCTTTTTCGCTATGTATACCACCATTTTTACGATTTCTAAAAGTAAAAACGTTACAAATCTGTATTTAAAATACGAAATATCTAGATTTTTCGAGAAAACTAAAATTTTAAGCCTTTTTCGGCGTTTTCTAAGTAATTTCCGCTTCAAATAGAGCTAAAAATTGATCAATAACTAGTAAATTAGCTTTATTCGATGTATCTAAATCTTTTTTCCAGGGTTGCTTCTTCGAGGCCAACGAACAATACCGATTGGACAAGCTCGTCGACGGCTACATTCTTCAGGTATACATTTTAATCGGATTTTAACAGTTATTGTAGACCCTTCGAAATCGGGTGGACCGATGCATGGTGTACAACAACCCCGACTTCAAGAAGTGCGCACCGGTATTGATTGTCATGTAAAATTTATTTTGTGTGCTTTCGGCAATCGAGGAGATGGAGGAGAACGAGCTCAACTTCTTCGTCAAGTACGGCGAGCTGGGGTCCGAGGCTGATGTGCGGGACGTCTACATGAAGCAGAAGCACCGCCTCGTCTGGGAACGGCGCCACCCCGAGATTATGGACGCGCGAAAGCAGGCCTTGGAAGATCATAAGGTATATTTTTATTAGAATTTGAAGATAGAATTTTTCTGGTATGCTTCAGGTGCTTTCGTGTTAGCGGGGCGGGGGGGGTGAAGTGTTTTCGTTTTTATTAGGGTGCCTAGTCATAAAATATGAAATTTTCACAATGCTTTGAGTGTTACCGATGACGGCAGTTTTGTAAGAACGTGCTTAAATTTTAGAAGGTATGTGATAGCTTTGGAAATTCAAAGTTGTCCCCTAGCTCTGCTCATTCTGCATAGGTTTTTGATAAAAAATTCAAACTTTTGGGGCTTTTTATCGCTTCCGGGTTATTTTGAGATTGGAGAAACAGCGCAAACTGTTAGAAACATGTTTTTCTTATTTTAATTATTACGCATTTGAGAACGAAGCGTTTTTGCCGTGAAAAATTTTTTTGTAGTCGAAGCACTATTTTTGTCTAAATACCCTAAAAACAAAAAAATCCACTAACTGAGCGTTTTCCAGGCCCGCCTCGCCTCCGGCGAATTCGACTACTCCTTCTGGAAGAAGGGCATGTTCTACCAAGACAAGAAGAACTACGAGTTCCCCTACGAGTTCTACATGCAAAAGTCGGCGGTGGAAGGGGACAAGCCGCTGTCGAAGGATTGGGACTACTACAAGAAGGTCGCCCAGGACCCCGAGTTCGACAAGCAGCAGGGCAAAACCTCCAACGTGCACATCATCTAGGCCCCCAGTCGACGACCCCCCTATTTTCCTCATTACATTTGTCGTCGAGTGTAGAGCACAGTTTATCGTTGTACTACTAGTTGGTCAAGGTCCTAAGCGCGGTTTCTTTGCTTATTATATATTTTTATGTCTCTCTCTCTTTACGTTTGTCTCTTTTCTTGGTTAACGCACAAAGAAATGTAAGTACTTGTGAAGTCTATGAATAAATTTCGAGCTCTTTGGCGTGGAGAGGAGGAAGATGCAGATCATTACAAATGGCAATTATTTCAGAACTTTGGAAATTGAGACGTGATTTTTAGGTTTCGATTTTCAGGTTTTAGATGTTGTTACGAAGATTTGCGGCCACCGTCCCGATCAAGTACGTGCAAGGACAAGTTAATGGTATGAGCTTCTTTTTGTTTCCGCTTCCTGCCGGTCTTGGCTTCGCTTTTGCTTAGCTTGGCTCAGTTTTTTCTGAAGGTGATTTTGAGTTAAAAGGGGCGGGTTTGCTGTGCTTTTGAAGCCGAATTGATAGAGCTTTAACTTCTGAATAAGCTCAGCTTCCAACACGACGTTCTTCGAAAAAAAATTGGCTTTGAAAATGCCGGGTTTGCCCATTTTGGCTGCGCTTCACAAAATGTGAACTTTGAGAGCCTTTTTCTCGAAAGCGGTTGGCGTTCAGGAGCTTTTGAAAGAATAAGAAGAAGAATTTTATGCAGAATTTCGAACTGTCGAATCAGCTCGATCGCATCGAAAAGACTGCACTCCTTGTTAGCTCATCCTCAAAACTTCTTCCCGTACACTTCTCGAGGAAAGCCAGACTTCGATGCTTAGCCTTGGCTTCAGAAGCCGAGCCGAAAACCAAAACTCCGCTTCCGAAAGGACAAAACCTCTGGCGCGGAAGAACAAAGAGGAAGATACAATACTTGCGTAATGTGGAACTGAGCCTGCGGTTTTGTTGCTCTTGACAACCGGAACCAGTGTATAATCAAGTGTATGACAAGCAAAGAACATAGAAACCAGCAGCTTTATCCAAAAAGGCACACAGAAATAGCTTCTAGGGGTTGTACTCGATGGGGAGGTTCTTGCGGCGGACCATGCCGTCTCCCTGGAACCACTCGCGGCGGAACTGCTTGGCGGCACCGTCGGGGGTGTTCGTCCACTCAATCGTCACGCGGTCGTTGTTCGTGTCCTCAGCGCCGAACTGGAACGAGTCGCACGAGACGGCCACCTGGAACAGATCGATTAGAGACGCTAAAACGTCAAGTTCGAGCAGTTCAAGCTGTTTTGATAGGCGAAGATCAGAAATCAACAGATTTCCATCAAAATCGAGCAGTGCACGCGCTCCAAAGAAGATACGACAAGCTCAAGCCGTTCAAAGCACCCACCAGAACCTGCTCCTTGGGGTCGAGGACTCCGCAGGCCGGGTCAACACCAAGACGCTTCATGTTGGTGGTCTTGAAGGCCCATCCGATGCGACGTCCTCCAGAGTTGATCACCTTGATGTGGTAGGTGTGCTTGTCATCGTACGGGGCGTTGAACACGATCTTCGTGCCGGGCTGCGTGATGATGTCACCGGGAGCGACGGATTGGGCCATCTTCTTGTTGTTGTTGTTGAAGTTTGTTGGGTACTTGTGCCTTCCAGGGGGCTCTTTATATACGAGGGAACGTGTGTTAATCGAGTGATGTTGAGTGCCAAAATCCCCGGGTTCAAAGTGGTTGTCTGGTAATTGATGTTTTATGCGAAGTCGTGTTTTTTTGTACTTTTTTGGGGGTTTTGAATTTTATAGATATTAGATTGAGGCTATAGATATGAAGAGAAAGAAAATAGTAAAAATTTATTCGAAATAAAAGAAGATATTTTAGAATTTTAGAGGAGTTTTAGGGTTCTTAGTTTAGTGTTGCGGTTCTTTTGCATTAGCGGGGGGGGGGGCGACGTTTTTTGGTAATGGTAAGTGCCTTAATGGTGTGCTTAGCAAAATGTAGCTATATTTTAAGTAGATAACAATGGAAAAAATTAAAACAGTGTTTTAATTAAAAATTTTGGCCGAAAATCAGCCATTTTTAGTAAAAAAATCGATATTTTTGCATTTTTTAAATAAAACTTTGGATTTTACGTTTAGAAATAGTCAAAACAGTTTAAAAACACGTTCTCTATTTACAGTAGAAAAATTGGATCCTTGGGTAAAAAGTCCCCCCCGTAATGCGAAAGAACCTTAAATAGAAGAATATATAATTTTTGAGGGATTTTTGCGGTCCATTAGATTAGTATTTCTGCTATAGTTTAATGGCAATATTTTTTAATGTTCTTTTTCAGGAAATGTGCGCGAGTACTTCTACTACATCAACCACGAGGGCATGCTCTTCCTCGACGACGCCAGGATGAAGAACTTTACGTCGGCGTATAAAGGCACGATTTTTATAATTTTTAATACTTTGCTGTACTTCATCAATAATTTTTTATTATAGTTTTTTGATAACACTTGATTGATTTACTCGTTCCAGACGTCGACTTCTTGAACTTCTTCTACAAGCACCTGCGCGAAAACGAGACGGGCCGATTTGAGGAGCACTTCCCCTACCTGAGCCGCTGTGGACGCGAGAGGAATTTGTTGAGGTATCGGAATAGTTGGTTCTTTGGCATTCGGGGGGGCGTACGGTCTTTTTTCTTTGAACGTTCTACTCTTCTTTAACTTGGCGTAAAAATAGTACAAATTTTTATTAAAACTCGCAAAATGAAAATATCGATTTTCTACCAAATTTCCAATTATTTAAATTTTGCGAAGTTTTCTCGAATGTTTCCAATTAAAATCTAGAGAATTTTTGTTAAAACCGCGACAAAAACTTGAGAGTAAATTACTACGCATCCTTTGACTCGCAGAAACTAATTACCCCCCCCCCCCCGATAATGCACAAGCACCGAATCGTGCGTAGAGTTAGAAATCTGGGTTTTTTCAGATGTGACGATCGGCCGATCGTCTTCACGAAAATCCTCGACGACGGCAAATTCTGGAGGCTGGGCGAGTCGACGATAAAAGTGGAAATTGCGGTAGCGCGCTTTTTACCAGTTATGTAAGCGTTTTTGGTACTAGGTCGTTTGCGGGGGAGGAATGACTTAGCGGGGGGTTTAAGTTGAAAAATTAACTTTTCGAAGAATTTTCCGCTATTTGATACTATTTTTGGCCATTAGCCCGAATTTTTACAGATTTTCTTTTCGTACGTAACGATCCGAAAACGCTCTTTTTAGCCCTCGCGCTTCTTCATGCTGCCGAATGGCCGTCTCTACCACCCAGCCCCGTTCGGCCGATACGGCTTGGTGAAGTCGGCCGTCGCTGATCTGATCTTCCCGAATTTTGAGTTCGATTCTGATGGTTTTCCGGTATCTGTAAGGTGGAATGGGCGGAAAATTGAGTTAGAAGACTCGAAACATCTTCTAGGTTGATTTTATGCCTTGAAATATCTTAATTTTTTCGCTAAAATTATATTTTTGTAAAATCGAGAGTCTAGAAAATTTTGAGCACGAGTTTTACGCCTTGAAAAGTTTTTTCAAAATTCTCGGCTAGTAAATCTATATTTTTGTCCGTTCGCTCAATGTATTTTCTTGTTTTTTTTTGACGTGTACATAATTGTAGCTATCAAACGTTATTTTTTTGTATAATACGTGCATTTATGGGTTTGTTAATAAAGATATTTACAGAATTACCACTTGTACGACTTTTAAATGCGTTGGATTAAAGCCAAGAATACCAAAATAAAGCTGGCTTTACTATGACTATTTTTTAGCGCGCTTCGCGTTGCCCTACTCTTCCGCGCGGTGTCTCCTCTTCTCACAATCGCTATTCGTATTTGTAGATTTTTAGGCGCTTTTGCATTATCGGGGGGCTTTCGCCTTTTTTACCTTTGCTAAACGCAAAAACTTTATGAATTTTTAGTGAAATATAAAAAAAATATAGAGTTTCGACAAAAATGACCGATTTTCGACAAAACTTTCGAATTTTTCAAAACATTTTCTACGTTTTGTACTGATTTTTTACCGGAAATATAGCGAACTGTTGCCAAAAATTCCATTCAAAACCTTGCCATTACGTTACCAGATATTTCTGGAATTGTAGAAAAAATTAGCCGCCCCCCCCCCCCCGATAATGCAAAAGTACAACTTTTTGTGTGCAAAAAGAATTATTCTTGTTTTTGTCACATATATTCTAGCCGTAATTTTATAGATATTTTTTTTGTGTTTATTTCTGTATTACTTTTCCTTTATTCATTTCGTCAATCGGGATAAATTATCGCGGGTTTTACACAAGTTTTCTCGGGAGGGCGTGTTGGGGCGTAAAAAGCGGAACTGTGCAGGTCGCTGAGATTTTCGCGGCGGGGTTGCGGAAGCGGAAATGATAAGTAGGAGCGTATAATAGAATTCTTACGGATTGGGGGGTACTGTAGGCGTACAGGGGTGTACGCTACGTTACGCTCCCCTGTACGTCGTCAAGTTTTGTCTAAATAAGTTTAAATAACGTTAAAAAGTCTCATAAAATCCCCTATATTCACATCGGATCACAATGGTCTTGCCGAGGGCAAAATGAGAGAGAGTTAGGAAAATGCGAAGAGACGGAATTTTTAAAGGGACGGGCAAGGCAGGATTTCTATGACTTTATGTCGATTTTTTCGGTTTTAAACTGCGTAATCGATTACGCAATTTATTCAGCGGAAAAGCGGCGCGCGTGCGTTGCGTTTTGCGGGATTTTTAGCAAGAAAATGTACGATTTTTTTTAGTGTTTCCGCGCCCAAATTTAGTTGCGTAATCGATTCTGCCATTATTTAGCCGAAAAACGGCACGTATGCGTTTCGTATCGCGCGATTTTTAGCAAGAAAAATGCACGATTTTTGCTGTGGATTTCTAGGTTTTTCGCGCCGCGACACGCAACGCGCGCGTACGAATTTCATTGCGTAATCGATTACGCCATTTTTTTAGCCGCCTGCGTCGCGGGGTGCGTAAATTCCTAGCCTTAAAAAAAGCCATAAATCCCAGACTTGCTCGTCCCTTTAAAAAGACAAAAATGACAACTACAAAATGGGCACTTTTTGAGCACACGATTTGGAAACAAAAAAAAGACAACGATCACAACGGGGATTTCGCAGGGTTTTCAAGGGTCAAGAAAGATCATCTGAAGTGGGGCAGTTTGGGATACGGTAGCCAGTTGGGGCACATTTTAGGGGACTAGAGAAATGGGTAACTTTTGCGTTCTGGAGGGTACTGTAGATTGGTCTAATCGTCGTACGGCGACTCGTACAGCTCCTTATATAACGGACAGCAGTAGCAGCACCAGCACGACAGGCCGATTAGCACTGGAAAAATTCAGTGAATTATTATTTTTGAAAAATAGCGTAATAAAATAGTATTTAGTTAAAATCACAAAAAATTATAAAAATATATTAATTGGGGATCTAATAAGATTTCTTAACTTATTTTTGGGTCCTATCTTTTTTCATATAATCTAAATAAATTTAATGTTGAAAATCGTGTAATAAAAATGGGGTTTCGCAACAAACATTTTTTTTGAGTGTTTTAACAGATTCGAGCGTCTTTTTGAAAGGATATTTTGCTGTTAGTAATTAATAGATAGAATATAAAATAGCGGTAATGTGATACAAGTACAAAGGATCTTTTTATTGATTTTTAAAATTTTTTGAAGGTATTTAAGCGTTTTTCCGGATTTTTTGCCTATTCTGGCCGTTCTTTTCTATAGGAATGTCAATAATTTTAGCTTTGGTCATTTACTATTTTTCAGGTACGGTAACCCTCTGCCCTACCTGCAACAAGGATGATGGCTGCAATGATAATGGCCACCACTGCCCCGGTTGGAATTGCGAATGGGCAACATGACGGCTTCCATCTGGAATATATGGTGGGATTCGATTTTTAAATTTTTGGATTCTGGGGGCTAGCAGAGAGCATTTGGGAAACTTGTTTTTTGCTTGAAAATTAGGGCAAACTAGCAAAGGAAATTTGAGGAAAAGAGATTTTCGCATCAGGCGTTTTCTGTGTTTTCAATCAAATTTAGGTAGGTTTCATGCCCCAAAAATAGGCAAATTTCAAATTTTCTTTGAAACAGGCGCTGATAAATCGATTGTTCTGCATTTTCGATTATAACTGATGAATTTCGAAATCTAGAAATTCGAAGAAACTGAAGAAAAATATACGATCCCAAATGAGCTCGGCTAGCAAGACTAAACAATCTCTAAAAAACGTACGATCCCATGTAGGGCCATGTGCAGCACCAGTTGTAGTTGTCCCAGTCGGTGGGTTGTGGGCAGAATGCCAAGTAGCCTGAAAATATGAAATTTTTGTAGCTTGAAGTTTTAAGGAGTGGCTACAGCAAGATTTAGGTTCTTGTGCATTACCGGGGGGGGGGAGGCGAAATTGTTTGTATAAGTCTAGAAATTCCTGGAAACTTAATAGTAAATATTTTAATAGTGGTTTTAGCAAAATAAGGCTTTTTTCAACCAGACAATCTTTTTAAAAACTAAAAATTTTTGGAAAGTCGAAATTCGGATCGAAAATCGGCTTTTTTTTGTCGAAAAGTCGATGTTTTTATCTAGATTGTGTACTTATTAAATCCAAATTTTCAGGCGACCTACCGTAACCCGAGGGACACCAGAAGATGCGTCGATTGCCGAGCCTTCCCTCGATGTACTGCGTGATCGGGTCGTTCAACGCCTGCGAGTCGACGAGGTGCACTGCAAAATGTTGGTTTACTTGGGGTGTTTTTTGGGATTTTGGGGTGTTTTTTTACGGGTTTTGAGCGTTAAAATCCTACGCCTTTTTTGGGCATTTTGGTGCGTTGTTTCCTTGATTTTATGCGTTAAAATTAAAGGGTTTTTTGGGTGGTTTTGGCGTTAAAAATGTCAAGTTTTCTGGGTTATTTTGGGGCGTTTTTGCGCAGATCTTTGCCCTAAAATTACTAGGTTGATGGGGTTTATTTGGGGGCATTTTCCGGTTTTTTGGCTTTAAGATTATAACTTTTTCCGGGTCATTTTGGGGCGTTTTTCGCGTTTTTTTGGGTTGACCTGCGAAATTTCTGGTGTTTTTCATACGATTCTGGGCGTTAAATTTGACTATTACTCACCAAATGCGGCCAGAAACACCACGCCGAACACGTGGACTGGTCGTATCAGCATCGTGGCTTTTTTCTGATTTTTTTTTGAGGGTGTGCTGCTACACGCTAGGCGTCCCGCTGAAATATTTGGTGTAAATTAAGCGTAAGGGGGTATAGAACGGATTATAGAAAGTAGATAGAATGAAAACTGAGTTGACTATTTTTACGTTGACTTGAAACGCGTTTTTCCGCTTAACCCTGTAAATTCCGCGGGACTACGCTGCGATACGCTCGAAAAGGGCTCGAAAGCTCGAAAAATTTGGCTTTTTCTAATACACTGCGCTACTACTTACGAAACTTCATACTATGTAATACGACGCTTTCGAAGCGCTGAACTGCTTCAAGATGTCGATACGGGTAGAAATGCGCTTTCTGGACTGTATATACCGGACTCTTTGGTGAATTCCTTGGCATAACGCAATATACACCCTTCGATACGAACGAAAACGGCTCGAATTTGGCTATTTTTACCTACTGCGCTACTACGTACTACTCCGCTTTTCCTAGCTGAACTGCTTCAAGTTGCGGGAGGGGGATGCGCGTTTTATGGACTGTAGAAACTTTTCTTTTTTCCGAGTCCCGTGGCACTACGCGACGCTACGCTCCAACAAACGATGCTGTTGAAGATTTATTTACTTTCACTCCAGGGTTTTCACGTAGTTTTCTGCGTTCCCACATGCTACGCGACACTACGCTGCGCTTTATTACGCCAAAGCGCGCGCAACGAGACCATTCATGACTGCGCTTCAAAATGCTGCAAAGTTTTTTCTGGGGCTGAACTTCTTCAAGTTGTCGGGACGGGGTAAACGGACTTTTTCACCCTGCAGAACTAGCTTTGACGTCCTTTTTTGCATTCCGCTCCGCTACGCGACACTACGGTACGCTTAAACGCACTATGCCTATGTAGGAAATCCGGTTAATTCACCCCTTCTAAAGGGCCATTACAGGCAGGGGACTAGCAACCGGAAGCTCTAGGTTTCTACGCCTTATTTCTACTATTAAAAAGGTTGCTGAGGAGCGTAATTTGGTGCATCATGTAGTTGTCGAGACCTAGTCGCCAAAAATCCTCGATTCTTTAGCTTTCTAGCCCCTTTAAAGGCCTATGAAAGCCAGGAAATTTGTATAATATTCCTAGAATTCCAGCAATTAGACTCTGAGAAATCAGTAGATGTTCAAAAAACAAAACGAAGCAGTAAAATTTGGCATTGACCACCAGATGACTAAGTGAGTCGTACAAGCCGTAGAAATCCGTTGGGGGTGGCCAAGGGGGAGAAGGAGGAGGGAGGCTTCACTGATAAGCCACACAGGGGGAACAGATCGATGCCCGAAAACGGGCCAACTTCAATGAGTCACAGTGGCATGAATCCTATGCAAATATTTGGAAATATTTTGGGTGAGTCATGGTTTTGCAGAGATTCTTGAGGAATGGGATGCCAGCAGGGATTCTTTAGGAAAGGGCAGGCTAGCAGAGATTCTTTAGGAAAGGGCAGGCTAGCAGAGATTCTTTAGGAAAGGGCAGGCTAGCAGAGATTCTTTAGGAAAGGGCAGGCTAGCAGAGATTCTTTAGGAAAGGGCAGGCTAGCAGAGATTCTTTAGGAAAGGGCAGGCTAACAGATATTCTTTAGGAAAGGGCAGGCTAGCAGAGATTCTTTAGGAAAGGGCATGCTAGCAGAGATTCTTTAGGAAAGGGCAGGCTAGCAGAGATTCTTTGGGAAATGGGGAGGCTAGCTGAGATTCTTCAAGAAACGAGGCTGGTTGCCAAGAAACGCGCCCGCCAAAATCGATGATCGTACAGGGGATGGGGATGGAATTTGCCGGGGCAGCAGGGCAGCAGGTATGTGAGGTGTAGCGTGTGGCGGAATATCGAATCAGAACCATCTGATTCATCACACCCCCGGCAGGAGGAGAGAAGAAGAAGCGGAAGAAGCCAAAGAGGGCCCCGATCTGGGCATCGGTCGGGGGGAGAAACGGCTGGGAATATCGGGAATATCGGGAACACCCGAACGTTCCTGCGACGCCGAAAATTTCGCCGAAAATTCAAAGCGAATTTCGGGGAACGGAGCGCATTAGTTTCGGCTTGTTGTCGTCAAGAGGAGCAAAGCGGAATAACTGGTTAAGGACTTATAGAATTTATAATACGTATATATCACTTATAAATAATTAAATGTAATAAATTAAATTCTATGACTTTTTATTTATTTATTTTTAGGAGGTTTTATTATGACTTCTCACGCCAGAAACGGACCGGAAATTGGCCAAAAGTCGCAAATTCCGAGCTTTAAATGAATGTTGAAGCTAGACGAAGTTAAGCGTCGGTCAGAATTCAAATTATGAGGGGGCAAGCTGGCAGAGATTCTTTGAGAAGTGATTTGTAGGTTTGGTTCCATTCATGTGGCATTCTGACGGTGAAGAGATAAAATTCCGATCCTAAACAACAACACTTCCAAGTCGATATTTCGACGGTCACGACCGGGGGGTCCTGACTGCTAATCTCGGAAGCGGCCATAAAAATCGGGGTAGTGATAAGGCCAAGGTGGGGAAAGGAGCATGAGTCAAGGGATTTTGAGAAGTCAGTTCACGGGGCAGGCTAGCAGAGATTCTTGAGGAAAACCGGCTAGCAGAGATTCTTTAGGAAAGGGCAGGCTAGCGGAGTTTATTTAGGAAATAAAATGCAGGAACTTTCCGAGGCCGATATCGACCGCTTCGACCGATTCTCCTTAACCCCGACTTCTTGGGCCCTTTAAAGGGACTTGGAAGCATGCTAAACGACCCCGTCATTAGCCTGGGTGTCGACAGCTACTTTGCCAGCCAAATGACACGCGTAATTGAGCTTGAATTGACTTTCATGAGCAAAAAGCACGAGATTTCAAGGTGTCATTTGGAGTATCGTGTAACTGTCGACACCCAGTAGATTCAATGGGTCGTTTTTCAAACTTTCTAGCCGCTTTAAAGGACCACTGAAGCTAGAGGAAAATCTTAGGATTCGTAAGTCCACCAGAATCAGGATCGGAATCCATCCGGAATCGATCTTCATCTCAGACGACCGGCGGGAAGTGAGAGTGACAGAGAGAGAGAGAGAGAGAGAGAGAGAGAGCGGCAGAGATAGAGAGCAAGAGTCAGGAAGGGGGATCGGCGGGCCCATGGGCAAACAAAACATGAGTCATGGCCCAAGGGGGGACACACACCTCGGGCAGGTACTATGCATGTCGGTTGGCAATATGTAGTGACCGCAGGGGGGTGTTTCGATTAGGAGTGGTTTTAAAGGGGTATTGAAGGGAGGTCTAGGGATCTCTGCTAGCCTGCTTTTTCCTAAAGAATCGCTGCTAGCATGCCCTTTTCTAAAGAATCGCGGCTAGCAGGCTTTTTAGTTTTCTGGAATTTTTCGGGGGGTTTCGCTACCCAAAAATAAACAATAGAAAAACCTCAAATTTCCGGAAGTCAGCCGGTTCATGCTGAAATGGCATGACAAATATCACCCATGTTTCGGCTTCCGGAATTGAAATCTGAATCCTTGGTGGCGTCGATAGGGGCGAATCTGGCCCGGAAATAGCTTTTGAGGAAGGTAGACTGGCTGAGAGAGAATTGAGGATTTGAGGGTTTGCAAATGTTCCGCGAGGATCTCTGCTAGCTTTCCTGGGGTCGGTAGGGGGCTAGGGGCGAGAGAGAGTGAGAGAGAGGGGGGAGAAAGCGCGAGACATGCTAATTGGTGCACAAAATAAGAATGTAGTCCTAAAGATCTCTGCTAGCCTGCCCGCTGGGGAGCGAGAGGTAGGCGAGAGAAGAGCAAGGGAGAGACGTATAGGCAGCTAGAGAAATTTCCTGCAAGATCTTTGCTAGCTCGCTTATGGAAAAGATGGACAGAGAGAGCGAGAGAGGGAGAGAGAGAGAGCGAGCGAGAGGGCAAGCGAGAAGCAGATAGATTTACAGAAGACCACCGTCAGGTGCTTCTAATATCCTCAAAGATCTCTGCTAGCCTGCCTCGAGCTCTAGAGACACAGTAAAGTATGGTAATTTCGGTAGGGATGTTATGTTTGGGTGGTGATGTTCCGTGGTAGCCGGTGAGAGAGAAAGCGAGAGAGAGAGTGAGAGAGAGGGCGTGGCGGGTCTTTATCAGTGTTCAGAGTCTCAGAGTGTCCCCCCTCCCGCTTGGCGGTGGTGGTTGTGGTGGTGGTGGGGGGCTCTGTTTGGGGCACCACTGGTCGAAGCTGTGGGCAAACATTCCCGACTTGGGCCAAGCAGAGACAAACACAGATGGAACGATGAAGCGGAGAGAGAGAGAGAGGGAGAGAGAGAGAGAGAGGGAGCGACACACTCGATGCGGACACCAGAACGTGCCCGCCGGGTAGGAAGATCTCAGGATAATCGGGCGGCATGATGGGACTTTAAAGGGGGAGCGACAGGATCTCTGCTATCCTGCCCCATTTCCTAAAGAATCTCTGACAGCCTGCCTTTTCTAACGATCGGGCCAGCTAGCAGGGACAATTTGAGGTGCAGACGGCAAGGCAAAAAGAAGACTTGTGGAAGTAAAAGGTGATAGTCTAGCTGAGATTCTTTGGGAAGCCGCTGTTTCTCTGGATTTAAGCAAGCTAGCAGTTATTCTTTGCGGAAAATGGCACGGATTTATCTCTCGCTCGCTCTGTTTCTCTCCTTCTTACTCTCTCTCTCTCTCTCTCTCTCTCGCTAGCTCACTCTCGCTTTCTCGCCCTCTCTCTCTCGCTCCCTCTCTCACTCTCTCTCCGGCTCTCTCGTCCATTCCTATCCCTTGCTCGTCCCTTTAATAGAGACATGCCAGCTAGCAGAGACCATTAGAGAACGATTTGTCTGAAATAAGGCAGGCTTGCAGAGAAAATGGAGGAATCCAGCGTTGAGAAACTAGCGGAGATTCTTTAGGAAAGGTCAGCGAGCAGTGATTCTTTGAGGAAAGCAAATTCAGAACCGTTTTTTGCAATAAACAATGAACGTCCTGTAGCAATTAATTAGCCGCCAATTTGGGGGCCAAACAGTTGAAAGGTCGTACAGTCAGTCTAGGAGGGGGGGGATGGGACTGGGAGGGGTAGAACGGCCCGAAAGAATGTCGAAATTTGCATACGGGGGGAACAGCCAGCCCGCAAAGCAAATACTCAAGCCCTCAGAGCCCCACCCCGGGGCCCGCAACCCAGAATTCAACCCAACCAGAAATTGGCCTCATCGATCGGGGGGTTGAGTGATGGAACAGAGGGCAGGCTATCAGAGATTCTTTAGGAAAGGGCAGGCTAGCAGAGATTCTTTAGGAAAGGGCAGGCTAGCAGAGATTCTTTAGGAAAGGGCAGGCTAGCAGAGATTCTTTAGGAAAAGGCAGGCTAGCAGAGATTCTTTAGGAAAAGGCAGGCTAGCAGGGATTCTTTAGGAAAGGGCAGGCTAGCAGAGATTCTTTAGGAAAGGACAGGCTAGCAGAGATTCTTTAGGAAAAGGCAGGCTAGCAGAGATTCTTTAGGAAAGGGCAGGCTAGCAAAGACTCTTTGTGGTGTTTATAGGTAATTTCAGTAATTTTTTAATTTTTATTCACTAGCACACTTTTCGGATAATCTCTCCACATTGGAAAATACACACACCGTAATTGGATATGCAAAAAATACACAAAAAATTGCATAATTCTCGAAAATTCCGCATCACTCCGTCTCGACGAGTCGTTGCGTCTCGCATAGCTTACGGTAGATGTCACTGGTTTTGATCAGTTGCTCGTGGGTTCCTATAAAAATTGGGGTACTGTAGAATCAAGAATCTCTCGTAGTACGTCCTTTCCGGTTCTATCGCATTATCGGGGGGAAGCTAATTAGAAAATTCTATTTAGAACGGTTGAAAAATTAATATTTTGTAAAGTTTTTATTTAAAGTTAGTTAATAAATTAGCTAAAAGCAGTTTTGAAAGACTTCCGCTATTTATATTGTAAAAATTTTACGAAAGGATTTGAATTTGGTTCCTAAGAAAAGAATAAATCTCTTCCCCCCCCCCCCCGATAATACGAAAGAACCCCTTTTCCAAAGAATCGCTGCTGGCCTGCTCTTGCCTAAATAATCTCTGCCAGCTTACCCTTATCAACAATGGCTCCCTCATTGACCACAGCGATGACATCAGCATTCTGGACAGTAGATAGTCGATGAGCAATGACAAGACACGTCCTGCCCTGTCTCGCCGTTTCCAGCGCCTCTTGCACCACCTTAAAAGCCCGTTAAAAGGCCAGTCAAGTCATTTCCATACCTTTTCGGATTGTGTGTCAAGTGCTGAGGTGGCTTCATCAAGTAGTAGAATTATTGGGCGGCGGACAAGGGCTCGGGCGATGGCTATCCGCTGCTTTTGACCTCCGGAAAGTTGTGTACCACGCTCGCCGACTCGGGTATCGTAGCCCTAAAAATTGGGGGTTACTGTAGATGGCCAATTTCCTCAAATTATTTCTGCTAGCTTGCCCTCAAAAATACGCCATCTTACGTTTGGAAGTCCCAGGATAAACGTGTGGATGTTGGCCAGCTTGGCAGCCTCGACGATGTCATCGTAGGGGACTTGTCTAAAGCGAGAGGGTAGAGAGAGAGAGCACGCGCGCGAGAGAGAGAGAGAGAGAGCTGAGAGCGAGAGAGTGAGCCCCGTTTTTCTCAAAGAATTACCGCTAGCTTGCCCAATTCCAGCGAAAATGGGAAATTCTCAAAGAACCTCTGCTAGCCAGCATCTCACTTTTTATTCCTCACGTTCCTCTGCAGGTTTGCTTAGTCAAGCGAGGGGGAGAAAACAGCGAGAGAGCTAGATAGAGAGAGAGAGAGAGAGAGAGAGAGAGAGCAAGAGAGAGAGGCGAGTGTGAGTGAGAGACAGTGACATAAACTGACCTGTCCAGTCCATAAGTGATATTTTCCGCAATTGAACAGTCGAAAAGTGTCGGTTCCTGCGATACGATGCACACCTGCTCACGCAGCGACTTGATATGTACGTTTCGGATGTTTTCACCGTCCAGCATCTAAATTTTTGCGTTCCTAAAAATCTCTGCTAGCCCCCATTTCCTAAAGAGTCTCTGCTAGATGCCTACCACAAATCCCTTCGAAGAGTTGTAGAATCGCTCCAGAATCGCCATCACAGTACTCTTTCCGCATCCCGAATGCCCCACCAGGGCCACGGTCTGTCCCTAAAGGGGTGGAGACAGTAAAAATTCTGGTAGATGATCATACCCTCTTGATGTCGAGGCTCAGCCCGTTGAGGACCCGGATATTACGGCGGGTGGGGTAGCTGAAGTGGAGATTCCGGAATGAGATGTTGCCTTCGAGGGTCTGGAATAGGGATTTCTCTCTCTCTCTCTCTCTCTCTCTCTCTCTCTCTCTCTATCCCTCAATCTCTCTCGCTCTCTCTCTCTCACCTTCTTGATGCCAGCTTCCGATAGATTGTCGATTTCGGTGGGGTGTTCAATGAGGTAGAAAAGTAGCGAAGCTGCCAGCCTGGCCTTGACGATGTCGGGGATGAACGACGAGACGTTGCCCACCATCTGGCCGCAGAAGGCGAACGCGAAGAATACGCTAAAAAGGGCAGGCTAGCCGAGATTCTTTAGGAAGGGGGCAGGCTAGCCGAGATTCTTTAGGAAAGGGTTGCTAGCAGAGATAAATTGGGAATTCTCGTACCGATACACATCCGCCGGGGCCATAGATCCGTCATCCACAAATTTTGCCCCAAGCCAGAAGGCCAGGGCGTACATGAAGAAGATGATGGACTGGGAGAAGGCGAACACCGCGCCGTAGGTGTGGGCTTGGCACATGTTTTCTCTGAAAATTGTGGATTTGCCTTGCCGATTCCTTTAAAACGGCGTCGCTCCCCCCTCTTTCTATCGCTCACTCTCTCACTCTCTCTCTCACTCTCTCTCTCTCTCTCTAATTCACCCACTTGTACGGCTCCCTCAAGTATTCGCAGTACAAGAAGTGGAACTTCTCCTGCCTGTTCAGTGCCTGTACGGTCCGGATGTGCTCGACGGCCTGAATTTTTTGAATTCTGGAGACTAATTGGATTTCCTCCTACCTCTCCGGCCACCTTCCCGGCCTCCTCAAGCAGTTCAGTGTCGCGCATCTTTTTGCCGAACTGAAAATTGGGATTTTTGAGGAGTTGGAGGCTAGCAGAGATTATTTAGGAAAAGGCAGGCTAGCAGAGATTATGGTGGAATCTATTTTACCTGCATCTTCATCTCGAAATAGCCGGAGAGGATGATTAAAGGGACGATGAAGACGAGAATCAGCGCCAACTTCCACCCAAAAATTAGCCCGACCACGATGGCACCGCCGATCGTGACGACGGAGGAGACGACGATTGGGAGACGGGTGAACACCTAGAAGTCGGTGTCCAACTGTTGCTCTCTCTCACTTTCACTCTCTCTCTCTCCTCTCTACTCTTTGTCTTCTCTAGCTATCTCGCTCTTTATGTGTCTCTCTCGCTTTCTCTATGTCGCCCTCTCTCTCTTTTTCTCTCTCGCTCTCTCTCTCTCTCTCTCTCTCTCTCCCTCTCTCTCTGACTTACATATCGAACATTTGGCGCGTCAGTCGCAAATCGGGTGCATAATTTTCCGGTACCATGCCGGAGATCGTCGTAGAATCTGGAAATCATGGCTAGAAAGAGAGAGAGAGAGAGAGAGAGAGAGAGAGAGAGTGAGCGAACTCACCCAACATCCTGCCTCATCAAATTTGTAAACGCCATCATCCGCAACTTTTTCGTCAGCCCCTCCCCGCAACGGCCGAGCGTGTTCGCCTAGAAATGGGGCAGGCTAGCAGTGTTCTTTGGGGAATTTTTAAGGCATTTTTTATAGTTTGGACGCTACAATACGCTCAAAACTACCGTAAACCTACCGATAGGAAAAATCCAAGCGCGTGCACGACACCCATAATTAGAAACATGGCGCACCAAAACAAGGCCTCGCTGCCGATTTGGTCCGGTGGAAGGGTGAACACCTAAAAGGTTGGCTTTAATTTGGCCGGAAGGCTTCAAAGTATCCAGAAATTCGGTATTTTCACGGTTTTTAAGCTTTTGAAGCTAGCTTAACCGAGCAGAAAGCTTCTAACTTGCGTTAGAGGTAATTTGGGCTTTAGGATGAAAACCCAAGATAGTGCTTTGTCTGGACTGCTCCCACTTGACGTACCGCAAAAATCTGTGCGTAGACGAGGGCAAAGACGGGCGTCACCAGACCGGACAGCGTACTGCCGAGTAGCCCGAGGGCGAAGAAGCCCCAGTTCTCGCGGTTGGTGGCAAAGATTTTTGAGATGGGTGTCGGCTTCACGCGGGCTTCCTGAAATTCCAGCTAGATCTCTGCTAGCCTGCGCTTTCCTAAGGAATCTCTGCTAGCCTGCCTCCACTTAAAATCTGGCTTACATCCGCATCATCCTGCATCTCCTTGATGGTGCTGATCGATCGGCTGACCACACTGGTGCCGGCTACTGTAGATTTCTTACGAGCTGCTTGAGCCTAGAAGGAGCATTAATAGACATTTTTAGAAGAAACCAACCGTCGATGATTTTCTTGATCTAACCGACCCAGCGTGCGACATGACGTCGCACGTCTCCCGGTCGTCGAGGTCTAAACGGCTCGTAAGCTGGCGATCATTAATGCTCCCTGGCATTTTCAAGATTTTGGTGAGATTGCAGAGATTCTTGGGGAATAGCGAAAGAAAAGAGTGGTTAGAAAAAAGGCAAGCTAGCAGGGATTCTTTGGGAAATTCACGCTTCAGCATCTTGGGCGGGAGCTAGCAGAGATTAGGATTCAGCAGCAAGTTTACAAATCTCTAGGCGTTTTCGCGATTTTTCTAGATTCAAGGGTCACCGGGCATGCTAGCAGAGATTTTTTGGTGATTTTTTTTTGGACAACCTAGCAGAAATCCTTCATTTTATCGGTTTTCCATTAATGCGCGCGCTTTTATCACGTGCTTTAGTATAATATGAGCTAGCGTAACCCACCAGCCGCAAATTTGGCGACCTCCTGGGCCTTGAGCTTTTGCTGTTGCGTCATTTCGTGGAACATGCCGTGGGCATCCATTAATTCTTCATGGGTACCGTGCTCGACGATGCGGCCGTCCTAGAAAACTTTTGGTTCTCTCTATCACTGTCTCTCTCGCTCTCTCTCTCTCTCTCTCTCTCTCTCTCTCGCTGTTTCTGTCTAGCGCTCGCACTCGCACTCGTTCTCACGCTCTCACTCGATCTCACTCTCTCTCCCCTTCTCTCTCTTTCCCTCTTTCTCTGCCTCTCTCTCTCACTCTCTCGCGCTCTCTCTCTCTCTCTCTCGCTGTTTTTGTCTAGCGCTCTCACTCGCACTCGTTCTCACGCTCTCACTCGATCTCACTCTCTCTCCCCTTCTCTCTCTTTCACTCTTTCTCTGCCTCTCTCTCCCCCTCTCTCTCTCTCTCTCTCACCTTAAACACAAAAATTCGATCGCAATTCCGAATCGTCGATAGCCGATGAGCCACAATAATTGTCGTACGACCATGCATTGCCTAGATTTTCTCTAGTTTTCAAGGGATTATGACAGGAGCCTGACCTTATCAAGCGCATGTTGAACCTCTTGCTCACTCTCCGTGTCCAAAGCCGAAGTGGCCTCATCAAGGAGCAGGAGCTTGGGGTTTTTCACCAAGGCGCGCGCGATGGCGATGCGTTGTTTTTGGCCTGTACATACTGGATTGGGGCTACCGTGAGCAGGTTACCTCCACTGAGCTGTACTCCTCGCTCTCCTACTCTTGTTGCAAGGCCGTCGGGGAGTCGCTTGATGAACTCGAGGGCGTTTGCCTAGAATTTATGCTTTTTGAAGGCTTTTAAAGGGACTGGGAAGGCAAAAAAATACCGATTTTTTGGCTATGCATTTTGTTTTGGATTTTGCCGCGCCACAACACGCAGCGCACGCTCTGGCTATTCCATAGCGTAATCGATTAGACCCTTTTAAGGTGGCCAAGAATTCCGTGCTGTAGCTTTTAAAGGGACTGGAAAGGCAAAAAATACCGATTTTTTTTTTTGGTTATGAATTTTGCTATAGATTTTGCCGTGCAGCGACGCTTAAAATTTCGAGCCAATCCAGGACTTAAATATCCATAGCCATGCCTTTACCACCCCTTTAAACCCTCCTAAAGGGGGCGTGTCACCAATTCCACAAGAACCTCCGCTACGCACCTGTTTACACGCATTCATGACATCTTCTTGCCCCGCATTCTCATTTCCCATGCGAATGTTCTCGTAGAGGGTTCCGTCGAACAGAATTGGCTCCTAAGAGATAGAGATAGAGAGAGTGAGAGAGTGAGAGAGCGAGAGAGAGAGAGAGAGAGAGAGAGAGAGTGAGAGAGAGGGAGAGGATCTTAACCGCTAACCTGTGAAACAACCCCAATCTGGTCTCGCAGCGCTTTCACGTTCAGGTCACGCAAGTCGACCCCGTCCAGCGTTATCTAAACGGCAAATGGTTTTTGCTAGCTAGCCCAATTTCCTAAAGAATCTCCGCCAGCCTGCCTTTCTTTGTACCTTTCCCTTGTTGGGGTCGTAATATCGGAGCAGCAGGTTGATAATTGTCGATTTTCCGCATCCGGAAGCGCCGACAAGGGCGATTTGTTGGCCGGGTTGGACGGAGATGGATACACCTCGAAGGATCTAGGTTTATTATTTTTACAAGGTTTCCTCAGAGAAACTCTGCTAGCCTGCCCGTTCCTCAAGAACCTCTGCTAGTTACCCACCGGAATATCCCTCCGACTCGGGTATCTGAAGTGCACATTCTCGACCTCAATAGATCCCTTCATTTCCGTCAATACCGTACCCTCCGTCGAGTACGGGTCGATATATGGGGTCTAGAATTTATCGTAATTTGCTGTATTGCGTAGCCTACCGTATTCAAAACCTTGAGTACACTACGCGCCGCTCCCATGGCCATGGCGATTGAGCCGAGGTGGGGTAGAGCTCCGCCGAGGGCTGTTGAGCCGGACATCACGGAGAAGAACACCTAGAATCGGGCTTTTAGGCTTAGGTTTAGGCTTAGGCTTAGCTTGGGCTTAGGCTTAGGCTTTGGCTTAGGCTTGGCTTAAGCTTAGGCTTAGCTTAGGATTAGGCTTAGGCTTTGGCTTACAAGGAGACGTTTTTAAGTGTCGTCAGGACTTTGGCATGGGACCAAGCCTATCTTGTGCAGAATTTTACGCTGATTCCGAATATGGCAACCGTTTTTGCGGAATAGCCATTTCTCAAAAGTTATGAACGATTTAAACCTCAAAACAGCCCAAAATCGGCTACTTTAAATAATCATAAAAGGCTTCAAAATAGGTTTTAGACAAAACCAGATAGTGCATCTTGTTCAGAAAAAAATTCTCTATAAAATGTACCATCTTTTCCAAAATCAGTAAAAAGTTGGAAAAATTTGATAAATTGGGAGGTCCATAATTTTACAAAAATTTTCAAAATTCCAGAATTTTTGAGTTAAGTAGCTGATTTTATAGAGAATTTTTTCTGAACAAGATGCACTATTAAGTTTTGTCTAAAACCTATTCCGAAGCCTTTTATGACTATCGGAAGTAGCCGATTTTGGGCTGTTTTGAGGTTTAAATCGTTCATAACTTTCGAGAAATGGCTATTCCGCAAAAACGGTTACCATATTCGGAATCAGCGTAAAATTCTGCACAAGATAGGCTTGATCCCGTGCCAAAGTCCCAACGACACTCAAAAACGTCTCCTTGTTAGTACCAGGCTTTGGCTTAGCTTAGGCTTGGCTTAGACTTAGGATTGCGCTTTTTGCTTCATAGACTTACCGTAAAGATAGTTCCTCGATCGTACGTCGGATCCCCGATAATAATCCGGCTACCGTACCAAAATGCCAGCGCATACGAGCCGTACATGCAGATATTCGAGAAGCCCACGCACAGTCCCATGTAGAAGTACTTGACGAGCCCGGTTTTTCGGCCGATTTCAAGGGCGGCTTCGAATCTGGAGATTTTAAGGGGATTGTGGAGTCTGGGTGTAGTAAAGAATCTTCGCTAGCTTGCCCTCGCAGAATTAGACCGGCTCCCAAAGAATCTATGCTAGCCCGCTCTAAAAATAGTCGAGAGATTCTGAAAAAAGCACGGCTAGGTTGCCGTCAAAAATTTTGCAGATTCGCAAAGAATCTCTGCTAGCCTGCCCATTCCTCAAAAACCTCTGCTAGACTGCCCTTTTCCTAAGGAATCTCTGCTAGTCTGCCCTTTCCTCAAAATCTCTGCTCGCTACCCACCTAGTCATCTGCCTTTTGTGTCCATTAAGCGAATGCACAGTACGAATCGATCCGAATGTCTCCTCCGCAATCCCTCCAGCCACTGCGTACGTTTCTTGCTCGACGTGGGTCCTGAAGCGGATACTTCAAAGTTACTGTAGCTTACTTACCGACTGGCCGCCATTTTACTCATCCATGCGCCAGAAATTACGATGAAAGGAGCGAAAGCCATCATGACTAACGTCATCTGCCACGAGTACATGAAGCCTAAAAAGGGGCTTAGGCTTAGCTTGCCTTGGCTTGGGCGTGGGCTCAGGCTTAGGTTGGGCTTGAGCTTAGCTTCGCTTATCTTTTGCTTAAGCTTGTCTTAGGCTTTGTAGGATAGTCCTATTTTTAGCTTCGCGGAATTCTAAAACTTTAGAAAATCCGGAAAAGGCGTATGTCCAGAGTATTGTAGCGGAATTCATAGCATTTGAAATACCCACCGACGATAAAGCCGGAAGCAAACGCTGCCGACATTTGGACGAAAAGGGACAACTTGTCCCCCAGGCCCTCGCGCACTCGCTCGAGATCGCTAAAAAGTGGATAGGATACCGTAATCTTGAGGCGTCATTAGGTCTATTTTGTACAGAATTTTGCGGTGATCCTGAATAAGGCTTCAGAATTTTCGAAATGACGAGATTTGTGAAGTTACAAGAGATTTTAGGGCAAAAAAATTGGAATTTTTGAGATTTTTTATTCGAAAATTGCTGTAACTTTTTAAATTGAAATATTTAGCCAATTCTGCAGCAAGATTCGGAATCAGCGCAAAATTCTGTACAAGTTAGGCTAGGTAGCTTCTTCGATTTCTAGTCGAGTAAGTCGACAAAGCCGACTTACTCGGTAAGCCTGGCCGTCAGCTGGCCGGTGGACTGCTCGTCGAACCAGGCGACTTGTTGTCTAAAGATATCTTCTAAAGGGGTTTTGAATTCTAGATTACCTAAGGATTGCTTTCAAGTAGTTTTGACGTAGCTGGTGCACCATCCGCTCGGCGAACGACTCCATGCAGGCGATCTAGAAAGGGGGAATGAAGCTGGACAAGCTGACTTAGCTACTTTATTTTAAAGCTTTTTTTAAAGTTGGCTTATCTTAACGTTTACTTGACTTTTTGAAGGTTCTAGAGCTAGTTTTGAGCCACTTTAAGCTCATGTGGATACGCTTATAAGTTTTGACTTCAGCTTCCAAGCGTATTCTTGACCTACAAAAAGCTAGCTTCGAAAGGCGTAGGCTTTCCTAGCTTACTTTTGAAACCGAAGTCGGAGCTAATTTTGACTTATTCTTGGCTTGCAAATGGCTAGTTTTGAAATCCAGCGCTAAGCTTACTTAGCTAGCTTACTTTTGAAGCTCGGAATTACAAGTCAATCAATTTTACTAATTACCTGTATATAAGAAGTGACGAACATCAACGCCCCCAGCGCCAGATAGTAGATGCAGAACGTGACCACTTGCGCGTCAAATGCCTCTCTAAAAAACCAGGCTTCATTCCGCTTCTCCTCATTTCAAACCTCGTAATCCCGGGCATGCCCTGCGGATCCACATTTCCGGGCCCGACGACGAATTCCGAGTTTTGCGCTTGTAGGAAGACGGTCGTCATGCCGCCTAGAAAATTGGGGCTTTGTTTTTAGGTTTTTTAACCTTTTAAGCTCTAAATTAACTATATTAAACAGCTCTAAGGTCCTAATACTTTAATTATATCTACGATTTTATTTTTGACGTTTAATTTCTTACCCAAAACAATGGCCAAAAGCGGAAACCCAGCGCCGTGGATGAACGAGGACAAGGCGCCGATCCCAAACAGTAGGTAATCATAGCCGGTTGCGAAGTGCCACTAAAAATAGTAGGATTTATCGATCAATTAATCCCACTTACCAACTTATAACTAGTGTGCTTCGACGTCTGGTGCTCCCGAAAAGAGCCGAGACTAAATAGATGAGGAGATGATCAAGAAAGATTTGAAAAGTAGCCCGGTTTCCTTAAAAAATCTCCTTCCTTACCTGGCCTCACTCCCATATTGACTCAACTTGCGAGCAGCATCAAGTAAAGGGGCCGATTCCTCGGCCGTTTGCCGACCCATTTGACTTGCTTTAAACAATAAGCTTAATACTATTCCCACAAATGAGACTAGCACAAAAAAAAACAGAAAATAGCGCGTTATGTTGGCTTTATAAAAGATAGAAAACCAGTCGGAAACAACAAAAAAGTGCAGAAAAGCACCAAAGAATCGAAGACGAATGAATACCGAACGACCAGTAGTGTCCGGCTAGCTACAACCACAATGCAGAAAGCAGACTCGCTACATCCGAATGATGTGGTTGTCGATTCGTTCCCGATCTGATAAACCAACAAAAATCAAACCCAGAGGCATCGCGGATGCCCGCCGGCAGCCATCCCTGTAATATCTAATCGGCTGATAGGGGCCTCTTCGCACAAACTAGATGCCCAACGACCCGGCGCGATCAATTGACGACCCTTTCAGGAAATGCTGACGGTCTGGCTGGCGCTTGTAAAAACAACTTGTGGGTGTACTTCGGTAACCACGAGGCTTTTGACTAGACTGCTGCTTCCGAAATCTCAAGCCCAGCTTCAAGACCACGCTTCAAACTGCATCCTGCGCAAAACAATGTCCTTGTACCAAGCGCTTCACGATACAACTCTTACGAAAAATTAAGTAAGCGCGCACTTTGATCACTACGCAATCTTTACAAAGCTTCACCGCTATACCGCCATCGCTCAAACGACCATCCATGCAAACCCGCAGTGTCTCTGTATCAACCGCAATCGCGCTTCAATGTGTACTTGAATTATGTCTTCACACAAGTAATACTAAAAAATTTATGACAAGTGCAATTAGCCAAAAAGACATTTCAACAATTTATATAACAAGAACAAACATTTATTTCTTGGAGATGGACGACCTGCTGCCGGACTTCCTGCGCTCCTTCTGCTCGGCACGGTACTTGGCGAGGACGACTTCGTAGGCCTTGCGCGCGTCCTTCTCCTTCTGTTGTTGCTTCAGTCGGTGGGAGCGGATTTGGCGGCGGTGCTGGAGGACACGGGGGGTGATGAGGCGTTGAATCTTCGGGGCGACGGAGCGAGTCTTGCCTAAAAAAAATGGGCATAGGGACGCGAGCACGGGCAAAAAAACTAGCTAGATTACACAGCGGTTGTCAGAGCCAATAGCGAGCAGGATGAATAAACAAACGTACCGTTTTTGAGGACCTTGTCGTGGCGGATGACGTACTTGCGGACATCATCATCCTTCTCGAGGTTGAAAAGCTTGCGGATCTTGCTGGCGCGCTTGGGTCCCTTCACGCGGGGGATGACGGTGTCGGTGAGGCCCTCGATATCAGCGTCACCTAAAAGGGAATTGATGAAAAAACAAGAGCAACAAACCTTTCTTGACGACGACGAGGTTGAGGATGGACAGGTTCTGGTCAACGATGCATCCACGGACGGACTTCCTCTTGCGCTCGCCAGTTCGTCGCTGGCGGTAGCACTTCTGGCCCTTCTTCAGGAGTAGTCGGACACGTCCGTTGGTGAGCACTCCCTGCATCATGGGGAAGCCTTGTTTGTCGTTGCCTCCGGTGATTCGGACAACGTATCCCTAAACAGAACGTAAATACCGCCCGAAATAAATGAATTTACCTTCCACTCGTCTCCGAGGGAATCGGCCTCGACTTCCTGGGCCATGCGCTTCTCGTAGAACGGGCGCACTCGCTTCTCATCTTCGATCTCGAAAACCTTGTTCTGGCCCGTCGCCGGGTACGACACAAGCAGCTTCATCCTTGCAGATGTAGCGGATAACCCTGAAAAGGTGGAACAGTTGGAGAATCGTGAAAAACAACGAAACGGAAAACAGAAACCTAAATAACACTAAAAGTTTCGGTTTTTCACTTGAAAAGGGAGAGAGACGGCTGCGCAGAGGAAATGCTGAAAGGTGTTCACCGCCGGGCTTACGATCCCCGCCGCGGGACCAGGGGAAACACGCGAGCTGGCAAGTAGCCAAACGTAGCGCCACCGGCCGGTTATATGCTTTATTGGGTCCGTTTTACACAAAGAATAAGTAATAAAATGTGAATATTTTTGTTAAATCCATCGGAAAACTTATTTATGTATCCGGCAGGGCCTGAAAAGTTACCCGGTCGCCTTCCGCGCTCTCCCTCGCTTCACCATACTTTGATCACACGTGTTTTTCAAGCCCTCACGTTTAGCTATATGGCATGTGGGCATCTGAGCAATGTTTGCATCGCTCAAGTCAACCTTGAGCAGCTGAAGGTGAAGCTAGGGGACGCGAGAAGTCGGCCACGGCGAAGCCTGCAACGCCCTCGCGACGACGAGAACAGGCAAGTTAGCCACCCCCCGCCCCCGGCCTCCCCAATCGATAGCCATCCACAATATTGGTGGGAGAGCTCGAAAAAGTGGATGGGATTGGTTGGAGGGTTGAAAATGGGGAAATTGTGATGTTGGCGGTAGAATTTTGGTTTAGTAGTTTGTGCACTGACGTCACCAAAAGTCTAAACTCCCCCTGTTCGGTGGAAAATTGTTTGAAAATCGGAAGATATTAACTAGAAATTCGTTTAGTGAAAAGTTTTGCGTAGTTTTTGGCAGGATTTGACCCAGCTCGTGATTTAGTAGTTGGTGCACTGACGTCATCAAAATTGTAGACTCCGAGCGTTCGGTCAAAAAATTTGTAAAAATTGGAGGGACTAACTTAAAATGAGTTTGGCCAGGGGTTTTGGATAGTTTTGAGTAGAATTTGACTCAGCTAGTGATTTGGTAGTCTGTGCCCTGGCGTCATCAAAAGTCTAAACTGTGAGAGTTCTTTCTAAAATTCTTCAAAGATGGGCATATAGGCACTTTTAATGCGTGGATGTTGTAGCTTTGCCGAGTTTTGACTAGGATTTTAGTAGAATTTGACCCGGCTACTGATTTAGTAGTTTGTGCACTGACGTCATCAAAAGTGTTTACGCCGGGCATTCGTTTGAAATTTGTTGAAAAATCAGGCACACTAGTTTGTAAGTATAGAAAAGTTATTGTAAGTGTGCTAGTGCTTTGTGAATACAATAAACGTACAAAAGTGAAGGAGGAGTGAAAATCGAGAAAAATATCGTGGCAAAAACTCATGTTTTCTTTCAGTGATCACCGCTGGAACTGCGTGGCGTGCGGAGCCGGGGCCCAGCCATGGATGTGCCTGTCGTGCGGCCTGATCCACTGCTCCCGCAGCGAGAATCAAGATGCATTGCGGCACTACAGCCTCTACAAGTCCCACTGCATCGCCATGAGCTGCAACGATACGAGTGTTTTTTGGTGAGGAAGATGGATTTTTGTTTTGCTTCACTTCGAGTCGCGTTGAAATCATTGAACACTACAATTTCGAAAATTTTCCAAATTTGGAGAGGAGCTATGTCACGATTTTTTTATAAAATTCGTCGAATTTACTGCTATTTCGGCTTCGCCTTGAACGGTGGGTACGGGCTACAAACTACAATTTTGAAAAGTTATATTTTTTCGCTGCGGGATAATCTATTTTGCGTACCTTTATTGTTCTAAATTATATTTTTTGTAGCTACGAATGTGACGAGTTCATCTGCGACGACACCGAGGATAGCAAGATTGATTCGGTGCGCCGCTCCCTGCGCACGTATAACAAAGCAAGGTGAGTGCGCTTTCTCTAAAGTCTTTAAAAACTGAAAAGGTAAGCCAAAATAAAGTTACAGTAATTTTAATCAATGCAAAAATTTAGGGCCGCCGATCATTTATATTCGCTAAACTATCATTCCTATGAAGACGGGCTCGATTCGCAGGGTGAGGAGGGGACGGAGGAGGAGGATGTCTGCGTCGTTCATTCTACGTCACCGCATTCCGCGTAGGTCCCAAAAAAACAGGCAAAATAAAAAAGTAATAAACTAAAATTTCTAAGTACAAAAATAAAGGATTTAGAGAAATTTAATAATTTTAATTTTTTACGACATAAAAAATGGACGATTACGCTATAAAAACTTATATTTTTGCGTTAAAAATGGTGTTTTAGATAATTTTTCTTTAGCGTTTTAAAAAGCCTTTTTATAGCCTTTTTTAGAATTTTCGTCGTGGACGAGGAAAGCGCTTCCGTGCCAGAAGATGACATCTCCATCGGCGGCCTGGCCATCCGCACCCCTCCCGTCAAACAAGGGCCCCTTCACATCTCCGCCTCGGCCCCCGCCCTCGGCAAGGTCGGCCCATGTGTCGTCAAAGGAGGCCATATGCTGAGAGCACGGAAGAGAAAGGTAATTTAGAGTTGTTTTTGTAAATTTATTTCTTTTTAGATCTCCCCACAACCGATCAACCCACTCGACGGGGCCGCGCATCGTGATGTGCCGTACTTGGAATTCAAGCGACGCGGACTGGCGAATCTGGGCAACACCTGCTTCGTCAATGCCGTGCTCCAGGCCCTGACGTCGGTTTTATTTATGAAAAAAAGCTGTTTTTAATTTCGTGTATTCAACAAAATGATTTTTTCGCATATCGAGGGGATCAACTTTTTCTATAAGGGCGGAAATGCCTAGTGGCGTAATAGTATGGGTTTTGTTAGTGTTTTTGGCAACATTTAACTACATTTAAAGTCGAAAAACGATAAAAATAACTTAAATAGATAGATTTTAATCGAAATCAACCATTTTTGGTCGAAAATCTATATTTTTTTTGTTATTTTATCAAAATTTGTTCAGTCTTTCCGTTTAGGGGTATTAAAAAACAGTTTAGAAGCACTGCCTCTGTTTATAGTAGCAAAATTCGATCTTTAGAAAAAAGTAACCCCACCTATATTGCCAAAGAAAGCCTTTTTAAGCGTTTAGTAAAATTTTACGAGATTTCAAACGTTAAAAGGTTGCAGATCTTTTATTTTCAGTTCAATCGACTGGTTCCGCGAGTTCATGGCCGCACTGCCACTCCTCGAGGCCGACACCATCGAGCCGCCGTCAGAATTCCGGGCCAAGAAGCCCTTCTACCACACGCGGAGGGCGACCGCGCAAATCGAGAGCGCCGACAACAACACGCAACAGCATCTTGTCCCGTCAGTTTTAAAGCTAAAAAATTTATTTTTAAATTTTAGGATCTTCGCCGAGATGCTCCGCCAAACGATCAACGAGATCATCAACCACAGAGCGAATAGCCACGAGCCCGACTCGTTCTTCCAGGCCGTCTGGCGGCTGAACCCGAGATTCCGGTATAAAATTGGGGCAAAATTAAATTGTTTGTTTTAGGGGCTTCCAACAGCAAGATTCGCACGAGTTTCTGCGGATGATGCTCGACAAGGTGCACAGCGATTTGCGGAAGTGCCGAATCCCAGAGGATGTCGAGCGAAGGTAAAATTTTGATTTTTTTGAAATGCTAAACAGCGTGATTAATTTTTTAAGTTTAAAAAGTTTTGTCTAGTGGCTTGAAAATCTTAAAGACTTTTGTCTTAAATATTTTAATCTGAAAAGTAAAAGAAAAGCTCGATTTTAGATGTTTTTTTTTCAGATTCGCAAGCCAATGCGGCAACGCCAGCATGGGGGCCACCGAATCGGCCATATCGCGACTTTTCGAGGGCGCCCTCCTCAGCCAGGTCATCTGCCTGACCTGCCGCTCCGCCAGCAACATACAGGACCCATTTCTAGGCAAGCATTGAAAGCCGGCCTCTAAAATCTTTTTAGACCTATCCCTGGAGATGATCATCCCGCCTCAAAAGTCCCACTGCGTGCCCCTGTTCGACTGCCTCGAGCAGTTCTTCGCCAAGGAAGAGCTCGACCACTGCGAGCAGTACATGTGCGCTAGGTAATAGAGAGTTTAAAATAAAGCCTCAAATTGTCGTAAAACCGTTATTGGTTGAAGTGTCGACATTTCGAGACTCGAAAAATTGAGTTTTCGGCACTCCGAATTTCGAAATTTTTGAAAATAATCCGTTACTGAGGTGGTGTCAGGTTTTCGAAATGTCGACATTTCACAGCGCTGAGGTTTACGATCCGCGGAAATCCCGAAATTGCATAGAAAAATCTCTAAATGTCGTAATTTTGAGCTATTGGAATGCCGACATTTTGAATTTTCGACATTTCTAAATCATGAAAATTCGAGATTTTCAAGTTTCGACACATTTTTTTGGATATTATTACTTTTAAAATCACGATTTTCCAAGAATCCCCCTACTTTTCCCTTTAGATGCGGCGAACGTCGCCCCTCCACCAAGCAGCTTTTCCTAAAATCGACGCCGAATGTGAGTAGCATTTCCGGTTTTTATTTCTATGTTTTTAGGTGCTCTGCCTGCACCTGAAGCGTTTCCGCTGGGGCAGCCATCGCGGCAAGCTCGACTACATGGTGGATTTCCCGTTGGAAGGGCTCGACATGACGCCCTATATGGCGCCGAATACGGTAATTTTCTTTGAAAAATTTCTCAAGTTGTTTTTTAGGGTCGCGGCGAGTCGCACGTCTACGATCTGTGCAGCATCGTCGTCCATCAGGGATCGGGGTAATTTTTTGGCGCTTTTTCACTGTGCCGCTTACCGTAGTACCTGATTTTTGCCAAATTTCTTTATTTTTGTGCTAATAGTTGGTTCTAATGGTTTTCCAAGCATCTTTTTCAATATGAAAAATTAAACCTGCTATTGTTAAAAAATAGAAAACTAGATTTGAACAAAAAAAAAATAGGTATTGAAATTCTGAGAAACTTATCGTCCAATTGACGTCTTTTCCATTCTTATTTTAATTGATTTTTAAGTGTTTTTAGATAAGAGAACGGTAGATTTTCGTCATCTTGAATTTTGTTAAATCGGTAAAAATAAGGAAATGTAAATTTAACTAAAATTTCAGTAAGTTCGATTAATTAAATTAGCTCATTTTCCGTTATGCTAATGGGTGGTTTTCGACGTTATCTAAAAACTAGGAAAAAACGGAATAGAAATAAGAGTTTTTAATCTTAAAGTAGCGCTACCAAAAAAATTGTTTTTAAAGCTATCTGATTTTCGGGAAATTTTGACCTTTTCCGTTCCAATACTAATGGCTAGTCAATGGCGTGACTTTCGGAATTTTTGACTTGAAATGAGAGTCGTACTCCTTGGTTACCTGAGTAGACTTCGAGCTCCTCCTCACTCCGAAACACTGGCCGTGGTCACTTTGGCCACATAGGAGGGGGGAGGTTGTGTTGTGTCCCCCCCACCCCATTCTCCATCCCCAAGCGGGCATTGATTGGCCGCCTGAGTGTGCTTATAGGTCCTCTTCTTCCCCCCGTTGTCCATCCAGCTTTGGGCCAGGAAGGGGGAGGGTGAGTCCACCCCTCCTCCTCCCCGGCTGCGGCTCATCCATTTTCTAAGATCTCTCCGATTTCGGGCGCATTTTTCTCCCCGCGAAGCTTTGCCTCTATTTTTTAGAATTTTAAATTTTAGATTTGGGCATCTATCTAGGTTAAAAAATTGTCTTTTTTAACCCAGATCTTTTCGCGCTTTTTTATTATTCTCACGAAATTGAAGAGTTTTGACGTTTTGCGCTAGCATTTCCTTTTTCTAAGATTGGAAAAATAACATGATTTTTTAGAATTAAAATTCATCCGGCCTTTTTCTAGGAATTCATTTTCTTCGATTACTCTCGGATTTCAGAGGCATTTTACTAGTTTTTAAATTTTGGCATTCGAAACCTAAGAAAGGTATCTTTCTTTTTGTGTCTTTTCAAATCTTGAATTTTTGGAATTTTAGAACTTTGGCGCTGTTTTTCATTATTTTTCAAAGCGTCTTTGAACTAAAATGTTCAATTTTCTAGTTTTTGTTTACTTTGTTGGCTATCTGTAGTTTCGATTTCACTAGAATGAGGAATTTTCCAAAGGGTTTAAAAATATGATGTATTTTGATCAGTATCTTCCTTACCATTTTTGAAAATTTTAATGTCTGAATTTTGTTAAAAAACGCTACGAAATTACCAAGTATCTAAAAAATCGTGTGTCGTAAAGCAAATGATGAATTTAAAAAGTCCATGCTGTCTAAAATATCTTAAAAATGTAATTTTGTTAAAATTTAAATTTCTAGCGAGGAAGTGAAAAGTTTAAAATCTAAAAATTAATTTTTATCAATTTCAGAATCTCCTCCGGCCACTACACAGCCTACGGCCGATCGGGCGGCCAGTGGTGGCACTTCAACGACGACCGCGTCAAGCTGTCCACCCCGCCCGTCGTCCTGAAGCAGAAGGCGTACCTCCTCTTCTACATGCGACGGCAGAACACCTAATCCATTTTCGGGATTTTGCGTGTGTGTGTCTCTGGGTAATCCCCCTCTCGATCCAATTATCGGTACTCCCTCCTCTGCTGTGTAATGTATTCTTGTCCTTATGTGCTCTATATCCCCCAAAAACACGATTCCCCGTTTCACCCAACAAATGCGTGGTAAGCCCGTCTCTCTTCTCGGTATTTTTGCCGGGATTTACGAGACTTTTTGAAGTTGGGTTCTTTGGCAATATCGGGGGGGACAATTTTTTCCATTGCAATCGTAAAAATATCGAGTTTCTGACGAAAATTCCATTTTTACCTTTTTTTTGCCAATTTTCTAATATAATTGGGGACGTATTTCTACGTTTATTTTTCATATTTCTAAACGTAAAAAGGGGAAGGGTTTTAAAAATACAGAAAAAAACGATTTTCGCCTAAATTTCAGGTTTTTAAATATTTCCTGGAGGTTGAATTTGTTTATATAAATAGAAAGGATTTTACACTATTTTTGCTATTTCTAAACGTAAGACCTGTAAAATTTTTGTATAAAAAATCTAAAAAAAATCGATTTTCCCAGAAAACCCCCCGCTATTGCCAAAGCCCCTGAGGTTTATTTAAGACGATCTCGTCTCTTTAGCCGCCCACTCCACTCCCTCACCCTCCTTTCAGCCCTGACAATATACGAGCTTCACCCGCTCAACGGTCTTTTCTGTTGTATATAGCACTACGGCTTTTCCTTCGGCTTTCTCCCCCCTCATCATCGGATTTCTTTCGTGCGTCTTTTCATTGTTGTTGTGCTCTTCTTCCCCCTCTTCTTTCTTTCCGGCCCCCCATTTTACGACGACTGATGATATGTGCACCATATTCTAGTTTTTTCTGGGATTTCGCATGATCATTATCTCTCTTTCTTTCTCTTTCTTCTCTACTACGGCAGATAGATAAATAGGTTTTTCATGGTTATGGAGACGGTTTTTTGACTGGTCAAAGGCCAGTGGATTTATATTTATTTTAGAAAGTGAAGTGTCTCTTTTTCGCGAAAATGAAATAGCTGTTTATTTTGTGTAAAACAGGAAAATGCGTTTTGCCTATTTCGAAAATCAAAGGGTTAAAACGGCAAGAAAAGGGGTCTTTGTTTTGATCTTTTGAAAACGAATTGTGTTTCTTTCTGGAAAGGTTAAAACATGTTATTTTTCCTGAAAACTGAGAGAAGGCTTTTCTTTTCTTGTTCTTTTGATTCCAGAAAACGAGTTTCTTTTGTAAAAAAGTAAAGGAAATATGGTTTTATTTTGATTTTAGCAGCGGAGATCTGGGTTCTATTTTCTGAAACCAACGAGAAAGATGCGTTTCTTTTGATTTTGGCAGAAGAAAGCTGCTGTGCTTCTCTGAAAACGAATAGAAAAGTTTTTTCGACTCGTTTCATTAAATCATTCGGTGCTTTCTTGTTAGGAAACCGAAAAAGAAATATTATAATGATTTTTTTTCAGTTATTTTGACCGTCTCGCTGTGTGATGGCAAGCGGATAATAGGATGTCTTTTAAATGGCCGTGGCAGTATGATTTTCCACCATTCTTCACGTGAGTTTTTTTAAATTATTATGGCTGGCCTGGCTTTTGGTTTTTCTAATTTCAAGTTTTAATTTACCTCTTTTAGCCTGCAACCAGTAGCAAATACCCGGCAAAAGCAGCTGGAAGCGTGGGCACGACTCGTCATCGACTACGCCCAGTTCAACAAGATCTTCACCTTCGATTTGAACGAGGCCGAGCAGGGCGAGCTGTTCTTTAATCAGAAATTAAATAGTAAGCTGGATCCTTCTATATTTCATTCTTTTTTAGGAAGATTAGATTCCGAGGGCGTCAAAGCTGTTTTTGGGTATTTAGAACAGAAGAGTGGGTTTTGGGCCTAATCCATATTTTTGTGTTTTTAGGACATTTGGATTGGACAGACCCGGATCACACGCGGTGCCACATCTACTGGCGAACACCGGAAGAGTGGGGAACGCTGATTTTTGAGTGGGTTCTAGGGTTTTCAGCTTATTTTGATGATTTTAGGTGGGCGCAGAGCAACGGGCTGGCCAACCAGAGCTGCACGCTTTACGAGATTGCACACGGTGACGACACGGTCACAGAATGTGAGTTTAAGTTTTTTATCTGCTTTAAAAAACCGGGAGCTTTTCGATTTTTGGGGGTGGGGGCAACTCAATTTTCTCCTAAAAGCCTCGCTATGCGTAGTAACGTACTAACGAGTGTTCTAAATTTATTTGTAGTCAATTTTGGGCTATATTTTAAAAGCAAAGACTATTTCGAAACCTCTAAAAATGTTTAGAAAGTTTAGAAATCTGGCGAAAATCGGCATTTTTTTGATCGAAAACTATATTTCTGAGTATTTTTGAATCTACGATTTTACGTTTATTATATTTCAACAGGAAATACTACTTTAAATTGGCTATAATTAGCAAAAAAATGACATCTTCGTTCTGAAATCCATAATTTTATCTTTTTAATCAGTTTTTGCTGAAATTTTTACGTTAAGGTTTATAATAAAAAGGGTAAAAGCCATTCCTTTATCTAGCTGTTAGAAAAATCGAATCCTAGGGAAAAATTTCTCCCCGAAAAGCTATTATTATAGCTTTTTTGCAGCTTTCCACGGGCTCGAGAAGGAGATCCTCCTGAAGGCGCTGCGCAGCCTCGAGGTCCAACGCCGTGCTCAGCTTTACAATATAGGAACCGAATACGAGGGTGTCAAATTTTTGTCGTCTTAGCCAGCGGATATTGATGATGTATTCTTCTTCTCTTCTTCTCCATGTGTGTCTCTCTCGCTCCCGTGTCTTGCCATGGTTCTTCTTTGAATGAATAAATATTGCTGAGCAGATTTTGGAGTGACAATTGCGATTGATTCAGAGGAAACGACACCTGACAGATCCCTTGAACACGATAAAGACTTTATACTTTTTTGTTCGCGAGAAATACGATAATTTGGTTTCTTAGAAGGTATTTTATCTTTTTTTAGAGTATTAGGCCGGAAAATCTGCGTCTACAGCTTCTCCCTTGATGGCGATGCTCTCTCGCCACCATCAATTTAGCACCGACTCCGGGGACGGTGCCATTCAATCGGAAATATGTAAGATTTTGAGTGAAAAGTCGCTTTTTAGTATTTTCGGCGCAAGAATACGAATTTTTGTCCTGTTTGCGCAGATTTACAGTATCGAGAAGTAACGGAAAACACAGAAAATTATGAATCACGAGATTTTAGGTTGAAAACACGAATTTTGGCCTAATATTTCGTTTTTAATGCTTTTTCAAGGTTTAGTGTTGAGTTTGTTGTCCGAAAAACTTTGGAAAAACTGAGAAAGCATGTAATAACGAGATTTAGTCGTTTTAGCTTGAAAACTCGACATTTTTACCGAGGAAATCGAGTTGTTTTAATCAATTTTTATGAGGTTTAGTGGTGTTGAGAAATCGCTAAGGTTGATGTACATGTAGATAGAAAATCAGATAGGCAATTTATAGCATCAATTCCGATTTTCCAGGCGGCCCCTCGTTCCTCCACTACGCCGAACGAATCGACGACGGCGATACGGTGATCGTCTACGTGTCCTTCGACAGCTTGTATCCGGTCGTTGTCAAGGTATCTATTTCTTTTCGATTGAGTCGTTACCTCTATTTTTTCAGCGTGGCCAGACGGTCAGTATGCGATACGGTGCCCTACGTCACGAATTCATCATCGGGAAGCCGTACGTTTCATCGTATTTTTTGATTATTTGAATTTAGATGGGGCAGTCGAGTGTCCGCCACGGCTGGATACGTCTGGCTGCTCCGCCCGTCTTCCGAACTCTGGACGCGCTGCCTGCCGAAACGAACACAAATCATCTACACCCCGGATATCGGCATGATTCTGCAGATGCTGGATGTGAAGCCTGGTACGCTAGTAGTTCCGCCTTTTTTTAGCTATTTCCGTTTAGGAAGTGTCATCTGCGAGTCGGGCACCGGTTCCGGAAGTCTGACGCACGCCCTCGGGATGGCCGTCTACCCGTCAGGGCACATCTACACGCACGACATTGAGGAGAGCCGCATCAGGAAGATTGAGGAGGAATTCAGGGTGAAGATTTTGTAGGAAATTTTTACAAATTTTAGTAGAAAAACTTAATTTTGTGGTTTTGACGCGTAGGAGTTAGCGATTTTTTAAGGTTGTGCTCTTTTGAATAAGAAAAACAGTAGAAAAAGGAGAAAAAGAATCGCAAATCCGCCATGTTTGATTGAAAAGTCTGAACTTCTTGTTTTTTTTTGTTCTGTACTTTGCTGGTAAAATCGCTGTGAATCCCCTATATTTTTTACCGCTTCCGCGGCACGCAACGCGCACGCCACTTGACCAACCACCTTGAAGGCGGCGTGAGCGCCTAGACATTGAAAAGCCGCGTACGTTGCGAGTACGGGGCTTAGCAAAATGTGTAAAAAATCCATAGCCAGTACCTTTAAAACTCATTATTTTAGGATCATGGCCTCCACACCGTCATCACCGCCATGGTGCAAAACGTCTGCGAGGAGGGCTTCTTCGTCCAAAATGCCTGCGATGGCGTTTTCCTTGACGTGCCGGCGCCTTGGGAAGCGGTACGTTTAAAGTTGTGTTACATATATCTTGCCACTTTACAACAAAATTCAATTTTTCAGTTTTTCTTGAATTTTCATGCACAATTTCATGTGAAATTGAAAAAGAAATATATTAAAAAAAGGATAAATTTTTTCATAACCCCCATATTTTTAAGGCCATTTTCCTAATAAAAACGATTCTACTAGGATTTTTCAGATTCCCTACGCCGCGGCGGCAATATCGTTCAAACGTGGCGGACGTCTGGTCAGCTTTAGCCCTTGTATTGAACAGGTATTTTTTTGATTGGCTAATTTTTACAACCATTTTTCATTATATTAAATTAATATCATTTTATTTAGGTCCAACGAACGTGCGCCGTGATGCGCGCCATGGGCTTCATCAACGTGGAGACGGTCGAGATTGTGAATAGGTAAGCCTGGTGGAAAATCTCAAGGGGTTTTTTTTTGTTTTTAGGACCTACCGTACCACCGAATTTCACAAGCAGTCGCTGGCCGATTTCGAGAAGAATGGCGACAACACGACGGTGGTGGTCAAGGACCGGAATCGCAAGCGGAAGGTATCGCGTCGCTTTTTTGGAAATTAATCCCATTTTTTAGCTCGAGCACTCGGTCTCGTCGGCCAATTCGGACGACTCGGCGCTGTGGAATTCGACGGTGATCAATGCTCAGGTAAAAATTTGGGGATGGATTTTTGGCTACACCACGCTCCAACTTACGTTTTCGGAACTGTCGAAAACATTTTTTGAGCAAAATTCCGCGTTTTCAGCTACTTTTATCATTTTTTCCTATTCAAAATCTATTCTGCTAAAAACACTATTAAAATACTTACTATCACATTATTAGGCATTTTTGGACGTATGGGAAAAGATTAGCCCCCCCCAATAATGCAAAAGAGCCCAAAATTTGTCTAGGGACTACAAGACGCTCCAAATTACGCTTTTTTTGCACTCCAAACCGATTTTAAATTTAAGCTAAGCCTGCATAGAGCAAATTAAGCTAAGAGAAGCTAAACAAATCGACTTTAGTTTTAATTAAAAGTCAAGTAAGTTAAGACAAAAATCTTTTTCCAGGTATTCCCGGCCACGCAACCAACGCACACCTCCTACATCACGCACGCCACGATGCTGCCCCGGCCCGATCAGGCGGACATGCTGTAGATGAACGGCTTGCGAATGCCTTTAACGTCTAAAATCGGTACTGGTCTGTTAGCGGGGGGGGGGAGGATTTTAGCCGTATCTAGATATCGTTTTTTATTTTTAGCTGTTTATGCAGTTTTTAGATATAAAAAGCTTAGGAAAATCATGCGAACCGTCGAAATTTTTTACAATTTTCAAAAATTTCTGAAAAATCACCAAAAATCGGTCTAAATTTCGATTTTTCAATATTTTTGGTTTTGGTTCGTGCTAACCCCCCCGCTAACATCCCAATACCATAAATTCCATCTCTTAGGCTATTGTTGATTTTCCCGTTTATTTATTTCGTGGGCCCCCATTCCACCCTTGTTGAAGTTGTTGACATTGTCGAGGTTTTTCCTCTGTTTCTCTACGTACCAGTGCTGCTTCATATCATATGCGAGAATCTGCGATTTATTGGTGTTTTTAAATATGCTAAATCCACGTTGTAACGGAGATAAAGTGATATAACCCTTACTTTTATGAAGTCTACCCCGGCTCGCCTCAAAATTACATTGTATAATGAGGCTTCTGGCTCAAGCTCAAGGTCCGGAAATTTAGGCTAACGAGCCGCGCCGACGACGACAGATGGCCGAGCGAGGAGAAGCCCGTCGAGTGGGGGATGAAGCCTGAAGGAGGCGGAGGATCGATGAGGCCTGCTCCACGGTTCGTTGTTGGTAATTGTTTATATCCGGGGGCTTGATAGTGGTTTTTATTAATCGACCTATCTCTCTCTCTCTCTCTCTCTCTCTCTCCCCTTTCAAGTAGGTTAAACGCGTTAAGACTTCCGGTTTTCCGAGGTTCTTTTCCTGGTCAACTTTGGCTACGTCTTGTTCGATTTTCGATAGATGCTTCAGACATACTTGTAAATGCTAAGCTAAGCTTGAGCCAAGCCTAGGGCGAATTCGAAGCGATATAAGCTAAGCTTGCGCTTTAGCTGAAATCTGGGGCTGGGTTAAGCAAAGTCTTGTGGATCGAGCTTCATCGGTATGCTTCATCGTTTTGGTTTTTTATCCCTAATCCAAGTTCCTGAAGCTCACGAAGTCAGGGATAAGCCTGAGAAGCGTCATTGTGAAGTTTCGCCGCCTGTTTTCGCGCTTTCGCTTTTTTGCCTTATGCTGAAGCTCACGAAGCCAGGGTTTAAGCCAAAGGAATCGTAAGCTTGAAGCTTTTGCTGCTTCTGCTGGCCCCTACATCTTTCTCTTCACTTCAGCAGCTTTTCTTATGCCGTATCTTAGGCTTCTAACGCTCACAAAGCCTGCTTTCGCGCTTCTGCGATTTTTACCTGAAGCTGAAGCTCACGAAGCCAGGGTTTAAGCCAAAGGAATCGTAAGCTTGAAGCTTTTGCTGCTTCTGCTGGCCCCTACATCTTTCTCTTCACTTCAGCAGCTTTTCTTATGCCGTATCTTAGGCTTCTAACGCTCACAAAGCCTGCTTTCGCGCTTCTGCGATTTTTACCTGAAGCTGAAGCTCACGAAGCCAGGTTTAAGCCAGAGGAATCGTCATGCCGCAGCTTCTCCTGATTTCCTGCTGTTCCCTACCTCTTTCATTCTCTTTAGCGGCTTTTCTTATGCCGAACCTGAGGCTGCTGACGCTCACCAAGCCTGCTTTCGCGCTTCCGCTATTTCTGGCTTAGGTTTAAGCTGCCGAGGCCAGGGTTTAAGCTAGAAGAATCGTCCTGTCGAAGCTTTTCCTGCTTTCCTGCTGTCCCTTACCTCTTTCTATTCGCGTTGATAGCTTTTCTTATTCCGATACTTAGGCTTCTGACGCTCACAAAGCCTGCTTTCGCGCTTCTGCGATTTTACCTTAAAGGGCTGCCGACGGCATGTGTCGATCCCCCCTCATCAACAAATTGGCAAGTAGCCAACAGGGGAGAGAGCGCGCCCAGGGGAGAGGCGCAGAGACATTTTCTTTTCCGCGCGTAACCGATTGTCTATGCCGTCGGCATCCCTTTAAGCTGAAGCTCACGAAGCCAGGGTTTAAGCTAAAGGAATCGTCATCGCGAAGCTTCTCCTGCTTTCCTGCTGTCCCCCGACCCCTTCAACCCGGCCTTTTCTATTCACTTTAGCCGTCCCCTCGCTACGGTACGGTGCGGTGGTGGTGGACCGGAGCGGAGAAGAAGGGGAGCGAGGAGGAGACACACAGCAGACAGACAGACAGACAGACACACTGCTGGCCGGCTGCGTCGTGATCAGCTGTTGTGTGCGGGAGAAGTGGGGGGTGTAGAGACTAGGGAAAGGCGGAAACCCAGGAGGGAAATGCTCCCCGGGAATAGTGAGGGTAAATAGAGGGGCAGACAGCTAGAGGCAGGTCTAGAGTGAGGTATCGGAGGAGAGGCGCGACGACGAGAAGCCAGGGGCTGGCCGGCGATCGATGGCATTGTAGGAGGAGGGGAAGGGAATAGAGGGACTCGTGGCTGAGGGGAGGGGGCTCTCCCAACACTCGTCCACCCCCCACCACCCAACCCGGGCTGCTTCGATATTTCTGCTGCTGGGCAGCTGTCGGGGCTTTTCAAGGAGTATTTTTGGGTTTTATCGGCCGGAAACTGATGGGTTTTCGAGTTTCCGATGTTCTTTTTGGCTTTGTAAACCTGTTAGGCGTGTAAAGGCGCCGATTTCGAGCCGAGATGATCGATCAGAATATTGATTTGCGAGTTTTCTAAGGTTACTTTCAGCCTTTAGAAACCGGAAACGGTTGCATTTTCGAGTTTTCTATGATCTTTTAAGCTTTGTAAACCTGTAAGGCGTGTAAAAACGCCGATTTTGAGGCGGTAAGATCGATCTAGCTATTGATTTTCGGCTCTCTTAAGCTTAATTCTAGCTTTTATGGACCGGAAACGGTTGGATTTTCGAGTTTTCTAGATTCTTTGAAGCCCTACGAAGCGAGGAATCAATCACGACGCCAATTTTAAGCGACAGAATCGATCTGGCTATTGATTTTGGTCCGAAGCCGGCTTCTGGAAAACTTTTGAGCTCGAATTTTATGAAGCTTAATGCGGAGCTTCTTATAGATATCATTTCATTATTCAGGCGCGCCATTTCGGCTTTTTCTATTCCGAATTCATCCAATCATACTCCGGTAATCGATTGAGAGACCTACTTTTCCGGCGTTTCCGCTTCTTTTCCTATTTTTTTTTCTGAGGCTTTACCTGCTTCTTAAAGGCAGCTCCTCCTAGTCTAAATTGAATTATTTCCGCTTATCCTATTCCGAATATTTCAAATCGGTCGATTAATCGATCGACTAGCCCCTTTTTATTATGGTGCTCCTGCTGCTGCTCTAAATTTTTTAGGCTTTGCTCTGCTTGTCTCGGTTTTAAAGGCACTTTAAATCGTCTCAAGCTGCTCTTATTTTTGCCTAGAATTCTTGAGCACAATTTATCGATAAAAGGCCGAATTTTGGCACTGAAAAGATCAAGAATAGCTGAATCTAATTAATTTTAACGAGACCTTTTTCATTTCGTCGACGTCTCGGAAGAAAAGTCCTCAAGCTGAGCCTGGTACTGAATTTTGCTGCGTCAGCATTCGTAACTCCCCAGGCCAATCGATACGTGACTAATCCGCCGGGGGCCTTATATCGATCGTTTTTGTTTCTCGGCTTTTCCGTGCGTTTTTCAGCTGCCTTTTCTTTAGAATTAGCTTTTCCTATTCCGGTTCTTTCCGATTACAGCTCCTGAAGCTTATATTAAACGGAAAGACGCTATTCTAGGCTCAATCGTGATTTTCGCAAATAATTTATTACTTTCAGGCCGGTTTTTTGTATATTTTCGCGGCTGAATTACAGCTCCAAGACCACGATTTAGCGTCATAAAATAGAATATCGATGATTGAGAGAACGCCGACAAAGATGGGGATGATTTTCATGAGGGTTGGGGGGCAGAACAGGGCTAGTTCGTCGTCGCAGCCATCGGCAGCAACCAGCAGCAGTCGTCGCTAGCCAGTTTAGGCGTCCCGTTGCCCCCGCCATTGGCTCCATTTGAGGGGGTTTTCGGGTTGTGTAGCTCTTCGCCGGGTTCGTTGGCTCGCGTTTTCGAGTTTTAATGATTTATTGGGAAATTGGTGATTTTAGCGATTTTTAAGAGGCTTTTTCTTGATTTTTTTCTCCGATAGCTCGATTTTCTGCTGTTTTTCCTTTCGATCTGGGTTTAATAGAACCGCGATAAACTTAAAATGTATCTTAAAATTGTTTTAATAGTTTTATTTCTTTTGGCTCGTTTCCGCGGGTTTTTCCGATCTTTTAAAATCAATAAAAAAACTATTAATTATTGCCAACAAAGGATTTTAGACTTTTTAATAGCTTCCTCTTTTTTTAACGACCCGCAGCGACCTTTTCTTATTAATTTAAATCAATAAGAACTCGATAACGCTACGAAAGAGGGTTTTTACTTAAATCCGCCTAAATTCGTTTTCGAATCCTTGATTTTTATTACGTTTTGCGGATCGCGATAATTCTATTTTATAAATCTAGTGCTTTAAAATCATTAAAATTAAATTTTTACGATTTCTAAACGCAAAAAACTGTATAAATTTTATAAAAAATACAAAAACATATCAATTTTCTATAAAAAATGCCCGATTTTGGACTAAATTCTCGACTTCTTTTCAGTTTTTAAAGGTTTTTGATAGTTTTTCTAGCTGAAATATAACTATTTAATACAAAAAACATTGATAAAATACTTTACAAATTCTAGACTTGCTATTTAGAGATTAAACTTGATTAAACTAGACATTTCTAGACTAATACACCCCCCCCGATAATGCAAAAGATCCGCTTTTTAGTGCGCTTTTTTCCTCAGATTTCGAGCCAGCTTTTCCTTACCATTTAAAATAATAAAAATAGGGAAAAACGCTTAATAAAACCTTGCAGATTCTGGGCAACACGTGGATGCAGTTGGGGCAGCCGTCGGCGTCGGACGCCGGCCCCTCTGGCAGTGGACTCGTTGATGGTCTACTGATGGCCGACGATGACGACACGCCTCTTCATCGCCAACAAACCGCCACCGTCGTCGCCACCGCTGCTGAACTCAGCCAAGCTGATGAGGTACGCGTCACCCCCCGAGAGTTACGCTTTTTTCCTCTCTCTCTCTCTTTTTTATGGGGACAGCGGTTTTATTAAGGTTTTTTTAGCTATTTTTAATTAATGAATTTATTGATTTCAAAAGTTAATTTAAATTTATATTTTTTAAGGTGGAATTTTGGCTTAAAAATTATAATACTACCTTTTTACTGCTGCTCTCAAAAGAAACCGGGTGGCTGGTGTTGAAGCTCGTTTTTAACGTTAACTGGAAAGATATGGAATTTTATAGGTATTTTTAAGTTTTTCTTCTTCTAAAATTTCGATTATAAAGGGCCGGGCAAGGCAGGAAATGGATTTTTTTTACTTTTTTGGCTATGGATTAAAGATAATAGATTTTAAGTTAAATTTTAGTTATATTTGGATTAAAATCGATCAAATATTAAATTTCCTAGCGATTTTTTGGCGCCCGCGACACGCAACGCATAGCTTTATTTTAGGCGGGTAATCGATTACGCAATTAAATTTCTGACAGTGGCGCGTGTAGCGGCGCGGAAAAATCGTTAGCCTGGCCTTGCCCGTCCCTTTAAAAGGTTAAAAAATTATTTTTAGCATGAAAATTGCTAGAATATTTCGAAAAATTTTTTTATGTAAAAAAAAATTGGATTTTGGAAACGCCCATCAACACCAGCCGCCCGGGCGCGCGCCCAGCGCACCCGCGCGCACGCCCGCCGGGACGTTCGCATGACCAAACGCTTTTTCTGCCCTCCTCGATGACCTCGGCGTTGTTTTTCGATTTTTTTATTTCCTAAACCCCGCAACGCCTCTAAAACAAAACACCGACACACCGGCATGTCAAGTACTTGCACACCGTTTTTGCGCGCCAGCTGCTTGCGCGGCGCGTAGCGCTACCCTCCGCCGTGCGTGCGTGTGTGCGTGTCTGCTCCCCTCTTTTCTGGTCGAGGTATCGATTGATTGATTGATTGCTAGTATTAAGTATTAATTAATTAATATATTTTTTTGGTTCCGTTTTTGGCCCCGCCTCCACCCTATGCACTCCGGTTTTACGCCTCTAAACGACTTGCCAAGTTTGCGCATCTCCTTTGCCTCGTCCCCTGAGAAGGTCAGAATACCGACAGCGAAAATGCCGACAAGTCAAAGTACCGACACTAACGAATTAAATTATTTAAATTTTTAAGGTGATTGTTGAACCTTTTAAAAGCTGTTTTTAAATTTTTTATACGTCGGCTTTTCGTTCGGTATTTTCCCTGTCGGCATTTTTTCTACAATCTTAATGCCGACAGCGAAAATACCGACAAACGCAAAAATAGGCTTTTTGTAAGGTAATTTTTATACTTTTTGAAACTAAAAAAATTCGAAGTTTTAAATGTTCGAGTGTCGGGTTTTCTTTGTCGGTATTTTCCCTGTCGGCATTTCTCCCTGTCGGTATTTTGTCGTTTTCCGCCTCCCTGCTCAGAAATAAAAATTTTTGTGGTCGGTTTTTACTCCACCCCCGGTTTGGCGCTAATCATATTTTTGCCCGGCGACTTCAACGAGTTCAGCAGCTTTTTAAAGGGAAGATCAAGGCAAAAAATCGACGAAAGATGCCTTGCTTGACCCTTTAATAGCCCTTAAATTTAATAATATTTAGTTTTAACATAGCTGTCTTGTAATAATATTTAATTTTAATATTTTTAAGGCCTTCCCAATTTTTAAAGCGCCAAACCTGCTCCCTCTCTCCAAAATCCGCACTCTCTCCCGCGTTTTTCGAGGCGCTAGTGGTGGTGGTTGAGTGTGGTATTCCATATTAAATCTTATATATTTATTTTTCTGCATCTGAATTTATTTCACGTCATCTACTGCTTGCCCCCCGTTTTCGTCAAGTTGCCCGCCAGCTATACACACACAACTCGTGCTACACTACCCCCCGTCCAACAACAGCGTCATCAACGCGTTTTTTGCAGAATGTCGAAAATTCATAATGCCGAAAATTCGAGCTGTCGGCATAATGCCGAAATTGGCGCCGAAATCCTGAAATAATGCCGAAAAATTCCAGTTTTTTCCATAGAAAATGCCGACATTCGAAAATTTCGACAGTATGATTTTCGACATTTTGACAACAACAGCGTCATCAACAAGTACCGTACACTTTCTACTGTCCCTCATTTCGGGCATGCCCCTTTTTCGGAATTTTCGTGCTAATATAATTTTTTGAGGCGAGAATCCGGTGGTCCTTTGCTTGGGTTGATGCCTAGGTGGTAGTTGTACAGCGTTTTCGGGGAGTTCGGGGCCGATTTTCCGTTTTTGTACTAATTCCACGTGCGTTACACATCGCTCCTTTTTTAGCCGGCATGACGCGTTTTGGAGCTGGGTTTCCCGGTTTTTGGCGTGATTTCCGGGCCGCAACAACGGCTTTAGTAGCACCCCGGAATCCCTGTTGTCTAGCCACGATAATCTAGTGATTTTTGGTTGTGGATTCTGACTTGCTGGTCCCTTGAAACCCGGCTGTAGCACCATCACCACCCACGTGAAACACTGCTTCTTTTAATCCGCTTGGGCGAACTTGTTGAAGACGTGCGGCTGCGTTGCGTGTCGCACGCTGGGGTTGCTAACGCACTTGACGCGCACGCGCCGCGCTTCACCGGATATGGGCATCGGAATCTGTCATCTAGGGGTGCCCTTTAGGCCCCAGCCGGCTGTCTCTCTCTCTCTCTCTCTCTCTCTCTCTCTCTCGGTCTCTCTCTCTCACCCCAGCCGGCGCGCCCGATAATTGGTGGTCGCGTATCGATCGATGCGGGGCTGGGGGAATTTGAGCGAGCAGCGGGACCCTTCAACTGGGACCTCCCGTCCCGGTCGGGCCCTATTGGGACCTCTCCCTTTCTCCTGCCGCTACTGGGGGACGTGACGGCTTTATTGGGGGGATGGCCGGAATGGGACGGAATTTACGATATCGGGAAATTGAAGAAATTTGGGATTTGGCCGGAAACCGTGGGGTAAAAAGGTATGAATAACCTTTAAAACATTCTCGAAGAGAGAGCGAGGGCGAGAGAAAGAGAGCGAGAGAGCGAGAGAGCGAGAGGGCGAGAGAGAGAGAGAGAATCGGATAAATTAAATCGAAATTTTCTAAGAGTAAGAAGAGAAATTTGGGTTTTAATCGATAATTTATAAACGAAGCCGAAAAACGAGTTTTTAGCTTTTTTAACATTTCTGGGGCTTAGTTTTCCGGTAATTTTTAGCGGCCGCGTAGCTTAACGGGATTTTTGTAGCTTTTTATTAGATACCTAAACCGGTTTCTCTGCCGGATCGATCCCCCAAAAAAATACTGTAAAGACACCGGGCGCAGGATTCGATAGATAAATTCTCTCTCCCGCGATAGATAGGTTTCTCTCTCTTGCTCGCTCTCTCTCTCTCTCTCTCTCTCTCCTGAGATCGGCTGGAACGACTTGTTCTCCCCTCCGTGAATCAGGTCTCATCTCTTATCCCATGGCCCATCTCTGGCATCGATCGGGTTCTTGCTCTTTTTCGGGTTTATCGCCTCCTAACCAAAATTTAGAAGATTCCGATCCAATCCTCTGGACGTGTAGTTTCTGCTGCAACCACGTTTTGAAGGCGTTCACCTAAAAATTTTTCACCCACTGTTTTGGCGGTTGTAATTTTGTTATTTTTTGCTCAACGCTAGGCATGCGCCGTAACCGATAACGCAATGTATTTCCGAACAGCAACCCCGTACGTCTAGCAGTCGTTCGGAGAATCCGATTTCCGATTAGCCAATCGGTTGCGCCATTTAAAACAGCTTGCTGTGCACCCGCGCGTTCCGCGACGCTACCCTCCCCACACCCCTCATGCTCGAATTTTGTTACTGGTGTTGGTGCTCCTTTGCTTAGAGCACGGGGGTGATGGCTGGCTCGCGATTTCCACCGGACCGAACTGTTCAACTCGCACTCACCGCTGCTGAGCTTCACCCTACTGAGAAACAGTCCACCCACTCTGTCTTCATCGGGCTACCACGGCTAACCCCCGCTTGGGCGTTGAACTCCTTGAACTCGGGGTGTCGGTTTCGTTGTTGGTTTTTAACATAGCTGCGATGTTGCTGAGGTGACGGTGAATTTCGTGCCCCTTGGGTGAGCCGGAATTCGAGAATATGACCTTTCTGTTCATATCCACCCGATTCCCAGCATGAGTATGTAGTTGAACAAGGTTTTCGGCAAGTACACCTGGCTTTTTTGGAGGTCTTTGGCCCCAAAGCTCACTCCTGTCGCTCAATTTTTAGCTTCCACGTGGCTGCACAGTCCCTTTAATTCCAGATACCCCCCCCCCAGCCGACCCCTCCTACCGTATCTTGGCTGCCTGTGCATCTACAGGCGTGTAAAGTATACCAAAATGTTCGTCTTGCTCTGGCGAGTATTTTGGTATACTTTACACACCTGCAGATGCACAGGGAGCCGAGATACAAAAGTTCGGGGATGGCTGGGGCGGTATCTGGAGTGTTACCTTACCTTAAATTCTTCGAGGGGTTTTCCACCGTTTTTGCGCTCATAACGACACTGCTGCTTCTCACTGGCCCGCTTTTACCCCCGCGTTGTCGATTCGAATTTGCCGTGAAAAAGCCCGGTTTTCTGGCCGCATGCGCGTACCGCGTTTTCCATATCGTAAGCGATTTTTTCGGGGTGGTCGCGGTATTCTGGCGTAACCAAGCAGTTCAAGTACTTTTCCCTGACCCGCATGAGCATCTCCGGTACCTGTAAGCCTCTATATACCTATATATAATTTTTTTGGACTGCCCTTATTGCTACACACTGGTGGTGACGGGTTGAATTTTTTTGGTAAACACACTCTGCTATATCAATATTATTAACAATGGAGGAATGCCCGTCTTGTCCAAAATGGTCTTTGCTAGCCTGCCCTGCCCTGCCCCACCTTGGTCTAGTCGTTCAGCAGCTGCCTGCCGTCGTTGCTCACACCATTTTCGCGGCGTTCCCCTTGTCGGCACTGAATTTTTGTTTTGAAGGGACTGGCAAGTCAGGGTGATGGAATTTTTGGTTGTGAATTTTTCATCGAACGCGCGAGCGCGTCTTTGTTTGCGTAATGGGACGACGTTTTGAAGACGTTCAAACGGCGCGCTTTGCGTAGCGCGTCGCGGCGCGGCAGAATTTCAATTTTGCCGTTCCGCAACGCGACACGCAACGCACCAGCGCGTTTTTTTATTGCTTCATCGGTTACATCGATTTCAAGGCGTTCAAACGGCGCTAAAATTCATAGAAATCCGTAGCCAAAGTCCATAACCTGCCTTGCCAACCCCTTTAAAAGCCCCCCAGCTGTACGCCCGTTCCTATTTACACCCAAGGCCGGCCGCCTGTCCTAACCGTCGATGAGAGAGCTATCTAACAGTGCCGTTTTTCTTTTGGTTTTTGGTTGATTAGCGCGGTGGCAATTATGGAATGAACTCCCTGGTGTTGAGCGTCTCTATTTCTGCCTGTCTCTCGTCACCCACATTTTGTTCGCCCCCAGCTGTCGACGTCCCTTTAAAATAATAGGTGTGTGTCGTACGGGCAGCTGAACTCGTCGCTGTCGTCGCCGTTCGGATGGGGATCGATTCGGTTGTGAATGGGCGATAGAAAAGAGAGAGAGAGAGTGAGAGAGAGAGAGAGAGCGAGAAAGCGAGCGAGAGCGATAGAGAGAGACATAGGGGAGACAGAGCGAGACAGGGAGAGAGACAGAGATAGAGAGAGACAGAGAGAGGGGAGAGAGATCGAGAGAGACCTATAAAGCGCGGGAGAGAGAGACAAAGCGAGAGAAATAGAGAGGGCGAGAGACAGGACGAGAGAGAGAGCGAGAGAGATAGAGAGAGAGAGAGAGAGAGAGAGAGAGAGAGAGAGAGAGAGAGTGAGAGGGACAGGGGGTTTCTATGTGTTTGCTAGTGTGTGCGCAGGTCGAGTGGGGCTTTCGTGGGGTCTGTCGGTCTGTCTCGACTCGGCCCCTCAAATATTGAACCCGGGGGGAACCGCGCATATATTTGAGGTCGCCACGAATTTGGAATTGGAATCGACTGGGTCGGGTTGAAACACAGGGCGAGATTTATTGGGGAGCCCAAGAAAATTGGCACCGGAAGCCGGGATGAAGCCGGGCGGATTTTTGACAAATTTCGGGGCTTCTGGCTTTCGGAGACGAAATTGGGAAACTGGAAAAGCTACAGCTACAGCTACGCGACGCTACCATCTACGCAGGGATTCCGTGGCGTAATTGGTTATTCCCCTCCGAAGATGGCCGACTTACGGGTTTTTTTCGGCGCCCAGATTTTTCTTGTTACTATCCCTTTAAAGTTTAAAATATGTAAAGCATCGACTACGCGTCAGTACTCTACGCAACAATTCCATTGCGTAATTGGTTCTTTTTTTGTGGAAATCTTAGCTTTTAATCGCTTTTTCCTTTCCTTAAGCCCTTACTTGAACTTCAGGCGATCTCGGCTACGCAGCAGTCCTATTCACGCTGTGGTTACATTTCGTAATCGGTTAGGCGCTTGAAAAATCAACGCCTTCCGCTTTTTTCCTTTTCCGGAAATTTTGTTAAGCAGGTTTTTATTTACTTGTTGTTAATTATCTTACCCGGTTTTTCTATTTTATTATTTTTTTTACCTTAGGAAATCAGCTACGATACGTACAATTTTACGATGATTACCGCGTGTAGCTTATTGTTGGTAGATTTGGACCTTTCCATCGTTAATTTCCCCCCAATTGACACCCACGCCGCGTTGGCCCGGGCCCAGCCCGATACCGGTTCTCGACCAATACATTGCCAAGCTGTAATTTGCAGCCGCGTGTAGCCCCCCGTGCCATTCGGCTGTCTATTGAATGAATGGCGCGGGCCCCCGCGCCACCAATTCAACGATCAATATTTGAGCGCTTTCTTGGCAGCGCGGCGCGAGTTGCCCCTTCCAAAAGCGCCTCTGCAAGCCTGCCTTTTGTTAAAACCTATACTTTTCTATCCTTTTTTAATGGTTTCAATTTTTTAATTGACTTTGAGATCTAAAAACAATTTTTTTGGTTTTCGAAGTATTTATACCTTTTTGCCCTTTCCTCAAGAATCTCTGCTAGCCTGCCCTTTCCTAAAGAATCTCTGCCAGATAAAAAATAGTTTGTATTTTATTCATTTTGACAAGTAAAACTATTTTCCGATTTTTTGACAATTCCTGCTCTTTTTCGTAATTCCTCAATGATCTCTGCTAGCCTGCCCTTCCGAAAGGTCCTCTGCTAGCTTGCCTCTTGCCAAAAAGTCTGTTTCCTAAGGTTTTCTGGTTTGTATTTCTTCATTTAAAGCTATTTAGGTGGTCCCATTTTTTGGTAATTTCCTAAGGAATCTCTTCTAGCCTGCTGTTTCCTAAATAATCCATGCTAGCCAGCCCATTTCCTAAAGAAGCTCCGCTAGCCTGCCCTGACCTCACCGCAATTCCTGGGCACTTGTTGGCCCGTAGGGCAGAAGTGGCCCCCTCTGTCTGTTTGTCTGTTTGTCCGTCTGTCCCGTCCAGTTATTTGCTAGAGGCCATCAGATTGTGCCAACTGTGCGATGGGGGGTTGTGTGCCTCCCCCTCCCCTAGTCCCATCCCTTCTCCATCTCCTCCTCCTCCTCCTCTACCTGTACCAATTGGTACCCAGGCACCGCGCGAGAGAGACCAACGCGTCCCAAGGTGAGCGCGCCACAACGCGGGCCTGGGTGCTGTTTTTGTTTTTATTTACCTGGGCTGGCTAGCGGAGATTCTTTGGGAAAGGGGGAGGCTAGCAGAGATTCTTTAGGAAAGGGCAGGCTAGCAGAGATTCTTTGGGAAGGGGCGATCTAGCAGCGATTCTTTAGGAAATTCCGCTAAATACTACCCCCCACCAATCTTTCGGCCCTACATAGACCCCGGCCGGCTATCGTGACCTCAAATTTGGTGATCCCAATCTCTCTCTCTCTCTCTCCCTCTCTCTCTCTCCAGCTCGGACTCCTCGACCCGAGCAGCAGATGAGCGATTTTAATCAATCTTTCTCCCCGTTTTGGCCGCCGAGGTCACCTCCTCCCCCAACTCGACGACTAGGCAGACGATGCTCACCACACAGCTGGTGCTCCTTTGCATTTTGGGGGTTAATTATTGGGAGGGGCAGATGCCTCCCATTAATAGCCACCCCCACCTAGTATGCATAATTCCCCCCAACCACTTGCTGCCCCCTAATTTTATCTGCCGAGTTTTACCTCGAGCTATTTTATTAGTGCTCATTTACATTTATCGTAATTATTAACCTTAAAAATTGTAATTTAATTCATTAGATACTTTTAAATATAGATTTTAATTAGCTGACTATTTTCATACGTTTTTAAAGAATTCTAGATATTTTTTAAAGCTTTATGCAATTATTTGGACGATCTGCTGATTTATTTTCTATGGATTTTGGATAGAATGACTTAATGCTACCTTGAAAATGTGGAATTTTATTTTCTATGTCGTTCTACGGGTTTTAAACATTGTTTACGCTCTTAAAATCCCCTGAACTGCTCGAATTTGCTCGATTTTCCGGAGCTGATCGGCTAAATTTTTTGAATTCATCGCATTTGAATTTAATTTTTGTGATGAAAACTAGCTGATCTTGTATGGAATTTTGCGCTGGTTCCGAATATAGCTTTAAATTTGTCTAAATCGTGAAATTTGAAAACTTATGACGTTTTTAAAGTAAAAACTGGTAGATTTTATGCAATTTTTGGTCATAAAAAGGCTTCTAACTTTTTAAATATGAATTTTTACAAAATTCTGATACCAGATTCGGAATCAGCGCCAAATTCTGAACAAGATGTGCTCTTCTCTCTCTCTCGCTCTCTCTCTCTCTCTCCTGTACGTCTCCAACTCGGCGCTGAAAATCCAGGCTTATCCCCCGGCGGCTTTCCCAAGCAATACCATCAAACGGCCGGCAATACGCGCCCAGCGCCCCCGCGCCCGAGCGGCTTTTCCCCCCGCAGCTGCACTTGCAATATCTACATCGGTCTGTCCGTTGGTGTCAATGGGAATGGAACGGGCTTCTCCTCCTGCTCTTGCTCCCCCTCATCCTCATGCTCACATTTTCCCGCGCCATTCCCACGCCCAATTTTGCGCGCGGTGGACAGGCAGGCAGGAGAGGAGAGCGGGAGAGAGAGAGGGGGGGAGAGAGAGAGAGAGAGAGGGGGAGAGAGGGAGAGACCCTGCCTGCCCTTCTTTTGTACCCGGATATCGATTGGGTATTGGCTGGGTTGGGGGCGATCGGCTGGCACCTAGGCCTCGCTTCCTGGGTTTTTTTCAGCTTTTCCAACCTGCCCGAGGTTTTCTAGGAGTTCAGGAGCCCTTGTTTGAGCTAAATATATTTCTATAGAAATTCTCGGGGCTTTCCAAATTTTGGAAGGCAATTTTTGGCACTTTTCCATCCTGAACGAGGTCTTCTAGCCGTTCGGCAGGCCTTCTTTCCGAAAAATAGATTTTCATAAAATTTTCTAGCCCTTTGCTGAGCTTAAAAAAATAGGTTCCTGTAGATTTTTGAGCATTCCGAGGTTTTCTAGACGTTCAGTAGCTCTTCTATTGGCTAAATAATTTTTTGGAGAGGTCTTTTATCGTTTTCGAGCGTTAGAATTCGATTTCCTGCGATTTCAAAGCTTTTGCGAGGTTTTCTAGCCGTTCAGAAGCCCTTGTTTTCGTTAAATAAATTGTTATAGAGATTTTTGGTCCTTTTCCAAATTGTGTAGGTCAATTTTCGCATATTTTTAAGCCTTTTCGGGCTTTTCCAAGACGTTCAGGCTGAACCTGGGCTTCGCATATCCTTCAAAAAGCCATTTTTCGTGTGCCCGATTAATTTAAATGACGGAATTCACCCCGTTGCCAAGATTTATCTCGTTTTTCTGTTTTTTCGATTTGTCAGGATGACTAGCCCTGTTAGTGTAATAATGACTAACTGTAAACCTGCCAAAAGGTTCCCCATTTTTGCCGATGGCGTCCCTTATTGGGTCGTTATCTTTGGCAAACAGGGGCCGGCTCCCTAGCCATCCAATAAAATTATTGATTAGAAAATTATTTTAACTGCCATTATATCATTTTTAATTCCATTTCTAAAGTTTATAGGAATAAAAATAAAATTTATAGATAGTTCCAGTTGCTTTAAAATGCTTAAAAGATATAAAACTTTGATGAAAAATTTTACAATACAATCTTATGGTTATAATTTAATATTAAATCCTTTACAATTGATGATGTACTTTTCTGCCCTCAAAATCTGGCCGTTTGCCAAAAATGTACTTTCCAGTCCCTTTAAAATGTTTAAAAAATGCCAAAAACATTGTAAATGAGATGTTAAAAATTCAGGGCGTTGCGGTCAAAAAGCGGCTTTTTCTAGCTGTTTAAAAATTGTTATTAAGCCTTTTTAACGTTTAAAAATCATCAAAATGAAAATTAATTAAATTCCTCCGAATTATATCGTTAAATTAATTTGAAAATTAATAAAATTAAAATTATCCACCTCCTCTCCTCTCGATTTTTCAATTTTCAAACGTATTAAATTACAATATAGCTTAAAAAATCGTAACTTTGCCTCGAAATTCTTTTTCTTTTTTGACACGTTTTTCGGAAAATGCCTAAAAGACTAAATGTTCGTATTCCAGGCGCTGCAACACTTCAGCGCGGTGATCGAAGCGGCCGTGTCGGGCCAATCGCTGCAGCTGTCGCCCATGGATCGGCATATGCAAATGCAGCACGCTGCCGCCAACGCGTACGCCGCCGCGCAAGCCGTACGATCCGTACTCCCGCAGCAGCTCGGGTTCACGGTAAGCGCGGGTTTTTTGAGGCCTAGACTGAAATTTAATTTGACGTAACGCTCGGCAAATTAAAAACTTTGATTGAATTGAAAGTTTTTATTATTGTATTTCGAATTTAAAATTGAATTTTCGACATTTAATCGATTTGAAAAATGGCAAATTTCTTGAAATTCGACTTTTCAGGGCGGCCCGTCCCCGATCTTCCCGCTGGACTTGCTGCAGACGCCGGCCGCCACGCTGCACCCCGCCAGCCTTTTCGTCCCGCACACCGCCTATCTACTCCCCAGCACACAGGTTTGTAGTTTGGAGCTTGAAATTTTGTAAGAATTCAACAGCAAAAATGTGGATTCGTATTTTTTAACGGTTAAAATTGTAGTTTACAACGTTTGAATACTGATTTAATGATTAAAATAGTTGTTTTTAGTCTTTTGGATGCTTTAGCCTTTTAAATTAGAATTTTTACAGTTTTTATTAAAATCGTTCAGAGGAATTTGCGTAGTTTTTATGTTTTAATGCTAATTTTCTCTTGAAAATTATATTTAGTATTTTAAAGCGTGACTTAACCTTTAAAATAGCATTTTGATACTTTAGCATGATTTAACTTTTTAGATTTGATTCTAGAAACGTAAAAATAAGAATTAATCGTTGGAAATATAGTTTTTTCTACCGAAAAAACGTTGAATCGTTAAAATTGTAGTTTTTAAAGATTTTAAAGAAAAATTAGGCCAAAAATTGCTTGTAGACGCTATAAAAAATGGTGCTGGTTTTTGGTGTTTTAAAAACGATATTAATAGGCATAAAATAACCCTTCATTTATAGTGGCCTTTTCAGTCGCTAGCCTGCCAATGTATGTACAGCAACGGGACACAACCATGCACGATACACCACGCGCCGATCACCTACGGACAGGCGACGTTTCCGGTACGTTCAGCAGCTCCAGCTCTCTCTCGCTGACTCTCTTCTGTCTCTGTCTCTCTCTCTCGCTCTCTCTCTCTCGCTTACTCTCTTCTGTCTATGTCTCTCGCTCTCTCTCGCCCTCACTCACTCTGTCTCTCTCGCTCTCCCTCTCACTCCCTCTGTCTCTATCGCTTTCTCTGTCTCTCTCTCTCTCGCTTGAAATATCTATATTTATTGATCTTTTTCAGGCTTTCCAAGCGGTCCCCCCGGCCTCCCCGGCGACGTTGCACAGCCCGCCGGTGAACACGCAGCCCGCCGTCCAACAAGTCACCCACCCCGTCGCCCAGAACCCGCCCGCCCAACAGCAGATTGTTCAGCAACACCAGCAGGTAGATGACCTCCAGAAATCCAGAATCCAATTTTTATTCCAGCCCCACCCCTCCAACAGCCAGCAAACAATCCAGAATACGCCCAGCCACGCCCCCGTGATATCGGTAAGCCCTTGGTCATCTACAGCAACGAGATTTTGACCTTGCAGTTACCTCCCGGACCCGTTGCCCCAGCCCTCCCCCCGACCATGCCCCACTCGATGCGCTCGCTGACGATGCGCTTGAAACGGACGGCCCCTCAGCATAGCCAGATCGCGAGGTTGTCGTCGAAGGTACGTTATTGTTTTTTAATTAATGATTTATGTTTATTACTAATCAGATCTAATTTATTTAATTAAACAAATTTTAACTGGAAAATCATCAAAACCTGTTTTTCACCGAAAATTGTTGAAAACTAAACCATTTTGGGTATTTTTTTAGGCTTTATTTGAGGGCTTTAAATTTTAATTACTTAGACTTTGAATAAAAATACTGCAAAACAATTTTAATAACCGTTTTTTAGCTTTTTTACACTAAGAATAGTTGAATTTTGTTACTGACTTTATAAAAAATGTATTTTGTTTTTAAATTATCTAAAGTTATGATAAATAAGGGAATTAAGCTGTTTTTGATAACATGAAAAAACTTATTTATTTTTAATATTGCAGGTACGGCGGGTTGAAGGCCGGCCGTCCACCGACGCCGAGCTGTCCCCCTCGGAGCCGCCGTCAACTTCGCAATTGACACGACCACAATCACTCGGATTGGGACAGGTTTGTCCTAAAAGAATCTCTGCTAGCCTACCCGTGCATAAAGAATCACTGCTGGATTGCTCTATACGAAAACCCCAAAAACCACCCGAATTTCAGTTGTGCACCAACTGCCAAGACGGCACGCGCAGCTCGACGTGCTTGAGCTGTGTCCCCTGCCACCACTGCGTCGTCTGCCAACATCACCAAGCCGCTTCGGCCAGCGCCTCCGCCCAGCCCCAACAAAGCTTGGCGGTTCCTCAGCTCTCCGCGACGATGAGCGCGCAAGCGCACAGTCTGCTGTCCGCGCTGCAGGCGGCGCCGCCCGCGCAACAGTCGTCGAGTCCGGTGGGGATCAGCCAGGCGTCGAGGGAGGCGAGCACACTTCAGCAGCAGGTTGGTTGAAAAACACTGAAGTATCTCTCTATCGCTCTCTAACTCTCTCTCTCTCTCATTCTCCCGCTCTCTCTCTATCTATCTCTCTTCTCTCCTCACGTTTTTCCGGTTCCCGGCACTCTGAAAATCCTCCTCAAAAATCTCTGCTAGCCTGCCAGACGCCTTTTTCAGTAAATAGTAAAATCCCTACACCGATGAAGCCGAAAACTATCTACAAATCGAAGAAACAACTCCGAAAAATAGCCCCCAAAATTAACACCAAACTTGGGTAACTGAACCGGCCATGACTGTCACTTTGCCAATTTCCCACTCGCCCCCCATCTGGCCCACTGTCTGGGCATAAGGGTCGACCCCTCCCACCCCAATTTGTCAGTCGGTTCACGCCTCGTTCCGTCTGACCCGGCGGCCCCGTACAGCCAACAATTTTCATGGGTTCACGGCACCCATTCAAAAATGCCGTTTCAAGCGTTGCACTTGTCAAGGAAAAGCTTCGGCTGCTCCTGAACTGCTTGAAAAGCTTCAGATGCGTCTGAACGGCTCGAAAGGCTTCAGATTCGTCTGAACTGCTTGAAAAGCCTCAGATGCGTCTGAACGGCTGGGCGTTGCCCAAATTTTTGATTTTGGGAGAGGCAGGCCATTAATGCGCCTAAACGCAGCCTGGCTGAAACTCTCGCCAAAAAAGGCGGATTTTGCAATTTTCGAGGTGCGGCTTCCGGGCCGAGGAAATCATTCGATTTGTATCTAAACTCACCTTGCTGCCGTCGGTGTGCTTTGCATGCTCCCTGATCACCGCCGACTAGACCCGCGTCTGGACCACGGTGAAACTATATCTCGGAAAAAAACGCAGGGTTGGTGGTCGGGGAGGATGGAGGACTTAGTATTCCATTATTTTGAGATACTTTTACGATATGATAGAAGATACTTCTTACTACTTTCTTTTCAGAAAGTATTTGTGATTCAGTAGATGATAACTTCGCCTTGACGAAGTCGAGGAGAAGCCCGACCACTTTGAAAAATTCAAAGTCCCGGACCTCCAAAAAATTCGAGAATTCATATATTTTATTACAAAGTAGTCCGAGGAACTACGATGTAAAAAATATTATTCAAAGACTGAAAAAACTTGGCACCCTTCCAAAAGGAAGAGCCCAAGAATTTCCGCTTTTTTGGAGCCAATCACCGAGCATCAGCCCGGGTTGGTCCAAATTTTTGCGCGCTACCCCGGAGAGTAGCGGCAAAATGGCTGTGACGCGGCCAAGCGGTGGATTGAACCGAAAAGACGAAAACGGGTCCAGCCTTATGTTCTTGAAGTGGGCCAGATGGGGGGCGAGTCGGGCGGGGGCCGGGGACGAGCGGCGGCACCCCGGTTCAATTACCCAAGTTTGGTGTTAGTTTTGGGGGCTCTTTTCCGGGTTGTTTCTTCGATTTCTAGCTTGGTTTCCGCTTCATCGGTGTACGGCTTCATCAGCTTCACGTCAAAAATTCTTCTCGTGTTTCGCCGCGTCGATTTTCACTAAATTTTTAGAGGTTTTTTAATAGAAAAACCATGGCTTAAATCGTTATATTTTAATTCCACGTCAACAAATCGATTTTCCCGATGATTTATTGTATATATTTTAATAGGCTAGATATAGCATGAATTTTTTAATCACTGAAATTCACAAAAAAATAATTTAAGCTACAAATAAAGATTTTTTAGCGTATTTTAATAAGGCAAAAGGTATCTAAAACGTAGTAATATTTTTCGTTAATTTTGAAAAGCTATTTATGGCTTAAAATAACTTAAATTGACGAAAATGTATTAAAAAATTGATTTTATCTATTTTTTCAAGGTATTTTTAACGTATTTTAATGAGCAACAGGTAGCTAAAACGTAGTAAAATCATTTTTATCCAACACTCTAGTATCTAAAATTATTTTACTTCATTTTTCATAATCTGAAGAGCTGAAGATCAACAATTTAAAACCTAAAAAAGACTTAAATCGACGAAAATGTACCAAAAAAATCGATTTATTGTATATATTTTAATAGGCTAGATATAGCCCGAATTTTTTAATCGCCAAAATTTAGGAAAAAATGAATTTAACCTACAATTAATGATATTTTTAGCGTATTTTAATAAGGTAAAAGGTATCTAAAATGTAGTAATATTTTTAGTTAATTTTGAAAAGCTATTTATGGCTTAAAATTAAAATACCTTAGGTCGACGAAAATGTATTAAAAAATTGATTTTATCTATTTTTTCAAGATATTTTTAACGTATTTTAATAAGCAAAAGGCATCTAAAACGTAGTAAAATTATTTTTATCTAAAACTAGTATCTAAACATTATTTTATTTAATTTCTCACAATCTTAAGGGCCGAAGATGAACAATTTAAAAATTAAAAAAGACTTAAATCGACGAAAATGTACCAAAAAAAATCGATTTTCGCTATTTTTTCTTCAGGTATTTTCAACGTATTTTAATTAGCAAAAAGGTATCAAAAACGGCTGACCATTTTTCTAACCCCGTTCTCCAGTTTCAGACGCAACAAATCGCGGCGCTGGCCGCGCAACAGGACCTCATCCAGACGATCTCACGCGAGCGGATGAACGCGGCGATCTGGTCGCGTCAACTGCAGGCATACGACACGACCAACACGGCCGCCTTCAATCAACGCCTCGCCGCCCCCTATACCCTGTCACAATTGTCGTTGACCGGACACCCTGGACATCTTCTCGTCGTCCCCCGGGCCGGCACGATTCCGGTGAGTTCAAAATTTCGTCAAGAATCGCGGATCTTGTGCATTAGCGGGGTGCGGGATGTCAGGCGGGAACCAAAATTTTTGGATCGAGAAAATTTCGTCAAGTCCAATTTCCTTAAGAATCCCGGAGCTTTTGCATTAGCGGGGGGGGGGGGGTATCAGGGAACCCCAACTTTTATAGTTTGAAAAATCCTGGTACTCCCAAATCCCGGTACTTTTGCGTTATCGAGGGGGACCCGGGGAGAACCAACTTTGTTGTACCAAAAAAAGTTCGTTGAGTCGAATCCCCTAAAGCAGCCCGGATCTTTTGCCTTATCGGGGGGGGGGGGGACTTTTAGCATAAAAGTTTTCTAAAACAAATAGAGCCAGTTTTCTACGCTGTTTTTCCACATTTCTAACCCACAAACTTTACAAATTTCCCTAAAAAATAGCTTTTCCGACCAAAATTTGAAATTTTAAACTTTTATTTCAAGTTTTAGATAGTTTCTGCCTTTGAAATATGGTGATATTTTACTAAAAAACTATTAAAATAACTACTATTACACTACCGGGCGTTTCTGAACTTTTACCGGAAAAATCCCCCCCCCCCATAACGCCAAAGCACCAAATTCCCCAAAGTTCTCTGCTCGCTGCCCAGCTAAAAAACTAAAGCTCAAGAGGTCAAAAGATAACTAAAAGCACGGGAAAGCGATGCTGCTGAATTTTTCGGCTTTCGCGAGACGCAACGCGCACGCACCGCGCGACAAACTAAACTAGAATCAGCCGAATCGATTACGCGATGAAAATACGATAGCTAAAATCCATAAGGGAAAATAACTCTACCTTACCAGTCCCTTTAACCGTCAAATTTTCAGATCCAAAACGCCCGCCTGGACCTGGTGTTCACCACCCTTCCATCCGAAGTGATGTACGAGCGGCCGACGATGGAGCGTCAACACGCGACGGCCGTCTTTGGAGGGCAACCCGTCGCTGAGCCTCAGCCCATTGGAGCATCACTCGACGACATCGAGAAGAACACCCAGCGCAGCGAGTTCGTCAAGGATCTCGAGGTGGGGACCGGCTAAAATTAGAAAAATAAGATTTTGAGACGCAAAAATTCAGAAAAAATGGAACATAGAGCATTGGATAAATCAACTTTTATAAACCAATCAGCTATATGGATAAAGCGGAAATTCAATTTTATTGAAATAAAGCCGAAAAAAAGGATAAATTAATTAATAGCAATTTCGACCAATTTCACCTAAATATTTTAAAATTAAAATTAACAAAAAGTTAAATAATTTTTACCTATAATTTTGCAGATCCCCGAAAATGAGAAAGAGCGGTGTACGGTGTGCCTGATGGATTTCGAGTCTGGCGACGGTGTGCGCACCCTCCGATGTGAACACCTTTTCCACGTCGACTGCATCGACAAGTGGGTTTTGGGTCGACTAGCAGAAACCATTGAAGAAATAATCAAAATTTCTACGCAAATAACAATTGACAAGTCAAGAACTAGCAGAAACTATTAGGGAATAAGCATAAAACTATGAAATCAACCTTAAGCTCGTCCTTAAATCTACAAAATTGTTTTTAAAGCTAAAAAACCAAGTTTTAGCTCTAGGCAAACAACAGGGACAATTGGCTTAGGTTTACAACGTTAGAACTGCCACAAAAAACACTTGGGAATTTAACCTAACACTGGATCTAAAGGTTAAAACCTTAACGCGACCATTTTCTGCACTTCGCAGCTAGCAGAAACCATTTGAGAATCTATCCTAAAACTCCAGAAAAGTGAAATTTACTCTGAAAATCACGAACTACAAGTTTGCCGATCTTACAACTAGCAGAAACGCTTTCGGAATTTTACCTAAAACTTAATAACTAAAAGCTAAAAACAACGAACTGGATTTTTCCGGATTTGGGGAGCTAGCAGAAACCATTTGGGGAATTGCGTGGCTAGAAACGGCCAGAAACAAATTCTGTAAACCTGAAAATTAGCGTTAAAACTAAAATAAAACAATTTTCGGAGCTTTCGGACTGGCAGAAATCATTTGGGAGTTTTGCCTAAACCTGAAACTAAACGTTAAAAACTACAAACCGCATTTTTTGGGGATTGGGCAGCTAGCAGAAAAGATTTTGGGGGAATTTTCGGGTAGAAACGGCTAGAAAGAAAAGCTCTAAACCCGAAAAATTAGGGCTAAATCTCAACAAAAACAATTTTCGGGCTTTCCAGCTAGCAGAAACCATTTTGGAATAGATTCTAAACCCGTAAATTAGGCCGGAAAATACAAACTACAACCCAAAAAGACTAAAAACCAAAAAATTGGGCTAGAAAAATAGAAAACATTTCCACATTGCCGCTACAAACTACAAAAACCCAAAAAATTTGCAGATGGCTGGTCTACAACAAGAAATGCCCGGTGTGCCGCGTCGAGGTGGACTGCCCGAAGGCGGCGCTGCTCGTCGAGTAGATGGTTCATCTCCCTCCTCACTTCCGCTTCAGTGTGCTGATCACCCCCCAACCAATTTCTGTGATAACCACGATCCGAAGAAATAGGCTTTTCAATTGTTTCCGGAATTCCCCGATTTTTTTTCCAATTTTTTTCACAATATTTCTAATTGCGCACCATATTCCTCTCACCGTCACCCCCGTATATTCTATACGTGCCCTAGATGCTTTCACTCGGCTTTTCCCCCCTCTTTCTACACGACGCCCCGGTTACGCGCTTGCTAAACAAATAATATAAATTAGGAAAATATATACGAAATAGAGGACTGGTGAAGCCGGCTTCGTTTTTTGGGCTTTGTTTGCTTGGCATTTTCAGTGGACGCGACGCACGGCATCCCACGAAGATGCGCCCTAAAATTTCACTTTCGGCTTCGCCAGTCCATATATAACAAAAAATCTATTAAAACGAAAAATCCCCCAATTATTCGTGCCTCCAGGGTCTCGCCCCCCAATTGCTTAGATACTCAACGCGCACCACCGACCCCTAACAAGTTTTTATTTAGATTGCTGTTACTCCTCTTTGCTGAACTGTTAGCAGGGGGAAAACTCATTTTTTCCAGTAATCCAGTCCGATCCTGATTTTTGTGCACCTTTCTAGCAATCAAAAACTACCAAAAACGTTATAAAAATACACTATTTATTATTAGCAGGTAGGCCAGGCAGAAAAAAAAAATTAGTTTCCCCCCATGTTAACAGTCCAGTACCGTTTCCTCCTCCAATTTTCTCTGGTCCGCCTTTTGTGATTTGATGTGTGTGCGTTTTTAGTGTTCCCAGGGCCGGAAGCTGCGGTTTTTGAAAGGGTTTTTAAGCTTGATAAGCTACACTCGTGTGACAAGCGTCACTTTTTTTCCGCTAAAAGCGCAAAGTATCGAAACGTAGTTTAAGCGAGCTTCATCTCGCTCATCTTAACAACGGCCACTTAATTTTTTAAACAAAACACACGTAAACGCTTTTAACGTAGCGTAACGTACAGTAAAACTAACACAATTTTCCACGCTAAACCCCTCAAAACCAAAACCCAAGCTTCCGGCCCCCCCGCCCTGATAAACTAGACCATTTTTCCAATTTGGGGCTTTTTGGCTTTGGGAGGGCTTTAAAAAAAGCTCAATTTAATAATTTAGAAGCCTAAGCCAAAAGCTAAGCCAAGCCAGCTTGAAAAGCTTCTCCCAAAGCCACTGCTAGCCCCGTTCCTCAACGGGTCCCCCGGTCCCAGTCATGCGACTTGGCTTCGAAAACTTCTAATAATTTTAGCTCCCAATTTTGCATTGTCAATTTTCGCTTAGAAATAATTTTTTCATTCACCAAAAATAGCCCCGAAAAACACTATCCGCTTTGCTTGTTTTCCCCCCTATCAAATTTTGTGTGTGTGAATGGCTCACTTTTCCGAAAAATTTCTTCTCGTTGCGCTGCTCTTAAATACCTATCAGAATTGGTGTCGAAAGGATTGTCGGGGTTTCCGGGGTGCAGCTGAACAACGTCAAGTTCGGCGAGTTCAAGCTCAGTTTCACTAGTTCCAGCTCAAAAAAACGTCAAAATCGGCGAGTTCAGGCTCAGTTTTACGAGCCCTAGCTAAAAAAAAAAAACAGGTCAAATTCGGCGAGTTCGGCCTCAGTTTGACGAGCCTAAGCTAAAAAAAGCGTCAAATTTGACGAGTTCAGGCTCAACTTTCGAGGTTTAGCTAAAGAACGTCAAGTTCGACGAGTTTAAGGTCACAATTTGGCACTGCAGCTAAACCACGTCAAATTCAACGAGTTCAAGCCCATTTTTCGAGCTCCAGCTAAACCACGTCAAGTCCAAGACGTCCAGCTAAAAACCGAAAATCCCGACACCTTTCGACAGCCAATGCCAATTGATAAATGTGCACAGAGATGAATAAAGTTGTCGCTGCTAATTTTTGGCAGTATAAATGCATACAAACAAGCTGATTTTCAACTTTACTTCGCTATCAAAAAACCCGGGCGAAAACAGCAACAAAAAAGAGTAACAACATATTCAACATACAAAAAAAATTTGGTCATCACCGGCAAAAAAGGGGGGGGGGGCTAGGGGATGCACCAGGATAAAACAACAAAATTACCGTAGAAATCAATGATTCGCGCGATCCTGCTTGAATTTGGAGACGCGTTTTGGAGGAGTGCGGCTTGGGGGCTGGGAGGAAGAGCCGCTTGTACCGGAAGTGGATGGCCCGCCGTGCTCGAAAATCTGGAAAATCGAGTTATATAGATTTTCTATCAGATTTATCTATTGCTATCAATTTCGGATCTTTCGCATTATCGGGGGGGGGGGGGGTTTTGCCATAGGCCCAGAAATTCGTAGCTACTTCATAGTATATTTTAATAGCGTTTTTCGGCAAAAAAACCTATCGTAAACTATATTTTAAGCGGAAACCCATTTTAAAACGTTACAAGGTTTCAAAAAAATTCGACATTTTGGTCAAAAACGGCCATTTTTGTCCAAAATTATTTTTTAAGTCCAGAAATGCCTAGCAACGCAATAGTAGGATTTCCCACGGTTTTTTGAAAAAATATAACTATATTTGAAGTGGAGAAACCATGTAAAAAGTCGCAAAAAATCTTTCATTGAAATGTTGGTCGAAAAACCTACATTTTTGCATTTTTTAACTACAATTTGTAAAGTTTTTACGTTTGGGAAGAGTAAACAAATATTTTAGAAACACTCCAGCTATTTATATTTGAAAAATCGATCCCAAGAAAAAGGTCGCCCCCCGATATTGCCAAAGAACCAAACACATGCTAGGCCAGGGTAGCCTTGACCGTAATTAAATTATCTGTTCAAAGAGCGGGAAATGGGCTTGATGGACGCAAATTAACAAAAAAAATAATGATTTAACTTGTATACCTCTCCCGGAAAAGCTGTTCTCGACGACGGGAGCACGGTGGCTTGCTTCGAGGCTTCCCGCTCCAGCTCGCCGACCTTGGAACGATCGACGGGCGTCGGCGACTTGTTCTTCAGAATCGACTTGACCTCGGCTTCATCAACCTAAAGCTATAATTACTAGCAATAAAGCATTAAAAATACCTCTACCACCGGCCTACTCGGCCCCGCTTCCAGCCTTCTCGGGAAATGGACGCCTCGCGGTTTTCCTAAAAAAATCATCATTTTGATGCTTGTTTCGCGTCACCTTTATGTTTCGATGAAGCAGCCTGCTCTTGCTCCTCCTCCTCCACTTCCGGCACATCGTCCGAGTCGTAACTAAAGTAGGTTTCATACAAAAAGATTGTTAAAGCGTACGCTTCTTCCTCATCGCCCTCCTCGCTTTCATCGTCCTCGTCGTCGGAAGTTTCCATCAAAGCGTCGACACGAGCCAGCAGCTCGCGGTAGGCCTGGAAAAAGTGTTTTTCTTTAAGGTTTGTCGGGGTTACTGTTTACTGTTTTTTTACTATTCCTAAACCTAAACTTTACAAATTTACAAAATGTATTAAAAACACAAAAATATCGATTTTTCGACCCAAAATGGCCGCTTTCGAACAAATTTTCTATTCTTTCGGTCCTGCTCCACTTAAAGAGTTAAATTTTACTAAAGATACTTTTGAAACAGTTACTATTACGTTACTAAGCATTTCTGGACTTATAGAAAAACAGCTGGTCCCCCCCCCCGATAAGGCAAAAGAACCCTTTCTTTCCGAGCTACGTTATAGCATATTACGACGCTTCTAGCGCAAAAAATAGTTTCTAAAAAATTCAAAACGTGAAAAGAATCAAAAGTCAATATTTTGTCACGACGGCCGGAGCTAATTTTGCGCCGCCATTCCGGAAATAACCACCTTCGGATCGACGCCCGCCGGCGGCACGCATTCCGCTTCCGGCTCTTCTTCTTCTGAAGACGTGCTGGCTTTTCGCGCCTTCTCTGGATTCTCGGACTCCTTGGGCTTCTCGGGCCCCCGCCCAACCGCTTCCGCCTTTTCCGCCTTTTCCAGCTCCTCGAGACGGGCGATACAGGCCTGAAAAAAATCCTCAAAAATCATCATTAAGCCCACATCATGCTCCCGTTGGCTCTCATCCTTGCTCTTCACTGCCGGCTTGGTCGGCTGGCGAGCTTTCCGCTCTGAAAAACAAAGTAATCGAAACCAACTAAATTTACTTTCTCTAAAAGCCCGCTCGGCCTCTTCGTCGTACTCCTCGCGGATCTCGATCTCGTCCTGGCGAGCGGCGCACTAGGAAAAAAACGGAAATATAGATTTTGAAAAATAGCGCTACCTCGTCGTAGAGCTTGCCAAGTAGTTCAATTTGCTTTTCCGTCACTTGGCATTCGCTTTCGAGCCCTTTCACCGAGTCTCGGACAACTAAAAATAGAATTTTTTTATCGCTAACTGCTATTTAAATTAAAATATGAAAATCTGCACTTCTAAAAAATTACAAATAAAAGCCGTCACAAAACCGCGAAAAACTAAAATTTCTCATTTATCAAATTTTCTAAAATAATTTTTCCAGGAAGCAACTCTTTTTAACATTAATAGAGGAACCATTTAGAAAATACGAAAAAAATTTTCGCCTGCCAAATGCATGCAAAATTCCAAATTTTCCTAATTTTTGAAAGTTTTCAGACTAATACGCTATTAGGTTAAAGTTACCATTAACTCGTCGCCGCAAAATCTCGGCCGTCTGATGCGCCGACCGTTCAGCGAACATATTCTCGCCGAGCAGCACGTACAGCTCATTCGTGTGCACCAACCGCCCGGGTATGTAGCCGACAGATCCGCAAGGCATCTAAATACACAAAAACATCGAGATTTCGAGGTCTACAAACCATAAATTCCTGCGTCAACTTCTTCGGCATGTCCTCCACCTTTTTGGCCAGCTGCTCGTACTCCTCGGCCTCCTTCTTCTTCAGCTCGATGTGCGACTTGCAGGCTTGTAACTTCTAGGAGACGACGTCAAGCGTTAAAATTGCAAACAAACCATTTCCATGCCAGCCTTCAGTCGAGCAGCGTTGTCGCGAGTTGTCGACGCCATCTAGGAGAAGCTGATCAACGAGTTGCGCCAGGCACGAGGGAAGAATCAGAATAAAAGCATAAAGAATTCATGAATCGCGTTAGAGCCTTGAAACTTTTTTAAACGCTTTTAAAAGTCTTGCAAAGTCGATTTCCGTTTATTTTTCCGCGACGGCGACGTTCAAAATGTTATTGCGCCTTGTTGAAGATGATGATAAAGCTCATGCGCCGTATTTCAGCTGACAGCGCGTTGGAGCTGTTCAACTACAAGGTTTTTTAAAAGCTATGCTTGTAATGCGTTTTCGCGGTCAAGAAAAACGTTGAAAATAGCTCAATTTAAAGCTCAATACTCAACATTATCGATCAAATCGAGCAAAAAACCGTCCAAAAGTCCGCTTTCTTGTTGAAGGTTCAGAGATACGCCTAGCCGCCATATAACTGCTCGCGTTCTCCTCAAAAAGGCAAGCAAAAAATTTATTATATCATCAAAAACGTCAGATCATCGGCAACAATCAAAGCATCAATGTGAAAACGTTCAGATTGTAAAGCTTGGCAGCGTAGCGGAGGTGTTGATCAGCTGGCCTGCATGCGCTGCGTGGTCAGCCGACGCTGCTTGACGGCAAAGTTGTGCACGTGGGCCATGTTCACCTGGAAAAACGGATTAATATCACACAAAAAATAATGCTATAATACCCTCTAAAAAGTCTCAAAAAATACCTCCGAAGTGGTAATCTGATCCTTGACAAAGGCCAGCTCGGCGCAGAGGTCTTTTAGTTGCTAAAAAAATCAAGATACTTCAAAAAGGTGAAAATTACAGCCTCGAGTTTCGCTCGGTTCTTGAGGATGAGGTCCTTCGCCTTGTCCAGCTCGTACTCCACCATGATGTTGGCGCCGATCCAGATGCAAACCTGAAAGAGAAAATAGGTCTTATAAAACCCAGAAATTTACCGTTTTCGGCTCGGGCACTCGGGCCCTCGTCCACAACTCCTCGGCAATCATCGGGCTCGTCTCGAAGGCTTCTCCCTTCTCCTGAAGAAAAAAATGGTCTTAGGTCAGAAAAAAGGCTTTACTTTTTCTAAAAAAATGCGCCAAAAGATGGTTTAGAAAGTCTAAGCCTATATTAAAGTTAAGTTAAACCTAGGCGTGAGCCTAGTTAAGGCAAGTCTACGCCAAGCTAAGCTTAGCTTAACCCAATTTCCGCTTAGATTTAAGCTACGCTTTAAATAGCCTCTCACATATGCTTCTAGAAGAAACTAAAATCAAACTCTACGTTCGTTTTAGGCTGCTACAAGATTCTGCGTATGACTACGCAAGCACGTACGTAAGTTAAGCTTTATTAAAGCTAAGCACGGTTTTCAATCTAGGAGCTTTACTTTACTCAAGTGACTTCAGCGGAGCTTGTCGTCACCACTTCCGGTCAAGCAAACGCACCCGCTTCTCGATCAGCGTCTCGATCAGCTTGAGGCTGTTGCTGAACTCGGGGATCTTCTCCAGCATCCGATCGCGCTGCTGCGTCAGGCCGCCCTCGATCATTTTATATTTTCTAAACAAAAAACTGAACACCAACACGCAAAAAATTACCTATATTGCTCATTCAGGCGTTCCCGGCCCTCTTCGCCGGAGATTTCGCCCTCATTTTTCAGCCATTGCCCGACGTCTTCCTGCAAAATGAAAGATATAAATCAGTTTTTATCACCTTCATCGTGCCACAGAAAAGTTTGAAAATCGAAACTTACGACGACTTGCATCAACGGAATCCCTCGCTTCGATTCGGTGACATCGTCGACGGGGGCGAATTCCATTTCCTGGAAAATGAGATATAATTGAGAACGAGGAAGAGAGAGAAAGAGAGAGGGAGAGCTAGAGAGACAGAGAGAGATAGAGATAAAGAGTGAGAGAGGGCCCGCGCGCGAGTGTGAGAAAGAGACAGTGCGCGAGCATAAATGCTAGTGCGAGGTAGAGGTCGGAACGTCAGAAAGACATTCATAGCGAGAGAGAGAGAGAGATCGAGATCGAGAGAGATCGAGAGAGGGGTGAATGCTAGCGAGAGAAACAAGGAGGGCTAGAAAGACACTAATAGCTAGATAGTGCGTGACAGAGCGAGAGACACGGATACAGCAATTACAGAGAGAGAGCATGAAGGATAGTGAGAGATAGAAGTGAGAACGCTAGAAAAACACTAATAGCGAGAGAGCGAGAGTGATATGGTAAATAATAGAGAAAGTTAAAGAAAATAATAATAATATCAATCGAAAAAGAAATCAATACAGGAAGATAAAGCCATTCAGTACTCTTCAAGGTAATTTTATCGAAATACGAAAAACCAACTTGACAAAAGCTCAAAAAATCTTTTTATTACCATCCGAATCAAACAACCGAGGGTAAACGAGATGCACCAAAAAATGACAAAATCGGAGACCAGGATATCGTAATGACAAGCCACGAGAGAACACTAGAGATTCTGAAAGGAGGAGGCGGATACCGGTGAGCCATTGAGAAGATGACAATTCTGAAGGGAAGACAAGGCAAATTTTCAAGCGGAAACAATAAACTGATCTTCATCCTTTGTTGTGCGTGTTGCCCCAGCCGCGTCGATGCGTGTCCTTGTACTCGTCCCAGTTCATCTGCCGGGCTCGCACCTCGTCCGGGTCGACGGCGTCCTGCATCTCGGGGTCGTCGAGGTCGGCGTGGGCTTTTGCGGCGGCTTCAGCGGCTGGGTCGGGCCTAAAAAAATCGAGTTTTACCTATTGGCCCAAAAATCCCCCTGGTAAGCCTGTTTTTTAATAAAATTAACTTTATTCGTAGTTCAAAAACATTTTTTCAAAGATGTCAGGGATCCGGCGGAGAAAGCACCAAAATATTACATCTTCGTCAAGGGAGTAGCTTCCAAGCATCGAAACAAGAATAAAAACCAACTTTGAATTTCCCCAACTGCCGCCCTTCATCATCCCCTCGGCCCATTCGTCAACGGTCAGCGTGGGCACCGACGGGTAGCCGAGTCCGAACACGCGCTTCTGCTCTCGATTCCGGGCGATGATGAACGGCTTGAGCTTGGTGGGCGGCGGCTTGGGCTCGTCGGTGGTGATGCCGGCCGCTGCTCTCTCAGCCATCATTCGGGCCATCGGGAGTTCTTCTTCGATGGAATCGAGCTCGTCGAGGGCCTTCATCGCCCAGTGGCGCAGCTGGATCATGTACAGTTCACTGAAAAGTATTAATTAAAAGGACGCCACAAGATATAACGAATACAGAAATGGTTCTTTGGCATTATCGGGGGGAGGGGGCGGGCATTTTTCTTAGGAACGAATTTTGCATCTAAAAATACAAAAAATATAGATTTTTCGATCAGAAATGACCGATTTTCGACCAAACTGAAAACTAAAAATTTTCCTAGGTCTTGTTTTCATTTTTAGGCACCGCTGGCGCTAATAGGAAAAAAAATTTATACCCCCCGATAATGCGAAAAAACACCAAAATCCCTACCGTAGCGCTTCATCGTCCTCCGGGTTGATCGTCCGGTTTCTTTCGGCCGTTGCCAGCGCTTCCTTCAAGCTCTTCTCGTAGCTGTAGCGGCGTTGCTTCTCCTTGCGCAGATCCTCACCTGAAAAATTGGAGTTTATAATTTTCTATAAACAATTTCTTGAAAATTTAATTAAATAAGTAGCTAATTTATATAATTTAAAATATATGAAATACTAAAATTCTAATAACGAGCTTCCCGCAAAATTCGGAATCACCAATAAACTACCCAAAAAATTACCAAAAAAACACGACTTCGCATAAAACATCAATTACCAGACAACCACTTTGAACCCGGGGATTTTGGCACTCAACATCACTCGATTAACACACGTTCCCTCGTATATAAAGAGCCCCCTGGAAGGCACAAGTACCCAACAAACTTCAACAACAAGAAGAAGAAGATGGCCCAATCCGTCGCTCCCGGTGACATTATCACGCAGCCCGGCACGAAGATCGTGTTCAACGCCCCGTACGATGACAAGCACACCTACCACATCAAGGTGATCAACTCTGGAGGACGTCGCATCGGATGGGCCTTCAAGACCACCAACATGAAGCGACTTGGTGTTGACCCGGCCTGCGGTGTCCTCGACCCCAAGGAGCAGGTTCTGGTGGGTGCTTTGAACTGTTTGAACAGCACGATTTTGATCGAAATCTACTATTTTATGATTTTCGCTTCTCAAAACAACTTGAACTGCTCGAACTTGATGCCTTCTGGATCTACCGCTCCTTTTCCAGGTGGCTGTCTCGTGCGACTCGTTCCAGTTCGGCGCTGAGGACACGAACAACGACCGTGTGACGATTGAGTGGACGAACACCCCCGACGGTGCCGCCAAGCAGTTCCGCCGCGAGTGGTTCCAGGGAGACGGCATGGTCCGCCGCAAGAACCTCCCCATCGAGTACAACCCCTGATTGGATCACTTCACCTATTTCCCCATCCGGCTTTGAATAAATGGCTTTTCTGAATTGCTTACTACACCATTTCCACTGCAACTACATCGAAGATTTCTTCTACCCACAAAACTAGGCGTGCAAACCGCTGCGCGGTTTTTCAGCTCCGCCCCCCTTCTAGGGCCGATGGTAGTCCACACTTTGCCTAATTCGTTCCAAATAGCGTTGACAAAAAGCAAACGACCTCCCTACGGGGCTTCTATAGGCGATAATCACTTCCGGTCTCTGCTAATCGATACCTAACTAAGATATAAAGACGATTGTCACGAAAAAATCATTTAAAACGGCAGAGGTACAATAACTTCCGGTCCAATCTAGGCTTCTCCTAATTAAAAGCCCAAGACCTTCGCGAAAAGTTTGATTTTTAACCTTTTAGAAACTCCAAGAATTTAATTTCTAGTCTGCTTTTTTGTCTCTAAAAACAGCGCAAAAATTTACCGGTCGCCCGAAAGATCTTCACATCCGCCCGTGACACCTCGTCGTCTTCTTCAATGGCCCAGGGCAGCTTGAAGTTGATGACCTCGTACGATTGGAGCCGCTCGAGAAAGGCCATCAACAGCGTCTTGGCCGCCTTCAGCTCGTCGGGCCTGGTGGCCGCGTTGAAGGGCGTATTCTAGACGGGCTGTTCTCGAAGTAAAAAAAAATTGATACCTGAACGGCAATCGCGTAATAGCAGCCGACCAGCAGCAAGCGGACGGACTCTGGGGGCAGCTCTTCGACGAATTCGTTGTCGGCGAAAAGCCCGGCGGTGCTGATGTCCTTTTGGAGTCGTTCGAGCTGGGCGCAGAGGTCGGGCACCGCTTTCTTTTTCTGCTCCATGTCGAGGCGGCCCTCGGTGAGGTCGATCACTGTCTAAAAGGACTAATTTAGAATCGGAAACGATAAAAACGGCGAATGCAGAGCGGAAAAAGAAGGTGAAATGACCACCAACCTTCTCGCATCGCTCAAAAACGTTGCGAATCGTTTCCTCTTTATCTTCTGAAGTTGAAGCCATTTTCGGGGCTAAAAATGAATTATTTAAAGACCACCATTCAACTAAAGCGCCTGAAAAATATACGAAAACAATTAAAATTAGTAAAACTAGCATCAGAAAGCTAAATTTTAGTGCAAAATTAGCAATATAAGGTCCCTGAATTAATTTAATCGCCTTGAAAATAATTAAAATCAAAAACTGGTAGTAGCCAGCCACGAACGACACGAAAGTAGCAATATAAAATAATATACTAAAATAGACTTTAAAATAGTATTCGTGGAAGTAAAAAACACCTTTATATAACTAAAATAGCTAAAGCTAGTAATATACTCAAATAATAAACCTTAAAACAATTGTCGTGGAATTGCAACCACTTTTTATACAACTACAAATCTCATAAGAAAAATGTCTTTATTTGCGAAAATCAACAACAATCAATCGATTCAACACAGACAATTCTCGAGCATCACTAAACTACGGGGGAACAACTACAACAAATTTATCTCCTAAAAAAACGATAAGGGCGCATCAGTAAAGACATGGGGGAGATCTTTTAGTTGGACGGCTTGAACTCGACGACCTCTCAGTCGCGGAGCAGCATCTTGGTGATGAGCGACAGCGTCGGCTCGTACATGTTACTAAAAAATGAAAATTATACTCGAAAACTTGCTCAAAACGTACCCCTTCTCGCCGACGGCCTTGATGCCCTTCTCGAGTTGGTAGGGCCCGTTGATTTGGACGTAGTTTGTGCGTGGGTTGACGAAGCCTGAAAAGTAGCATTAGCACCTAGTTTATTCGTTCAGAAATGCTTTTTATCGTAAAAATGGGTATTTTAAATTGCGTTTTGCTAAAATTTCGCCATTTTTAAGTGAAAAAAAAAACAGTAAAAACTCCCACATACTATTTTTTGAGTAGAAAATCGTCCATTTTTGGTGAAAATCTATATTTTTTATGTGATCTAATGAAAATTTGTAGTTTTTGAGCTTAGGAATAGGAAAAAAGCTAACAATTAGCAACACTTCTTCTATTATGTTAGAAAATTGGGTTCTCTCCCATTATCGGGGGGATCAACTTATTTCCAAGGATCCAGTCATTCCAATATAAATAGAGGAAGCGCTTTTAACAATTCCTATACGCAAAAACATTACAAATTTTGCTTCAAAAACACAAGAAAATATAGATTTCGGCCAATATTTCAGCTTAGCAATTTTTTTCAAGTTTTTCTTATTGTTATTCGGTATGAAACATCGTTTCATTTTGTTAAAAAGCTATTAAACACTTACTGGGCGTTTCCAGACTCATACAACAAGCTGATCCCCCCGATAGTGCGAAAGAACCGAAAATTGGGCCTAATGAAAAAATGAAAATTGGGCGTCGCGCATCGTGGGAAACCATCCCAGTATTTTAATCTAAAAAAACGCACCGTCACACTCAATGTTGAAAGCCAGAGTGTTCAGCTGGCCGACGGCGAACCAGAATCCCTTGCCGTCAAAGAGCGCCAGCTGGGAGGTGAACGGGCGCGTGACGTCGGTGTACTGCGTGAAGCCGGCCGTGTGCGCTTGGGCGCAGAGGGTGGTGAACAGCGAGACGACGGCCTGCGCGGCCACGAGATCGACTGGGATCTCCTGAAAAAATGTGGGGAATGTTGTCGCAGAGAGTTCGAAACTTACGACTTCATTTTCGCGTCTCCACCCATCTTGCCAGTACTGTAGGCGTGGCAGAAGCGGGGCCAGCGATTTGACGGCGAGTCGGGTGTGGGGGTGTGTTTCGCCTAGAAAAGGAGTAGAGAAAACGGTAAGAAAAAGTTACCTGAATCCGCAAAGTAGCCGGGACATTGCCAAAGCGCTTCCGAGTCGGGCCAGAGGTTGAAGATCTGAAAAAAAGAAAGATGGACCGCACTACGAGATAGCGAGAGAGAGAGAGAGAGAGAGAGAGGGAGAGAGAGAGAGAGTGAGACAGAGAGAACGGGATTCATAGATGGAGCCCCACCTTTGGAGAAAATTTGACGTCTGGCTCCTCGCCGGCCGGGAAAACGGGCATCGTGGCTTGCGGGTCGTCCAGCCCAAAGAGCGGCTTCAACGGCTCACGGCAACGTACCTAAAAATGTTATGAAAACCCCCCAAAAATGACGAGATACCTGCGCCGATAACCGATCTCTGTGAACAAAGGCCAACTCGCCGAGATGACGTCTGAAAGGGAAAATCCATTAAAAAGCCAGAAAAATGCTATTTTTTAGGTTGAAAACACACCTATCATCTCCAATATATTTGCTAATCTCCCTCGGTTTCTTCCGTGTCACTTCTTTATCCCCAATCTCCTTGACGTCATAAAGAAAGTCGAATCTAAAAAATGACTTTATTGCTAAAAAATAGATCTATACCCGGCCTTGATCCAGAATGCCTCGCTTTGCACGTCGTAGGCTATCTAAAAAATCATTACGTTCAGGGTTTTATGAAATTCGGTTCTTTTCCATTATCGGTGGGGGCGAAAACTTTTGTCTAACTCTAGAAATGCTTTAGTGCCTTTAGTAAATATAACTATATTTAAGCTAAAACACTATAAAAAAACTTGGAAAACATTTTCAAAAAGTCGAAATTTTCGCCAAAATCGGTGATTTTTGTCGAAAATCGATATTCTTGGTATTTTTTACTAAAAAAATTGCAAAATTTTTACGTTTCGACGAGCAAAAAAAACTGTTTACAAGCACGTCCACTATCCATATTTGAAAAATACGACCTAAGAAAAAGTCGGTTTCCGCCGCGATAATGGGAAAAGAAGTCAGATTCCGCTCACCCGATAGTCCTGAAAACGGGGGTTGTTATGCGCGACGCTGAGTATCGCAGAATCAAGCGTGCTCGCCGCCACAGCGTCAGCCTAAAAAAAGAACTTAAACCACAGAAAATTGGCCCAACATTTTTTGCCAGATTCTCAGCGTTGTCGACGGGAAATCGAGTGTTGATCCCGTTCATCGAGTCGGCTAGCAGCTCCTGAAATCAACGTTGAAGGAAAAGAAGGAAAATGAACCTCAAAAAGTGCCGTTGGTGGATTTAGGCCCTCATAATACTCATCAACGTCCTTCCAGACGACGCGCGTCTTGGTGATGTGCTGGTAGAAGGGGAGGACGTCAAAGTATTCGGGCACCGACGGCACGCGCCAGGCTTTTCTTGGCGAGTGTAGGGTGGGGTGGTAGTCACTGGAAAATCGGGCTTGAGCGCAAAAGATGAACTATCAAACCCACCTAAAAATTACAAAAATAGGCTCTTTCGCACTACCAGGGGGGGGGGATTTTTTAGAATATAAATAGGGGAAGCGCTTCTAAACAGTTTTTTTGCTATCTTTAAACGTCAAAACGTTGCAAACAGTTATTTTAGAAAGGCAGAAATATAGATCCTTTTTGCGACCAAAACTAGCCGATTTTTGACCAAAATTTCGTTTTTGAAAAAATTTTCAAAGATTTTGTTAGCTTTCCAGTTACATTAAAGCCTCATTTTACGCACACCACGATGAAAATAATCTTATCAAGTTATCAGGCAATTCTAGATTAATACAAAAAAAATATTCCCCCTCGATAATGCGAAAGTTCCCAAAATCATTTATTACCGTCGCCACGTCTCCTCAAATTTGACCCAGGGCCTCTCGTACGGGCTGGCAAAGTCAATCTTCTCGGCGATTGTTGGGAGTGAATTGATGATGCGCGCCGTCTCGTGATAGTCCCATAGACGAGCGCCGGCCCCGGTTCGATCGCCCTCATTCTAAAACGTGATTTTACTAATCTTTTTGAAGCTGATAATTTCTTTCTCTTCTATTGAATCAACAGGTATGTCGCATTATCGTTTTTAATAGACTTTTTAGTAAAATTTAACTATATTTTAAGCGGTAAAACAATAAAAAACTTAGGAAGACATTTTTCGTTGGAATTTTGGCTGAAAAACCTATATTTTCTGATCATCAAAATTTGTCCAGCCTCTTATCAAAATACCAAATTTGCAAAAAGTCCTTCACCATTCATCGATTAAAGCCTCATATACTCACCAAAAACTCTTCATTTAGGATGTGCTGCACGCGTTTCCCGGGGTTGGCCTTGTTTCTGTAGTTTGGGCGCTGGATGTTCGTGGCCGGCTTCAACTTTTCAACATTGGTGGTCGTCGTTTCCGAATCGACAGACTAAATTAAAGGCTGCCAGAAATTACCTAACGAACCCACCGATTTTTCGCCGCTCAACCCGGCCACTTCTTGGGCGACCTTGCTGAGCCGGCGGATTGATAATCGCCCGCGCGTCGCTTGTAGCATCTAAAGATACAATGTTTATATAAATATAAGAAAAATACAATAAATATAATTTTATACAATAGAAATAAAGAAGACATAGCCGACGCGGTTTTACAAAAAGAATTCTCTAGGGTCGGCTACGCAACAGTACAAACGTCTGCGGGCATCTATCGCCTCCAAGCAAAGCATCTCGCAATATAATCCCCCGGACAAAACTTTAAAAAATAAAAATTTAAAATAAACCATGGTTTTGTGAAACTAAAATTTACTGTAAAAATTCGAAAATTTAACAGGCGCCTCTACTGGTTGATGCATGCGTTTTCGAACCTTCTTCTCGCCGCTGCTTTGGCTAGGGCTGACGTTCTTTTTCAATGAATTTTTCATCTACGAGCTCAACGTGCGAGCTAGTTGTGGCTGGATCGGGGATGATGATGAGGCAAGTGTTAGCAAGAGCTGGAGAATACAATATATGACTGATACCTCGACTTTGGAAACAAAAAGCTCCTTAGGTGTCCCAGCGTTTCTTCATGATCTCCGACACGCATCTCCTCGGAATTTACAAGGGGCATTGGTTTGACAAGTTGCGAAGGTAAGATTCTAATCTTTGTAGAATTTGAAGTGTTTCTAGAGAATGGCAAATGTGGCGGTCTTATCGGTCTGCCGTCAACTATTTCCGGCCCAAGACTGTGTTCTTTCTAGGTCAGCAAAAAAAGATTGGGGAGAACCTTCTGAAACACTTGAAATAACACGCAATTCAGGGGATTTGATGGACGAGGGCCAGTGGACAGACGATGCGCTTTTTGCGCAGTACGCCTCGCGCTTTGAGGAGCTTTTTGGGCCTCGCGACGAAGAGGAAATGAAAGTCTACGTTCTGCCCGGAAATCACGATCTGGGATTTCATTATGTGTAAGTTGGTCAAGAAAAAGAGATCAATAAAACGAAAATTCGAATGTTGTGTTTTTAGACTCGATCCGATAGATACTAAGATGTTAAAAAGCGTAGAAGAATTTTAAGATTAGAAGAGAAAAAAATAGAAAAATAGAGGATTTTAGCCTCGATCCCCAGCGAGTCACCTGGTTTGCCGATCGTTTTCGCACGAGGCCGGTGGAGACGTTGATATTGGGTGGGCAACCCTTCGTTCTCGTCACTTCAATGGCATTAGAAGGAGACGGATGCCGGTATGTTTAGATTAAAAATAGTAAACCTACAAGTAATCTATCCGAAACGAGAATTTCGTGTCCCAAAAACCTTTAGACTATGCGCAGAAGCGGAAATGGAGCTCGCGCGCCTCGGACGGCTGCTCAAATGCGCCAAAAATTCGAGTTGCCATGATCGAGAAGCCGCACAGTTTCGGCCATATCAACCGCCGATCCTGCTGCAGCATTTTCCACTGTTTAGGTCGGTTTTAAAATTAATTTTTAACGTTTAAGGTTTAAATCAAACTTTTAATGAGCGTTTTTCAAACTACGACCTGAGTTCAGGCTCAACGACTCGGTTTGCGCGCGTGACGACGACTTTGACTGGTCGGACCCGACGCGCGACGAGAAATTTAGACCCGGCTGGGATTGTCTCACCTCGGCGGCTACGGATAAGCTCGTGGAGGTTAGTTGAAAAGCCGAGATCAGGCGAAAACAAAAATTTTTAGTGGCTCGAGCCCCGAGCAGCTTTTGCCGGGCACACGCATCGGGGCTGTAAGAGGAGGTACGTATTCCTGGAACGCGGAAGTTATCTAATTTTCGTGCTTTAAAAAGGTAAACAAGTTTTACAAAAAAAAGTTTCAGATTTGAGACCCGTTTCGGCACGTTCAACGAGTGGACGGTCAATTCGTTTTCGTGGCGCAACGGGCCAAAGCCCTCATTTTTAATGGTTAGTTAAAAGTTTTGGTTGTTTTTACTTTAAATAAAAGTAGCCATGGTAAGGTTAATCCAATTTTAAACGAAAGACCTTAGTTTAAAATAGAAATTTTACCTTAAAACTAGCTATAAAGTATACTTTTAGTACTTTTTAACCTAAAAAATTTTAGGTAACAGTCAGCGCCGGCCAGGTCAATGTATCTACTTGTCATTTACCAAATGAAAACTTTGTCGTAGGCCTGTATATTATAAGTGTTGTTGCAGCTGTCGGGTATTATTTGCTGCTCATTGCGAAATTGTTACGTTGTCGACTTTCCAACAGATTTGTACGGCTTCCGGATACGGTTTCCGCTTCTGCCAAGCCGCACCGTCATTGATTTGTGATTACGGGTATTTACGATTTTATGTACGAATCTTGTAAGTTGTAATTTTTTTGCTTTTACAGCTAAATTACTGCATTTGAGCCTTCTCTATGCCGATAGCAATCTCAATAAAGGCCAGTTGCAGCGTTTTCTTTTCGATATTTTTTAAGCAGACTCAGCCGCTACAGTTTCAAGAATCTGTGACCTTGTAGGAGACGTCGGACAACTTTTGCAGCAAAGTTCAGGCGCAGTGTCCAACGCTATTTGAGCTTGTAGAAGACGCCGAGCAACTCTGTAGCGATATTCAAGCAATCATTCCATGCGTAACAACCACATTCAACATTCAAAAAAACGTTTATTCAGGGGGCGCACAAGGGAATCGGGCATCTTCTAGGGGTTGTACTCGATGGGGAGGTTCTTGCGGCGGACCATGCCGTCTCCCTGGAACCACTCGCGGCGGAACTGCTTGGCGGCACCGTCGGGGGTGTTCGTCCACTCGATCGTCACACGATCGTTGTTCGTGTCCTCAGCGCCGAACTGGAACGAGTCGCACGACACGGCCACCTGGAAAAGGAGCGGTAGATCGAGAAAGCATGAAGTTCGAGCAGTTCAAGCTGTTTTGAGAGGCGAAAATGATAAATTAGCAGCTTTCCATCAAAATCGAGCAGTTAAAGCAGTTCGAAAGAGCTACAACATGCTCAAGCAGTTCAAAGCACCCACCAAAACCTGCTCCTTGGGGTCGAGGACACCGCACGGCGGGTCGACGCCAAGACGCTTCATGTTGGTGGTCTTGAAGGCCCATCCGATGCGACGTCCTCCAGAGTTGATCACCTTGATGTGGTAGGTGTGCTTGTCATCGTACGGGGCGTTGAACACGATCTTCGTGCCGGGCTGCGTGGTGATGTCGCCGGGAGCAACGGATTGAGCCATCTTCTTGTCAGGAAGTTGAGATGATCTAGCCAAGAATTTGGCCTATTTTATACTCAGCAACGCATGTTAATAGCTTCATGGTGATGAGGGAGTTCCGGCTTTTAATTAGTTATAACCTGATTAGGTTTTTAGATCGTCGAAACGATAAGCTTGACTTTTCAACGCTGTTGCGTCAACTTCAAGCTGTTCAAGCTTTCCCCCCTTTCCTATACCCGGGATAGCCCACAAGGCCATCGTACCTAGGCCCTGCCGCTTGCGAAAGTGCAGGCAAATCTAGGAGGGTGCAGAGCGCAGGTCCGCTTCAGCCGGCAAAGAGCAACCACGATTTGCCAAAGAACCCCGGCAAGCACGTGACAAAACTGCCCTATGACTTGCACTTATGGCCAGACGGCTGGCCCCAAGGATTTGTCATCATAGGGCCCAGATGGCCAGTAGTTATGTCTGCTTTTTGACCTCTCTTTTAGGTGTAAGCGCTCGGATTCCAATTCTTTATCTTTATCGAGCTCAGCAAAAGATGGGGATTCCACGAGCAGATAATCGGGCAACAATCTCGGCCAATGGGAGTCCGACAACGTTGTAGAAACAGCCATTGAGTCGCTCGACCAGCACGGCCCCGCGATTTTGGATCCCGTAGGAGCCGGCTTTGTTCCTGAATTGTCTATTTTTGTTCAGATAGATGAATTAATCTTTTCACTTTACTTATTAAAATTTAAATCCGTTTTTTTCAGTTTTTTTTGTCAGTATCGAAATTAATTACTTACATAGGTTCCCCCGTCGCCACATAGCCCTCAATCAGCTGATCGCTGTAATTCGCCATGTGAACCTCCGTTTCGACAGAGAACGTCTAAATGTTTTCGTTTATTTAGTGACGTTGACGTCTGGGATATTTTTCCTGCATTAGTTTTCGATTTTTAATGATATAAAACTAAGAAAATTAGGGCTACTTTACCTCGGTACTGCCATCTCTATACGCAAGCGCAACCCCGCTGTAGACGAAATGGCCTCGTTTCCGGATACTAAAAGTTTTCTGGGTTTTACGATTTCGGGTTTTTACCTTTTCAATGTTTCAATAGCATTTTGACGATCTTCTGGCTTTCCGATAATTTTTCCATCTACCCAAATAACGGTATCGGCAGCGATAATCACGTCGAACGGCTCCTAAATATCAATTTTGTTGCTTGACCCTTTTACAATACTGATTTTGCTTTACGTACTACTTAATTTCTTTCTTTTACTCACATTTTTCTTCCTCTTCTCTGCGAGCACGACCTCAAGTTTTCCCTCCGCTGTCTTTTCCACAAATTCCCGGACCGGAAGTTCCTTTGAGAGATTTTCCTCGAAATCCGAGACGTGAACGATTGGCTCGATTCCCTGTTTTCTTTTGCTCTCAAATTTGACGTTTTCTACACTTACAATCTTTTGCAGAAGCGCCAGACGGTTGGGCGACTGGCTGGCGAGGACGACGATCGGCGACATCGAGTACAGCTGAGGTGAGGTGAGGGGAAATGATGAGTGCATTCGAATTGGGCCCGAGACATTATCGGGGTGAAAGAGTGTGTGTGATTTTGCGGAGGGAAGAGGGGTTTTGCCGTTTTTCTCAGGACCTCTGGTTCGGCCGCGCTTTTGGCGGAATGTCTGGCGCCTCTGCGTTAGGGATTGGAAAGCGTAAGGGATCCATTCAAGGGGTGGCAGAAAAGTCTAATAATGTGATAATAGCGGTTTTTGATAGTGTTATTAGTTGAATTAAACTATGTTGAATCGAAAAAAACACCTAAAAATTTAGAGAATGGTGAAACTTTTGTCATAGACCGGCCATTTTTGAGCCAAAAATTGATATTTTTTGTATTTTATTCGCAGAAATTTGTAAAGTTTGTGTGTAGGGTTAGTAAAAACAGTTTAGATATCTCTAGACCTCTATTCAGCTTAGATAACTGGTTTCTAAAGGTAAAACTTAGTCTTTTCCCCACCGATGATGTGAAAGACCCCATTTTTTACGCTTTAAAAGTGTCTTTATAATGTATTTTAGTTTTAGCTATAGGAAACTAGCAAACACGATCTCATTTTTTAAGAAATCACCGCCCCTCGCCTTTTATTTTCTAGCTTTCATAAAGTTAACGCACCGTTGTTGAATCACCAATTTCAGGCCCTATCGCGATGACGTCCTACCTAACGCAGTTGCCCCGAATACCGGACGTCTCTCTTGATCTGGCCTTCCGACGGTTTCTCGTCTTCAGCAAGCTCTACACGGAGAGCTGGGGAAACCCGGTGGTGCTCAGGGAGTGAGTTTTTCCCGACCCCGTTACTTCCATCCTCGTTTCCCACTTTAGAACGCTGTTTTCAGCCTGCGCGACTACATGCGCAACGTGATGTCGCAGCGGAAGGTGATCGACCTGCTCGACAACCATGGCCACAACCCGATGCATATTACACAGGTAAAAATTTGGAATTGGGAAGAAGTCAATTTTATTTTTTAGCAGCGAATAGCTGGCAACGCGCGGATCGCCGACGGCCATTTCATCAGCCCTCACTCGCTCGAGTTCCCGCACCACGTGAGTTTGTGCTTGGTTCGCTTTTGATAAAATGGTTTTTAGATGCCAGCCCCGGTGAACAAGGCCCATTGGCGAGGGATTTTCCCGAAAAACGAGAGAAAAGGGCTGATCGTTCATCTGGCTGGCACTGGGGACCACACGTATAAACGGTAAATTTTATAACTAACTTCGATTTTAATCAGTTTGGATTCCTTCAATAATCTTTTGTTTCCGGAAACGAAGAAACAAAAAAGCTCTATTATTCCTTTCTTTTTGTCCTATTTTTTGTCAATATTTCGTTTTTAGGCGAGAACTCGGCTTTGTGGATGACCTGCTGAAAGACGGAACGGCCGGCATCATGCTCGAAAACCCATTCTACGGCGCCCGAAAGCCCAGCGAGCAGTTTCGATCGAGCCTAAGGTATCGAAGTTGTAAAGACGAAAAAATGCTGATTTAGGAACGTTTCTGACTTGATGGTGATGGGCGCGGCGTTGATCGCGGAGACGCTCTACCTGCTGCGATGGGCCTACAAGGAGGGCTACTGGCCGATTGGGATCTCTGGGGTGAGGAGCTGATTTTTTTCATCAAAAAAGTTATGTAGGTATCGATGGGCGGTCACATGGCTTGTCTTGCCGGCTCGAACGCCACCTTCCCCATCACGATCGTGCCGTGCCTTTCCTGGACGACGGCTTCTCCGGTGTAAGGATTTAGGAGATTTTGGATAGCGTGGTCAAAAAGATCTAGAATGATTCACTTTAGTCGGATTACGCTTTAGTCGTTTTTTATGCAGATTTATCGAGCCTGAATCGGCAAAAAATGTACAAATCATCGTGAGTTTCTTTCGCGTTATGGCGCGGGAGAACAAAATTTGTTTCTATGATTTTACAAATGTATATTAACGTATTAGTAATTGTTTTAAATAGGTTTTTAGAAAGTTTAATGAACAGTGAAGAAAGAACAAAAAATTACTTCGAAAAACTTTTTGTTGAAATTTGGTCCAAAATCGGTTTTCGAGAAATATTTACCGATTTCGAGCCCAAAAAAACACCGTTTTTCAGCGGCGTAGAAGTACATTTTCGCTTCCAAAAACAATTTCCATTTTTCTCGTAACCCGTGACGCTAAATTTTCCACACGTTCCCAAACCCTTTCCAGATACACGGCCGGCGCGCTCAGCTACGCGATCCCGTTCGCCGGGGTGCTGGCCAAGCAGCTCGACGATCCCAGCTACCGGCAAAAGCTCCAGGACATCCCCAACTGCAACTGGCTCGAACAGGCGGTATCAAAATTCGTGTTTCAAGAAATTATCCAGTTCCAGCGCTCTCGACAATCTGAAAATGGCGACACCCTGGCGCGGAATGTAAGAAATAGGCTTTCGATTTGTCAACCTCCTTCTTTTTAGTTCATGTGGGTGCTGATGCACGACTTCACGCACCTTGGCGAGTACCCGGTGCCCATCGACACCTCGCTGGTCCACTCGGTCGTCGGCGAGGACGACGCTTACGTGCTGCGGGAGGGCGTCACGCATTTGAACGTAAGTTTGGGCGCTTTTGGGAGCTTTTAGTAACATTTTATTCTTTTTCTGGAGTTGTTTAACTTACCCCAAGGACCTCACGACGTTCCAAGCGCCTAAAAAAGTATCGAGTAGTTTTGTAGGTTCTACTTTAATCGTAAGAAGCTTTTCTAGGATACAGAACTCCGTTTTTTTTCTAGATTAAGAATGCAAAATATGGAACTTGGCGCGCAAAACTGCAAAAGTCTCGTCTTTAGGCTAACCGACCTCAGCGTTTTTTGCGCTCTTGGGGCCACGAAACGTAAATAGCTCCAGAAAAATCGGTAAAACTGAAGCAACACATCGCGGCCACAAAAATTCCCAGTCAAAACAGCTCCATTTTCTCGGCCAGGAAATCATATTCTTCTTTCCAGGACATCTGGCGCCACGCCGTCGTCGAGGTGATCCCGAAGCGCGGCCACGTCGCCTCCTACCTCTACTACCACGACGTCTTCCGGAAAGCCATCCGCGGCCGCATCAACGCCGCCATCCAGAAATACCCGAATCGCCCCCCGTCCGCCTGTACATGAGCTGCCAGTTGTTGATAGGTTAAATTACATTAGTCTCAACTAGATTTTACGTTGTTCATTTCCGGCCCCGCTACTTTGTCTTGTTTTCTAGACGTTTATGAAATTTTACGAAGGAGCTGTACTGACCCTGCGTTCCCGCCGTCCCCCTATCTGACAACAATTGTCACCCAAACTGTGATCTTGTACTCGTTTGACCAGGTCAAGGAAAATGAATGTGCCTTTCGAGATTGTATGACAAAGTCTTTAATAAAGAATTTTAATCGTATCCCTCGAGCGGTTTTTCTCAATAGTTTATTCAAGGCGAGACGAGGATAAAAATTAGAAGAACACTACTAACTCTATAGACTTCGGGGGTAACGTGGCGCTGATGCGTGGACCGTTTCGACGTGTTTGCCCAGATGAACACAGAAACACATTTATCACTAGACGAAAATCAAGCCTAGACGGTTATCCCGCAATAAGAGGAACAAATAAGAAACACGGGTCGAGGCATGAAGTTAAAACAAGGAATCGGGCTCTATTGCGAAGTCTCAAAAACGAGCTACGTCTCTAATAAAATCGTTCTTCGGGTGACTGGGAGGACAAATACAAACAGATGACTTGTGGAGGATGGTCTTGGTGGGGGGAGGTGAGGGGAATTAAAGAGGCGTCTAAAGGCGAGCAGCTGGGTACCGGGTTGATGCAAGGAGAAGCGGATGTTGTTGTAGAGCCTCCCGATTGCTGATGCTAACTGAAAAATAAATAAATAAGGAATAGTAATAAAAATAAATTAATGGACGAAATGGAATTTAGACGTATTGAGAAAGAGCACCAACTTTCAGATCTTCGGCTAATACGATAAAAACAAAACACAACTTGCTTACCCATAGTAGCCCCTCTACTCCTTCTTCGTCGGCTTTTGACGTCCCTTCATGGAGCGGAAGATGAACTTCTCATTCTCGATCATCGACCAGGCGTTGCGCTTGCCGTACACCAGAATCGCGCCGAACAGCGGCAACAAGAGCAGCAGCTAAAAACATATACACATGGTTTTATCAATAGAACCCAACAACCAGTGAAAGAAATTTACCTCAAGCGCCCAGCGTTTACCAGTGTCGTTGTACGAGCGAATCGAGCACCAGGTCAAGAAGTTGGTCACGTCCTTGGCTTGTTGAGCTTGCGTAGCGGGAGTTCCATCCTGAAAAAAAAGCGATGAAAATACGCACTGAATGAGAGAAAAATGGGTACGGCGAGACGGAACCAGAAAAAGGATTTGGAAGAGGCAAATTACGACGCGAATTTACCTTGTACTCGATGCCCTCGTCGAAGAGCTGCTGAGGCATAGAAATGAGACCGCCCGGGAAGTACGGGTTGTAGGCCTTGCCCTCGTCGAGCTTGATGCCGGCCGGCGGGTCGAAGTACCCGTTGAGCAAACAGTAGATGTAGTCGTCTCCGCGGTGATGGTGGGTGGTGCGGGCGCTGATCATCAAGCTGAGCTCTGGGGGCAGAGCGCCTAAAAGAGTAATGATTGTTGACGAAAAATTGAGAAGAACGAAGAACCAGCATAGGCTTAAATCACGCTGTTCACGCTAGAAAGAAACATCACAATTTCCTAAACTAAAAAACGCGGCTTGTGGAGTATTTGAAACAAGAACGTTTATATTTTAGAGCGAAAACAAGCAGTATTCAATAAAATGCGGTTCGCGGCAGAATCTAAACATCAAATTACCGTTGTTCGCAGCAGCAGCAGCCTTGTTGTTGTTCTGCGGCAAGCCCCACTCGCCCAGCCATCGGCCTCCCGGGAACTGGTATGGCGGCGGCACAGCGTCGTTCAGTTTGGCTAGAAAAAAACATATAAAAGCAATATTTTTAAAACTTACCTTCACGACGGATCGGCTGGCCCTTGTCGTCAATGTCATCGACAAGGAACTCGGAGGCTTCCACCTAAAAGCACATAAAAACAGAGATTCCAAAAACTAAAACCTTGGCTTCCTCCTCAGTCATGAAGGGGAAACGGTAGTCGCAGAAGTGCCGGAAGTTGACAAAGTACCGCAAATGGTGGCAAGCCTGGCAGACCTGCTTGTAGACCTCCCAACCACGGCGGACGCTAAAAATTGGGTTTAAAAAGAGAACGATGGCACTAAAAGTCAGAAAGTTGTTTCGGCCACACAGGTTTTCCTCTTTGGTTTTTGCTTTTCATGGTTCAGTTTTTTTTGCGAAAATCCGAGCTGAAATAGAAGCAACACCATGCTATTGCTGCAAAATTACGACGAAACCGTCGCCATATCCGCATTCCGCACAAAAAACTGACCCATGATAAGCCAAAATACCGAAAATCAAGGTCCCCGAACTTTCAAGCTACTAAAAACATAAAGAAAAAGAGCTTTACGACCATTTCTCAGTCCTGAGACGAAATAGGAAGCAAACTCACGATCCAATATCGAGGGCGCCAAAGGTACTCCTGTGCGTCCAGGGCATGCCGGGCGGGTGGATGCCGTTGTCCATGGCGTGCACGGACGTCTCCATGGCGTAGATCATCCCCGTGGCGCCAGTGGCCGCCGCCAGGCCGGCGCCGAGCGCGAACTGCCGCTGAAAAATGAGCGTGAGCAACGCGTTTGCACGAGAGAAGGAAATCAGAACCCGTTCGGGATGCCCAAAAAGCTTACCCGTGATAGATTGATCGCGCGATGCATCTCCCGGCCGGCAGATTACCTGAAACTAAACATTATCGAGAGGTGGAGAAAATGGCGAGAAGAAGGGTTGAAAACAACAGCAAGAAACCACATTATGCGCAGGCGAGTAGGAAAAATAAAGAGATAGAAAAGTGTTGAGAATCAACGCTAAAAGGCAGGAAACTATAGACATGAAAACTTTAAAGTTTTAAACCCGCGCAACATTATTTTCTTCGAGCTCAAAAAGGCGCACGAATTTTCGCCCCCGCTGCTCGCTGGGCTACACCCAGCTCCCATGACCGAATGCCTGTTGGTTATGGGACGGGGCAGCCAGTACGGTGCCCCGTTCAAAGCCTAACCAGCGATAAACAAAACAAGGCGGCGAGAAAAACTAAGAAAACAGTGGAGTTTGAGGACCCGCTGATGGTAGATGAATAACTCCTGTGTAAAGTATTGAATTCTAATCGAAAACGTGGAGACGAATAAAATGACATGAAAAAGGCTATATAAAGAGCTCTATAAAAAGCGTGAAACCGAATCAATTTGTGCAAACGGGTGCAAAAAGCGCCGATGGGTGCAAAGGGAGGGGGCGCGCCCGTGGGCGCATGGAATGGTGAACACCTTTCAATTCTGGGAAAAACGCCGAATTTCTTAGATTATGCACGTATTTATGTTTAAAATACATAAATTAGCGAAACGTTACTAGATTCGCCGGATTATGATATGAAGCGCCATGGCTTATGTAACTTTGCTACGCAGCCAATGCCTGCAAAACTTAGAAATACTTTAGATCTATATTTATAGATTCTCGAGAATTCCAAGAGCCGACCTTTCAGACGAGCATGGGCATCATTGCCAGCGCAACGTTGCCGGTATCTTTGAGCGAAGCATGAAAGTAAGTCGGCAAGAAACTGCAGAGTAAAACTTATTTTTGGGAAGCGGGAACAAAGTAAGTGCAGCTTACGAAGCTTATAAAGAAAATTAGGTAATTTTAACACTTTTAGGGGCCGTTCATCGCGCAGTGGAGCGTATATGTAAGTCCCAAATGAAGCTAAAGCCACGAAAACAATAAAACTTATGTTCGGATGCGCAGTACGACCATTTTCGCAGGGAACAAGAAGATCTACATTACGTATAGGGTACAGCATCGTTAAAACCGATGCAATGCTCTTTTTTAGATAATAAAAGCTTTAGAACAACCCGTCCTGCGCGGTTACAAGGCGGTTGGGGGGCGCCCCCGGGCGCTTTACGAACCGAGTCTTGGTAGACTACAAGCTAGAAATATCCTTATTTAGATTCAGATTGAGCGGGAATTCAGATTCTTCAAATCTGATATCGGAATCTGAGTAAGACGTGAAAATTCAAATCCGATTATGCTTGTTCAAGTCAGTGTTCAAAGCGCAGTACAAGCGGCGCCACACGACAGTTCCACTGGATGCGCCGGTTGCCCTGCTTCAGGTCCCTGTCTGCAAATCGATTTTCTTAACCGGCAGGCTCCACAAAGTGGTTAATTGCTTTTAATTTCATTTTAATTTCTAATTTCTTTTAAATAATTTTTAATTCTGCAAACTTTACTCTCATTTTTCCTCCACATTTTTTCTTGTTTGCTTCTGTCTACTCTCTTCATCTAGCTGGTTTTGAGTTTCTATAGGTTTCCCTCCTCTAGAAAATTTTAATGCGCCTGCTAATTTCTTTTTTTTCAGGTATACGCTTCTTCCAGTGTGGACTAGCGATAAAGCGAATCGTTGGCACGCAGTTCAAGCACCAGGCCACCAAACGATACCAAGGCAAGAAAACTTACGCTCTATTCTAAATACTTTTTTTCAGGCTACATTATTCGGCTCAGTGTGGGCAAGCCCTGAGAAGCGCATCCTTCACACGCAGTCCACGGAACGCCAAACGATTGCAAGGCAAGAAAACTTACGCTCTATTCTAAATTTCCAATTTTTACAAGTTTCGGTATTTGCCTAACTTTATTTTTCTAAAAGGGTTCCTGTATGTTCGGTGCTATTTTTGAGCCATATTTTTTGATTTTTAGCTTAGCTTCTTTTGTTGGCGTTTTATGATAGTTTAGTTGCTTCGCGCAGTATCAAGGAAGGGAGATAACTTTCTTTCAAAGGGTATTCTGGCCATTACGTGATCCTTAGATGTTTTTTTAGTATCAAGGAAGGGAGATAACTTTCCTTCAAAAAGTATTCTAGCCATTACGTGATTCTTAGATGTTTTTTTAGTATCAGGGAAGGGAGATAACTTTCCTTCAAAGGGTATTCTAGCCATTACGTGATTCTTAGATGTTTTTTAGTATCAAAGAAGGGAGATAACTTTCCTTCAAAGGGTATTCTAGCCATTACGTGATTCTTAGATGTTTTTTTAGTATCATAGAAGGGAGATAACGTTCCTTCAAAGGGTATTCTAGCCATTACGTGATTCTTAGATGTTTTTTTAGTATCAGGGAAGGGAGATAACTTTCCTTCAAAGGGTATTCTAGCCATTACGGGATTCTTAGATGTTTTTTTAGTATCATAGAAGGGAGATAACTTTCTTTCAAAGGGTATTCTGGCCATTACGTGATTCTTAGATGTTTTTTAGTATCAAGAAGGGATTAACTTTGTTTTAAAGGGTATTCTAGCCATTACGCGATTCTTAGATGTTTTTTAGTATCAAAGAAGGGAGATAACGTTCCTTCAAAGGGTATTCTAGCCATTACGTGATTCGTAGATGTTTTTTTGAGTATCAAAGTAGGGAGATAACTTTCTTTTCCAGGGTATTCTAGCCATTACGTGATTCTTAGATGTTTTTTAGTATTAAGAATGGATTAACTTTGTTTTAGAGGGTATTCTAATGGGAAGCCCCCTGTAGTGCCTTGCCCCCCAGGAGGGCCAGTCGATAGCAGCCGCGACGCGGCTGATATCGACTGGTTTTACAAATAAAAATCATTGTAATTTATTAATGAATGCTGTTTGCAGATGCATCGAGTTACGGCGGATAATCTCGAACGGTCGATCTTTACGTCGTCACGCCCGGAAGATAAGCTGCATTTTTGCGTTGTCGCCTTCAGCAAGACCTTCGCAGCAACATACAATCATGGGCCACACGAAAACCTCGTGCCGGGCCGCATCGTCAACTTGTTCAACGTCAGAGACCCGTCACTCCAAATAGAGGTTGTTCTTTTCCGATTATAAAACATTTTTTTGTTTTTCAGACCCGTGTTCGTGGATCTTCAAATATTTATGACGTGACCGTTTTGGAGACGGTTACTGACGAATTTCCGCATTACCCTCGATCATCCGGGACCATGTTTGGAGGGCAATCGTATCGGCAGTTGGGTGTCACTTCAGATCGAACGCTGACTTGGAAAGATGGCGTGATCTCCGAGCGGCGCGGTATGTCTAATTTCACTGATATCAATTGTTTTATTTAGACATGTACGCTATCGGGAGCGGCCACGGGAAGTCGGGAGATTCTGGTTCCGGAGTCTACTCGACCGACGGCTTATTTTTGGGTCTAGCGATAGGCAAAAAGAATTTTGCTTTTGCGCAAATTCACAACATGCTGGTCGAAGAAATTGCCGACCATCACCCGGACACGCAAATGATCTCGGCCGAGCTGATCAAGGTGGTCGGCAACATCGTTCCTGATGCAAAACAAGTAAGTTAATTTTTTTGGAGACTTAGTTCAATTGTTCTGTTTCAGTACGGCCCATCCTAAGCGACGAACTCGCCCGCAAGACTGTACTCCACCTCGCCAGACGCCACCCTTTCCCAGATTTTTGTGCTAGGAGATGAAGTGTGAAAAATTCTTTTCGCGCCCCCTTTTCGTGCAAAATGTATTTTCATATGCCTCTAAAAGTTTATCGCCCTTTTCACGGTCTTTGTGTTCGCTTTCGGGTTTTGTCTCTACTTCATTTATTTTCCACAGTCGCCCCATCCTTACTTATTTCCGTGCCGCGAGTCGGTTCAGGCTGTTGCCCCTCCCCTCCCCCATATTCTTGTTGCGGAAGCGCGAAAGAAAGTCTCCACATTCCCGCCTTGTCGTCCTGTTGTTTATTTTAGGCTGGGCCGTTTTGTAATAAAGTTTTATCGCTTCTTACGTCCAATTCAATTCAGGTGTCAAACGACTCTCTCGCAAGGTATCCCCTTGGATTGAGCCAACACTCAAGAACTCACGCACGTACAGCTACAACAATTCGCATGCGATTTTATTTTCCCTTTTTGTACATTCAAACATATTAATTGGTCATTCTTCTTGGTTTTCCTGACGTCATTTCAGGCGTAGAAGGTTGTTTGTAGGGCTTTAAGAAGATCCCACGTCTTCGCCTCGTGTTAGTTTGGATTTGGAGACATCGACTTGGAAGACGCTGCTTGTATCCCGTGGAATTCGCATTCTGTTTGGCACCTTGATGCCTAACTCGCAAATAAACTCTCTTGTTCACTCAACTTTGTTCAGGAACTCAAGGGATCAAACGGTTCGATCGCAAAGCGTCTTCGGTGGATAGTAAGCAACCCTTTGACAAGAACTCACGCACAACCACCATCTACAACAACATCTATGGACTCAATCATGGTTGATTTTTGTGCCTTTAAAATGCTTCATTTGTGACTCTAGGGCTAAAGGAGTCTTTAAAAAAAGGATTTATGGTTTTCTCGGAAAGGGATGAATTCCCGGGGCAATAAAAAGCGCAAAATTTCTTTAGCACTGAAAAATGCCCGAAAATGAGGAACAGAAAAAAGATGCTGGCTATCATGCTGCTGGATATAGTTAGAATTTTCCGTTGATTGGATAGAACGGCCAAACTGAGCGGAACGACGTTTTTAGGTGCTCTAGTTGAAATATAGTCTCCGTAGCTTCGTAGCTATAGTGGTTCTCGATTTATAACCCCCCCTCCCTACGGGCCTGCTCACGAGCCGTTCGGCTCCGAGTCGTTCCAAACTTTTTCATGAACCTGCCCTATGCACGCGAACTCCCCAAATTCCCTTGCCCTTTTTCGGATTTCACCCCCACCCCCGGGAATCAATTCCCTTTATCAGTTCAGATTCTGAGAGATTCTGAACTTCAGAACGATTCATTCAGGCCCCCGTCTCGGGTTTACACCTCCGCCCCCTGGGGTCGCATTATCGGGCAGAAGATCAGCGCGGCTTTCGAAATCTGGAGGCACCAGAATGTCCGCGAATTTTCGGCGACTTTCGAAGATGCGAAAGTGCGTGGGTTACACACCCGCATCACCTTTGCCTCCCGGAATTTGTGTGGCGAAACCACAAAAGCAATTTGTTTGGTTCCTGGGTGTTTTTTGGGGCGGGGAAGCCTTTCATTTTCCCCGGGGAGCTGCCCGCGTGACCACCTGGGAAGATGTTGTGCGCTTCAAAACGAGACGAACGCACAATGGCGGGCAGCTGTTGGTCAGTTGAGTTAGACAAAGAAAACTTCTGCAACCACACACCTCACGCAAGCGGGTTATCTTATCTGCCAGGTTCCTGTCGTGCAATGTTGCTAGGTGCATGCCGAAAAAAGCGAAACGTGATCCCATCTATTTATCGAAACACTAACCAAATAATTCGATTCTGCGTACAAGGGTCGGATATATATGGCGATACAAATACATGGGACTAAATTTTTTTTGACGAGACACAAATACATGGCTGTAAAGCAATTGAGGCGAAAGCCAGCGGATGTTGATTATCGGTCATGGTCACGAGACGAAATTGCGGGGGGTTTAGTGGAAGTATACTTTAGAAGAGAAGAAGAATAATAGGGGGATATTTAGATCTCGTAGACCATGGCAAAGTGAGCCGAGGCGTCAATCGGGGTGGGAATGTTGTCGGGGGAGAGAGCACGGAATCCGATGTAACGGAGAGTTTTCGCGAAGGTGTTCGACAAGTCGACGTCTAAATCTTGGTTTTTTGGTTTAATTTTGTAGCTTAGGATATTGTTGTATGTTTATCTAATGAAAAAGTCTGCTCTAATATGGGCTTTGCTGAGATTGTCTGACGAAAAAGCTAGTATAGTCGATAAAACGATCTCTAAATTTATAATTTTTTAAATTATTTTGTTGTTTAGGCTATTATTTTCTTTATCGGATGTCGATGTCGTCATCTGGTTAAGATTTTCTAATAAAAACGGGTAGTCAAAACCCAATAATTCGGCTCTTAAATCTGGCTTTTTCAGGTTAGTCTAGTGGTTTTGATAGGGTTTTTGATGTTTTTCTGATGTCGTCATCAGGCCTTATCTACCATTCTGGCTGCTATTTCCTAATCAAGCCCGATTTTTGCACCTGTTGCACTTCACTGACGAAATGCCGTGGCGTCAAATTTCAAAACCAACCTTTACGATCGAAGAGCGCGATGACCTGCTCCATTTGCAGATCCTCGCAGTACTCGAGCATAGAGACGAAATACTCCTTCGACACCATACGCGGGTCCTGGTCGCTGGGGACCAAGATTGCCAACGTGCTTTCATCCAGCGGGGCCCATTTCCAGTCCGGTGACACCGCAGCCACTTTTCTGGAAAGATTTTGGGTTGTTTTTCAGTTTTGTAGGGCTGTTATTTGTGTTGCTACTTCATATTCTTGTAACTCACTGAGCTAGCTCGGCCTCATTTCCTTTCAGTACGCGTGTAGCGATGTCAGGAGCACCACTTTACGCCTGTGGCGCACGTAGTGGAGTTCTGGCTGCAAGGGTTTGATATAATGAAAAAGAGCGGGTTTTCCTCACCTGACCAGATTACTCATGTGTTTACTACTATTACTTAAAATACTAGTCGACATCTTGGCCAAGGAGGAAGGGAGGGAGTGAGCTGAAACAGTGTAATTTTGGTTTTGTAGCGATATTATAGCGCTGAGTAAGGTTATAGAGAACTGTTTTTCGAACCAGGACGAGCAAACGAAGCGATGGTGGATCAAAATAGAGAATTGGATGGCAGAATGGAGAAAGGTAAGTTTTGTTTTGATGCCGGATTCAGGCTTTATACTTTAGGTCCTTGCTGTTGCTAAAGCGGATGAGCGAAAGCGATGTCGAAACGGAATCAAAGAGATTGGCGCGAAGATGATGAGCAGGTTGAGGAGGCTCAACAACTATCGCTAATCGAAGGGACAACAATCAACCCCCAGGATCTCATATCTTGGCTCAGGATACGAAATCGAGATGAGGTGATCGAGCCACGGTTCCGGGGGCGCGATCGACTGACATTGACTGGGCGCCGCGGCCAGCTGGCTTTTATAGAAATGGAGGGTCTGCTCTCTCTGCGCCCTCTTCGCCCCGTGATCCCGCCCCATTCCTAGACACCAAAACCACGAAAGGGACCGTAGTGCTGGCGTTTTGCCAGCCCACTGCAGCCTTCGACCATTGATCGCCGTCAGCTGAAGCTTTTACACACCGAGAAGCCGGCTGGTTGGACGGCGGGCGCCCTTGGGTAAACCTGAGGAAGAGAAGTTGAGGATCTGTTGGGAATTGGGGTTCTTGCTTTAGTAGGTTTTGGCTAGCCTTTCGGCTTCCAATTGTCAAAACTAGGTGGGGTTCATGTAATAAGGTTCTGTAATTAGTAAACTTTCGCTACTTTTCTTACTCATGTCAAAGGAATTACTGACTTGTCCTTTTCTTCATCTGGCACCTGATCACCGTTTTCTTCTTCCGGCATTTTACATTTTACGAGGATATATGCTTTCATTAATCTAATTGAGACAGACTGAGGTATCAAACTCGAGCTTGTGAGCACTTTTTCTGATAATTTGATTTCTCTTTAGCTTGCTTATTGCAACCAGAATTGCTTACTTTTCGTAATATTCTGTTTGCGGTTTTTTTAACATCTGGATCGGCTTCTATCCGTGAAAATTACGCAGCTTTCCTCGTAGCAAATCTAGCTTGTGACATTCGGCACTTTTTCTTTTGGTTTTGAGTGCTTCAATCTGCCTTTCTTATTTGCCATCATTTTCTACTTCTGTTTTGGCTTCTATTTTACCCCGTTTTTAGTTGAGGACGATTTCAAAATTTTGAGAAAGAGAAGCAGAGCTAGAGAAGAATTTTACTTTTTGGAAACGGACGGCTTCTATCAGTGAAAAAATAACCTGATCTATGTGACAAACTCAAGCTAATTAGCCTTTTTTTTGTTTTACCTGCACGTCTTTCGATTATTATTGGAAACCAGAATTGCTTATTTGTCACCATTTCCTTCTCGTTTCTCTGCAAATTTTATCCCGGCTTTCACTCACCATCTCTTTTCAGGAGCCCTGCATTTCCCACTGGTGAATGAACCAGGAGCTGTTCGGGCGACTCTCTCAATGGGTATGAATGTGTATCAAGATGCCACCCCTCCATCGCCCTCCGATGTTTACGGCATTATCAACGAGTGTCTTCAACACCTACACTTCACGGACGCGCTCACGCTCGCCGAGATATGCTATGAAAAGAGTGGGAAATTCGAATTTTACGTGTATTCATGATTTTAGCAAACTCTGACGAGAGCCTGCTGTACATCTGCGAATGTCTGCAACGGCTGAACCGGACCGACGAGCTCTACAATTTGCTGAATACAAACGCGTTGGTGAACCCCCGGCTACGCTACATCTTCGCCAAGACATGCTGCGAGCTCGGAAAGTGAGTTTTTACTAAAAATGGAAAATATAAACGTAACTGGGGTTTTGCAGTAATTCCAGGGGAGCTGAATTTTTTCCTGGTGTCCTAGTTTGGCTAGTAAACTCAAAGCAAGTATTTTTGTGGTCAAATTTAGCTATAATTCATCCGGAAAAGATATTGAAAACAGAGACTTGCTCGATAATATCAATTTTGGTCGAAAATCGGGAATTTTCGCTTGAAAATCCGCTGTTTTTGGAGTTCTCTAAAAAAAAGCTACATTTTTTTGCGTTCACGAATGATACAAATAGTATGGAAACACTTCCTATATTGATTTAAGAAAGAAAGGACGCTAAGAAAAAAGTTCTCCACTAGGAAATAATGAAAGCCGGTGATTTTAGTTTTATTTTGAAGTGCCGTCCTTAACATATTTCTTTTTCAGGACTGGTGAAGCCGTTCGAGCCCTCATAGCTGCCTGCGAGTCGATGGACCTGTCCGGATTCAACAAGCCACAAGCCAAAGTCACCCTGCCGAAGGAAGCTTCTCGTCTCCATGCCGTTTTCCTCGACTCCCCCTCGGCCCCTTACGCCCGCGTGTTGCTGTCACAGATTTTATGGTAATTTTTAATCATGTTATCAATTGGTGTGATTAAGAATACACTATAAATTAAGGTAGCTCATTGTTTGAATTACAAAATTATTTAACTTTAATCAAAATGCGTAAATCCGTTTTTTTAGTGAACACGGACTCGAGCTTGATTCACGACACCATGCGGCCAGGAGCATTGAGCAGCATCCGTTCCTGTGGTCGTCAATTCATCAGTACCTGAAGACGGGCGGCAACGATATTGTGGATCTGATGGACCCGAACAGCCGCCTCGTTTCGGCACCCTCGGAAAACGACGTAACGCCGAGGTAATTTTTTGATTCGCTCGTGCTCAGCTTCAATTTTCGCTTCAGAATCGAAGATCTGGCCAAGCAGGACATGGAAGTTGACGAGGTGCTGGAGAATGCCGGTATCGACAGCAACATCACGCCGGTGCGGACCGGCTTTGGCAAGCTGACGAACCAGGTGGCAAGGAAAGCACGGCTCGGCGATGTTCCGGAATTAAGGTAGTTTTTCTTCGGTGAACCACTTATTTAGACTGGTTATTGTCACAATCAAAAAAAAAAAAACGAAACGATTAGCAAATTCGGATTTATGACGATTTTGGGCACTTTTGAAACTCGAATTTTGACCATTTGATCTCCGCTGTTCAGGAAAGTGGTTTTCAAAATGCTCTGGACAAAAAAAATTGTCAAAACTAGACCAAAGCGAATTTTTCAGTCATAAAAGAGCGAATTCGCGAAATGAACGGGCATATTTGTTGTTTTTACGTCTATTTTTTTAGACGCTCAACGAGATCGAGCACCGCCTCACAGTATGGTGCCGATACGGAGAACGTCGGCACGCGGCGGGGCTTGAAGACACCGAGGGGCTCCGTCTTGGCGCCGGTATGATCATTTTTTTACTATAGATTTATTTTGATTTTGTTTCAGGGCAACAACACGGCAAACCGGGCGATCACCCGCTCCTCGGCCATCCAGAGCAAGATCAGCACCTCGAAATCGCCGACGCTGCGGAAAAGCGAAGTCAAGGTAAATTAAAAATTAACGTTGCGTATCTAGAAAATTGTTTTTCTGATGTTGAAAATTAATAAATCAGTGCGATTTTTAAAGTCTCGAAACCCCGAAATTTAGCAACCGCTCACCTCACGCAATTCCAACCGCGTCACGACGTCCAGTACGGGTTCAGCTACGGGAAATAGGTGCGAACGGCGCTTCTGGTTTTCAAAATATTTCTAGGTTACGAAAAATTGACGAGCGTGATCTGCAAAAGGAACCGAAAGATTTTGAACACGACGCCTCTCCACTTTACCGTAAGTCACGATTTCATTTCTGACGTTTTTTTCTAGGAACCATCTTTTCCTGCTTCAAGTTGCTGGCCGGCGTCGAGCAGCAGCTGCACAAGTACGACTGGGAGGGCGCCATGGACGAAATTGAGAATCTGGCGCCTGAGGTTAGCTTTTTTTAACAAAATTCAACCCCGATTTTTTTAGTTGCAAAAGCTGACCACGTGCACCTACCAGAAAGCGCGTGTCGTCTTTGAGAAATGCGACTACACGTCGGCGCGCGAAATTCTTATAGGTAATTTTGTGGTTTTTGACGCTTTAATTACCGTTCTTAGAACTGCGGCGGAAACACCCGTATCGTTTGGAGGGCATGGACCTGCTGTCGACGACGCTTTGGCACCTACAGAAGAACTATGAGCTTTCCCAGTTGGCACAGGTTTTTTTAATGCTTATGATGATTTCAAATTGCTTTTTTTAGGATTTGACATCCGTCTATCGGAATCGAGCGGAATCGTGGTGCGTGGCCGGGAATTGCTTCTCGTTGCAAAAGCAGCACCAACAAGCCGTGGATTGTTTGCGTAGGGCGGTACGTTTACGTGCGTGACGCCTTTTTGATGCTTCTTGGCTTATGCTAGCTAGTTTAATTACATTGTATTTACAAAATATATACCGTTTATCGTTTTTTAGTTACGCAAATTTTCGTTTCTTTCGCATTATCGGGGGCGGGGGGTGTAGAAAACTATATTTCTACAGCAAAAATCATCTAAGACTTTCAATAAGTCTAAAATTTGGTTGGATTCCCCGAGAATACGAAAGAACCAAACTTTCTGTTGTACCTCATGAAAAATTGAATGCTAAGGTACTTTATTAACGCCGTTGACGCGCATTTTGTGCATTTTAGCTATCTTTTGCAAGCGTATTTTTATAGGTACGCATCGATCCGCGTTACACATACGCCTACACCCTACTCGGACATGAACTCATCGAGATTGACGATATGGACAATGCCAAACAGGTATCGTATTAATTTATGAATTTTTTAGCGAACTGAATGACAAAACATTGAAAAAATTACTTCTATTTTTTTTCAGGCGTTCCGTCGCGCTCTCTCCATCAATCCGAACGACTACCGCTCGTGGTACGGCCTGGGGATGGCCAACCATCGCAACGACTTCCACTCTTTGGCCGAGGTTTTTGTACCTATACTTTTCTCAACCCCGAATTTTAGCGGGACTTGAAACGGGCCCTCTCGCTCAACCCGAAGAACGTGCCGTTGCTCTGCCAACTTGCGATCGTGGAGAAGTCATTGAATAAGGTAATTCTTTGCAAGGTTTCATCAATTTATATAATTCCAGAATCGGGAAGCCAAGACGTATCTGGAGTATGCCTTGCAACTCGAGCCGAGCAGGACCGTTAGCAAGTAAGCAGGGTTTGAGAAATTATAATATTGAATTTGCTACTTTTTTTGAGATTTTGTTACTTTCAAAACCACCTATTTAGATTCCACCTGGCCAAATTGCAATACGAGATGGGTGATTTTGACGCCTGCATCCAGAATCTTGAAGAGCTCAAGGTAACCTTACTTCGCACACAAATAAAATCGTGTTTTTAGGCCTCAAGCCCGGATGAAGCTCAAATCTTTTTCCTCCTCGGCAAGGCGTACAGGTAATCTACTTTTTTTATTCTCAGCGAACATTTTTTTGCCTATTCTGCGGTTGTGCTAAAGTTAATAAAGGCAGGAAGCGCTTCTATTCATTTTTTTGCTATTCCTAAGTGTAATAAAAATTACAAATTTGAAACCTAAATCTAGAAAAAATGATTCGATACGGTTTGCGACAAAAATGCGAAATTTCATGCAGTTTTTAATTTGTTTTCCGCTTGAAGCATCGTTAACTTTTCCTGAGAAAATAGCCAAATTCGTTCTATTACGACCCAACTCGGAATTGCTAAAAAAGCGGTTATTTGTTTCTACAATCTCTATGTCTTATTTTCAGGCGCCAAAACGACACCCACCACGCCCTGCTCAACTTCAACTGGGCGGCCGAGATGGACCCGCGCGGCGAGCAGACGATGAACTACATGAACGAGCAGCCGTACGACGACGAGGGTCATTTGTGACGAATCACGTTTTCTAGGTTTTTTTGATGTGAGCGCGCGCAACTACGCCAACTCTTTCACTTTCTCCCCGACGAGCTCAATTCCCCTCAAAAAAAACGGCTTGGCCATTATCATAGCATTTGCGTGCGTGCCCGTTTTTTGCCTTCTAGTATATCCCCTTTTTGTGGCGCGCTATTTTAGATAGGGTATCGATTGCATAGTCCTAAAAAGTGCCCTCCACCCCCACCGATTGTTTCCCTCTCCCTTGCTTGCGATGTGTTTTTCGGGTTGGCGCCTACTTGAAATTACTTGAATTCCGTTCGTTTTTGCTAAATTAATTTTGTCTGGAAACAAGCTGTCGAAAGGTTAAAAAACCTATTGCGGAAAAGTTTTGGCAGCCAAAAAAAAAACAAAAAATCTTTTTAGACAAAATTAATTTAGGAAAAAAACGAATACGGTTCGTTTTCCGTAAATTTATTTGGTCTGAAACCATGCTTGCTGAAATTTTTGAAACGGTAAAAAAGAGGTTTTTAGACAAAATTAATTTACGAAAACGAACATACGTCAAATTACTTGTCAGTAGGAACTTCGCGTTTCCCCCTCGCCCCCTCCTTTCTGCAGATTTTTCTGTACACCAATGCTCCAGATTCACGGTAGAACATCGTCTTTCCAAAGAGCCCCCATATATTCCCTCCCCTCAGCTGTGCAGCCGTCATTTCTGAGATTGCCATTATGTCCTTTTTGACCCGGCCGGCTTTTAGGTCCCCCTCCTCCCTTGATATGCTCGTTTCTTGATTGACTCAACCATCAGCCGAACCCTCCCCATTTATTTCTCTCAGAACGCTGCTGTTTTTCAGATATGCCATTTTTGCAAAGACATTGTGATCGAATGGTACAAATAAACTGATTATAACAATTTTTGGGTGCGCAGGGAATGAGAATGGTTGTTGTATCGAGTGATATATTCTGTGACTCTCTGCATGGCTACTACGTGAATCAGCGATCGAATCGTGAATCTGCTTAGGTTTATGTATTTCTTTTTGACGCCACGAAAGGGCCGAAAAAGGATACGTGATAGATTTCCATGGTTATAGATTGGCCGTCACGAAATGTAACTTTGATTAAATACTCAATAATCATTGTATAAAAGTCAATTTCTGTTTTAGTTGCAGTTTGAAACACGTAATTTTGAGCTTTATAAAACGCGCGCTAAGCATTTTAAAACTTTTAAAAGTTAATTTATGATTGATGGAACACGTTTAGCCGTTTATTGCTGAAAAGCAAGCAAAAAGTTGTTAAATTCGAGCCCTCGGTTCCGAATGTTGATCGTGCCACGCTCTTCTAGTCGTTTGGTCCTTGCTTTCAGGCTTCTCCTCCAGCTTGACGCTCGCCCTACACCACCCCGAACCCTCGTTGTCTGCCCGCGGTACACTCTCCCCGCCTGCCTCCACCCAGTGCCCCGAACCGGACCAGTGAGATTATACTCGGTTGCTCTGCCCCCTCCCCCGCTCCCCCATTCTCTAGCCGTCTGCTCGTCGGCCCACCAACCCCCCCTGGTTGCACTTCCCCGTCGTCACCACCAAGGGGGACGGCCGTTGTCTCTTCACCGCGCGCTATATCGGGTGCTATTACGTTTCTTCTCTTCTTCCCATCCCCGATTCCCACGACGTGCTTTGTCCTTGTTAGCTGCCGGCTTTATCTTCGTGGTATACACCGGGATTCAGCAGCAATCTCGCGCCCATCAATCTCCACCGATCATTCGGGCGTCGCGCAATGTAATGTCATGCTTTTGGCGCGACCGGAAGTAGTTTGATTTTTGTTATGCGCGAATTATTAACAAGCTCCTGGTTTATACTAATTTGAAGAAAATGAGTAGTTTTCGATGCTTCCTTTGTAATTGTGTCGCAAGAGTTTCCGCCGCGTTTTTGGAAGCTTGCTAAAATTGTGACTTCGGGCGTGACCGAAAGCCGGTTTTTTGTTAGACACTTAATCTTTGTGTAAATTCGCGGAATGGTAGTTCTACAGCTTCCAATTCTAATTTTATGCTGCAAGAGTTCCCCCAGTTTTCAGGGTTTTTTTTTTTGAAACTTTGTGCGATTTTTTGAAATTTCTGCGCTTGGTGGCTTGTCGGGAATTTGGTGGTTTCTTATTTTGATGCGCTAATTTGTTAAACAGCTTTTTTTATTAATTCTAAGAAGATGGAACTAATGCTATATAGTTTTCTTGTAATTTCGAGCTCGTCAGATTTTTTCCGGAATTGTACGCTCGTTTGAGCGCCTGCTAAAGTTTCTGCTTCGCCACCCGTTATCAACCAAAAACGTTCTTTGAATTTGAAGAAAGTTGGTAATTCCCGATCTTTATTCTACAGATTCGTGTAACAACAATTTCGGGCTTTTTTCAGCTTCCCCATAGCTTGCGAAAGTTGGCTTATCTCATTTTTGAGCTTCATTATCATCCTTTTTTCAAGCTTTTTCCCTTTCGCAATGCCTTGAACTCTCGGCTTATGCTAATCACGCTGTTTCAGGGATGAAGCTGCCCACAGAAGCGGCGGGGGACGGAATGCAGTGCGACGCGGACAGCGACCCCGACACCACCCAACTACCCACCACATACCAAGTAAATTTTTGCGCTGCTGTTTTCGCTTTTCATTGTCAGCATATTCGTTCGCAGTTTTTCGTCTAATTTTTGTGGCGCGTTGTGCCCGACTGGGGCAGGGGGAACAGCTATAATTTCCTGATAAGGCAGGTGGTGGCCGACAATACCCCCGTTATCCCTCGAGGCAACAAAGATGCGGGCGCCAGCAGTTTGCAGCACATAGCGCTGTGTACTTTAACCAAGTAGCGAACGAGAGATCCGATAGAGCGCAAAATTTGCACATATCTAGAGCGAAGGTTGCTGCTCAATTTCCTGTCTGTAAAATTGGTTACAGGTATTTAAAAATCGAGAAATACAGGCCACTTAAAATCAGACACTTAAAAGTTTTAGATTTAGCCGTTTTTCGCTGCTTTGGTCGATTTTGAGCACGAATTTCTCCGGTTTTAAACGGCCTCTTTCCGTTTTTCACTTTTTGTTAGATTTTTAGCGCGAATTTCTCCAGTTTTAAATGGTCTTTTTCCGTTCTTCGTTTTTTTTGGCCCACATTGAGCGCGTTTTTCTCGAGTACTAAAGCCTGTAAAGAATTTTAAATAAGGTCCTGTCTTTTTTACGTGCTCAATGATGCTTTTTTCAGGAGCACGATCTACCGGGTTCGTCGACGCCGGACGCCGAGCGCGCGCCCACCGACCTCTTCGCCGTGCTGTCAATCGGCGACTCCCTGCCCCACCTCGACCCGAACAACAAGAGCTACCAGGCGATGGTCGACGGATTGAAGGTGCTGTTCACTTGCCTTCCGAGAACTGATGTTAAAACTCGTTATTTACGTTTAACTGCGTATTTCTAAAATAAATTTTATTGCACTGTAGAACGAGCGCAAAAAGCGACGCTCGCATTGAAATTTTGTCGTCCAATTTCCAACGTCTTTTTCAGGTCTTCGGACAATGGCCCGAGCAGGAGCAGGTCCACTTTGTGCAGCTGCTGATCAGCAAGATGGGCCACCAGCAGCTCGGCAGCATCGAGTCGTTCTTGAGGCCGATGCTGATGCGCGACTTCATCACCCTGTTGCCAAGTAAAACAGAAACAGTTGCTAATAGTTTTTGTATTTTTTAGAAGGAACCGCCGAGCAAATACTGATGCAAGTCGACGAGCGGTGCCTGGTGCAGTGCGAATTGGTGTGCCGTCGCTGGAGGGCGGTGATCGCGTACGGACAGCTTTGGAGGAAGCTCATCGAGCGCAAGGTGGTTTTTAGATATATTTCGTGTTATTTATGAGCATTTTAAGTTTGTAATTTTTTTAATTCTATAGCCCTTCATAGTTTCTAGAAATTGCTTTAATTTTATTGTTTAATTTGTGGAAATTTAAGTGCCCAACCTTATAAATTTTTAAAGATGTATAGTTTTTCTTTAGAATTTGATAGTTTATAGATTTTTAAATTACTGTTAATTTATTTGCAAGTTTACGATTATTCATAGGTTTATATCTTTATTTTACTTTATAAATGACCTTTTCCAGGTTCGCTCCGATGACATGTGGCGTGGACTTGTCGAGAAGCGGGGCTGGCTGCAGTACCTGCTGGGCGCCCGCATCCAGAACGAGATCAACGTGTGCAAGCGCCTCGGACTGCCCTACGACCAAGTCAAAAATACGGAGGAATTTGTGTACAAACTGCATAACTTTTATCGGTAAGGGAAATCTTGATTCTCAATATGTATCCATTCGTTGCAGAAATCTTTGTCCACGCATCAAGTCGGACATCGAACGGGTCGAGGAGAATTGGCGAAACGGGCGGCACGCGCACCAACGGATAGAGTGCCAATCGGAGAACAGTCGAGGTATGATTTTCGAGATTCTTTTAAGGTAATGTGCGCGTTAGTATTAATTTAATTCCGTTCATTTTTCCTAAATTATCTCTGAAATACAGGGTTTTCTGTGAATTTTTCTACAGCCACCAAGGTTCCAAAAGCTCAAGAAAGCGTTTGCCGAGTAGGCGAAACAAATGGAACGCCGAGCAAAACCGAATATTTTTAGGAAAATTGAACGCATTTAACGCAATAAAGATTTCATATTGCGTTTTTAGGCGTCTACTGCCTGCAATATGACGATGAGAAAATCGTCTCCGGCCTGCGAGACAATACTATTAAGGTGAGCTTTCGCCTGGACAAAATAGCCAAAATGACGAAGAATTTCGCAAGGATTTGACCGCGGCACGCAACATCTCCTTACGCCTATTTTGAACTTATTGCAACTTTTAAGGGCGTTGCGTGTCGCGGTCGAGGAAATTTCTCCTCAGAAATGAAGCCTGCAAAATTTTTTGTTACGCGTTATTTTACGTTTTTGTTTCAGTTGTGGAATCGGCGTGACTTGAGCTTGACGCAAGTATTGACCGGACACACGGGCTCCGTGCTTTGCCTCCAGTACGACAGCCGGATCATCATCAGCGGGTGGGAATGGATTTACCGTCGTTTTTTTGTTTTCCTTATCAAAAAAGTTGAGAGAAAAATATGCTCTTTTTCTTCCGCTTATCCCCCGATTTAGGTCTTCCGATTCGACGGTACGGGTATGGGACATCGAGACGGGTGAATGCTTGAACACGCTAATCCACCACGGGGAAGCCGTCCTACATCTTCGGTTCGGCAACGGCACGATGGTCACGTGGTAAGGGATTTGGCCCCATTTTTTACGCTAATCGTTTTGTACAAAGTGTTCATTTCCATTTTTTTAGCTCAAAGGATCGCTCTATCACGGTGTGGAACATGGTCTCGCCGCAGGAGATCACCGTCCGACGGGTACTGCTCGGCCACCGCGCTGCTGTCAATGCGGTGGATTTTGACAACGAGCACATTGTGAGCGGCAGCGGCGACCGTACCATAAAGGTAAGAGAGTTTTTCGAAACTGGTGATTTTCCCGTTTTCTCTCCAAATTTTGTTTTTCTAGGTCTGGAGCGTGGACGATTGCCAGTTCATCCGCACGCTGTCCGGCCACCGGAGAGGCATCGCCTGCTTGCAGTATCGCGAGGGCCTCGTCGTTTCCGGCAGCAGCGATTTCACCATTAGGTGCTTTTTTGTAAACTTTGCCCTATTTTAAATCTTTGTTCTTTCGCATTATCAGGGGACCTATTTCTTTTTAGGTCTAAAAAAGCCTAGTAGCTTCATAGCAACTTTTTTTAGTGTTTTTACGAGAATATAACTAGAAAAACTTTCTAAAAACTTTCTGGAAAGGTGGAATTTGGTCAAAAATCGGCCCTTTTCGGTCTAAAAATTGATATTTTTGTGTTTTTAATAAAATTTGTAAGGTTTTTGCGGTATAGGAATAGTAAAAAGCAGTTGAGAAACGCCTGTTCCGCTATTTATAGTTGAAACAGAGATCCTAAGAAAAAAGTTAGTCCCCCCGATAATGTAAAAGAACCTTAAGCTTAGCAAGTTAAATTGTAAATTTACAATAGTTTTTAGCACCGTTTTTACATATCAATAACGCCCCCCTTTTTCAGACTCTGGGAGATCGCCTCGGGCACTTGCCTGCGCACGCTTGAAGGCCACAACGAGCTCGTGCGCTGCATCCGCTTCGACAACAAGCGCATCATCTCCGGTGCCTACGATGGGTACGTTTAGTTTTTTATTGTTTTCAATGCGCTTTATTTTCCAGAAAGATCAAGATCTGGGATATGAATGGCGCGCTCGACCCTCGCTCGAACCTCAGCAACCTATGCCTGGCCACCCTTGAGGTAAATTAATTTTTAAAAGTTTTAAATTCTTTTTTCCAGCAACACCAAGGCCGTGTCTTCCGACTGCAGTTTGACGAGTTCCAGGTATGTTGGCATTATCAAAAGGACAGGAAAGGCTTTGCTCTGGATTTCCGAATTTTACGATGAATTGTCGCTAGAAATTACTACCGTCCATTTAATCCGTTTGGTTAGCCTCTTTAATCTAGTTTCCGCTTTCAGATTGTCTCCTCGTCACACGACGACAGCATCGTCATCTGGGATTTCCTGAACGCGCCCGTCGGCCACCCGGGCGTCCAGCCGCAACCGATGCAGCAACAAGCCGCCCCACTCCCTCACCCGCACGCGCTGATCCCGATGGTCGCTGTGGCGCAGGTGTGTATTTTTGAAAAATAATTGAATTGAACGGGAATTACGTGGATTTCATATCTACATTCTATTTGACACACGACCAGACACGCAACGCGCCGCATCACTATGCCATTGCGTAATAGGTTACGGCATTTTTACCACGGCCACCGTACGACTTTCCGCGATGCAACGGATGGCGTTGCGGGTCGCGACGCGGCAAAATTTATAGGGAGCCTTGACTCACAAATTTCGTAGCTCAATCGCAAAGCGTCGCCGTTTCAAATTACCTTTTTGGCTCTTTCGCATTAACGGGGTAGGGCTAAGTTTTTTGCGGAAGTCTAGAAATTCTAGTAACTTAATAGGAAGTATTATAATTAGGGTTTTAGTAAAATAGCTAAATTTCGACAGAAAACTATCTAAAACCTTTAAAAAGTCTAATTTTGGCCAAAAACGAACATTTTTGGTCAAAAATCTATATTTTTTTGTGTAGTAAAAGTAAAAATTTGCATAGTGTTACGTCTAGGAATAGTAACAAAAAAACCTCCGATTTGTATTTAGGAAAATTGGGTGCTAATAAAAATTTCGCTCCCCCCAATAACGCGAAAAAAACCTTACCTTCTTTTAGTTGCCAGCACCGGCTCTAGCCGGCCAGCTCCCAGGCGCCATGCACCAGCAGCAAGACGATGACGACAACGACGCCGACGTGGATTAGACGGCAATCTGCCCGATTCCCTTTCCATTATTTTTCATTCAGCGTCCCATTCACTTATCGGTTGTTGTCCCCCCTATCGCCCCCCATTTCCACCCCCCATCTAGGTACAATTAGCGTGTGTGCGTCAATTCGTGCCGGCGTTTCCCTCCCTCCTCAAAACGGGGGATGTGATTACTGTATCTAATTCCGCTTTTGCCCCCCACTTGAACTTGTCGAGGACGCTGCGTGGCCCGGGTCTGCTCTCGCTCTATCTGTCTCTCTGTCTCTGCACTCATCATCCCCTTCCACACTACAACTAGTCAACGCTTCTGCACTCCCGGATTCCTCCGCCTTTATTCTGCCGTTTTGCCGGCCATTTGGGAGCTGTTTAAGGTTTTTAAGCTGAAAGGGCGCGAAAATTACGTTATTTTAGGCCGATCGAAAATCGAATGCAATTTTTCTGCGTTAGTTTTATGAATCTCGTTGGAATTTCACGATTTACCCTGCAAAAAAACTGAATTTTAGACCACAAAATTGTAATTTAAAATCCCTCGACAACGTTTTTGCCGCCTTCAAGGCTAGTTTGATTTTTCGTGGTTTGTACTCTGTTGAAGTTTCGCATTCTAAAGCGGTTTTTCGGGAGAAATCCACGATTTTAGCCTGGAAAAATGAACGTTAGACGCCAACAACGTATAGAATTCGAACTACGAAAACTATAGAACTCGTGTCAAAACGCTGTAACAATGCTTCCCGGGATTTTTAGTGAATTTTTGCGCTCTAAAATTAGGGTTTTTCTGCTGTGTAAAAGTGTGAAAATCTAGACAAAACGCGCAAAACCATGCCGGTGAGCTTTTAGGCTGATCGCCCTAAACCTTCTACGCGCTCTTGAGGCTAAACTTAACCTAGATAGCTCGGTCATTTGTACAATAGTTTCCACGCCCCCGGGGGCCCGGCACTAAACATTTTATCGTTTTGGTGGTTTCCTCCCAAAAAAACAAGCGCCGGTCGTGTTCATTCATTTGTAGCCGGACATCCCGCGCTCTCGATCCAGCCCTGCCACCTCCTCAACCCCGTCGTCCTCGCCGACGTCGTCGTCTCCCAATTGTGCGTGCATCTATTCGCCGTTTCACTCGCCCAATCTGTCTCCACAGCCCCCACCATCATCATCCATCCCCCCCGCACACACTTTCCTCTTGCTACTTGCTCGCTCGGATGATTGCACTTTGTGTGGAGCGTGCCCGTCTCTCTCGTGTTAGCCCTTTTTCTAATTTTTGAATAAACGGATGTCTTTCGCGGATTTGAAGGTGGTCGGCACGTTGCAATACATCGAATAGTACCCTCAACAAACAGCTTCGGTTTAAGAGATAATTACGAGAGTGGTACTGTTTCGTTTGCGTGGGGAGGGGGCTATATCCGTATGTCCTCCTCCCCACCCACGGCCGCTAACGAGCCAGATCTGATCTGCAGAACCGTGAAAGTGGTTGACCGAATCAGCCGACATCGACTTAACTAGCTTTCTTGAACTAGCTTCGTAGTAAACTAGCTTACTTTATAAAGTATAAAACAAATTTTTTACCTAGCGTCGATTGCGGCTGTTAGCTTCGATACGTAATAATGATAAAAAATTTTTTGATAAAAACTTAATCTAGTTCTTTGTAATTAGCAATCCAACAAGGAGCCGTTATTGGTGATTTTGCGATGTGACCGAGTTCATTCGATAGAGCTTGAAATTTTCAACAGTCCCATTCTTTCAAAAACTACTGAAAAATAACGGTTTTCGAGAAAAATTTCTCAAACTTTTTAGACCTTGTTATGGGTCGCAAGAAACGGTCAAATTCGTCTCATTTAGAGCCCGCTTTCTCGAAGACGGGGGTCGTGTGGCAGTTTTTGAAACATGGAATCTATTCTGAATCGAAAGCTTTATCGAATTAGCCATGAAAAATTACAAAAATCCGTTATCAACTTAAAAAATAACCGATTGTAAGTTCCTAGAGCATAATTTATAGCTAGAAGGAGCTAGTTTAGAATACAAAAACTACTAGTTTTGTGAATTGTTACAACGATACGTTTGCTACCTGCCGAGTGATGCCAGATTCGCCGGAAGCGCCCCCTTCGAATTCCCTCGCCGCGACCGGCATAATGTCGGCGCGTACACATGACGACAGGAATTCCAGGGCACTCGAGGGGGGAGGCGGAAGAGAGCGGAAAGAGCGAAGGAAAGAGAGCCCGCGCATCACGCTCTCTAGCCTCTCTTGCATAGATAGCTCAGCTGTCCATGGTAGTAATAACGATTTTTAGAAGTATAAACTTTTATTTATGATGCGGATGCGCCAAAATATTGCGTTTAGCCGATTTTGCGAGAATTAACTAGGTTTTCGATGTAATGATAACGATCATTGAAAGTATAAAACCTTTATGAGGACGTAAAACTAACCTAAATATAAGCTTTAACTGGTTTTGCGATAATTTTTTTTTTTTTTTTTTTTTTTTTTTTTTTTTTTTTTTACGTTTTTTAAAAAAATTTAGAATAAATTAAAAATATATTAAGATTAATTGTCTTTTCTACTTTCTGCGCGGATTCTTCTTCTTCTACATTACAACCGCTTTTCCAGGCGCTCCGAACCGCCCCGGTAAAACTGGAGGATCCACCCTCATCGCCGGAAGAGGACAAGGGGTCGATGCGGAAACCGTTTTTAAAACGGTCCATCTTCCCGACACTCCCATCCACAATACAATTCTACCAGAAGGGCACAAAGGTATTTACGACGGCACGGTTGTAATATAAAATCATATTTTCAGGTCCGAAAGCCGAGCCGACGAATCCGGGATCGATTAAAATGGTGCAACAACCCTCTCCTCCCCGCCCCTCTACGCCAATGCCTCACCACCAGCTACTTCTCCATTGTCGAGCCGACGGAGGAATGGATCGGCTATTGGGGACGGCACTTCCGGTGAGAGCTTCAGTTTCTGATCCTGGGTTCGTTTCGCCGAATTTATATTTCCAAAAGCCGGCGATAACCCTCGAAAACCGTGGACTAAACGGCGTAGCAATTGTAAAAACCCGTCGTGTACGAAGCTCGAAACCATCAAATTTCCACCAGTTGCCTCTGGTGTTCGAAAAATCGGCTCCAAAAATTCTCGAGGTAAAAAGAGCGTGGAAAACTTTACCCGAAATTCACTAATGGTTTCTAAATAGCATTTGACGACGGGGAATTCGGCAAAATAATAGGTCCAAAGGCAAACCCGCATGAAAATATTCATTTTTCAGGAGTGGTGACTTCAAGGAGTTTGACCTGCACCAGAAAGTGAACCATTTCCCCGGGGCGTTTCACCTGAGTCGCAAGGACACGCTGTGGCTCCACATGAAGGAGATGCAGGTCAACTTCCCGGGCTTCGACTTCATGCCCTACACGTTTGGGTTGCCCGAGGAATTGGAGGATATTCGGAAATATCTAGGTGAGCAATGGTCATAATTTTCCATTTTTCTGTTTTGGGAGCTTGAGCGTTATCAGTGGGAGTAAAACCAAAGTTTTTGGATAGCCGAAGCCTGAGTAGTCAGAAAAGGTGATATTTTTATTGTTTTTTTTTGGCGGTTTTTGAAGGTTAAAAGCTGTATAAATAGTTTAAATAATTTCAAAAAACCTAATTCTTTACGATTTTTTAATATTTTTCTGTTTTGTGACTTTTACAAGTAGTACCTTACCAACTAGTACCTTTTACACATTCAAAAGTTTTCTTTTACACCGAAATTTAACTTTTAAATTCAAATAGTTTTTATTAAGTATTAATTTTTTTAAAATATTGACATTTAGTTATTAAAATAAATAAATAGGTAAATAAAAAAGTTATCGATCGATCGAACTCCATTTTATCGTTTCAGACTCGGACCCGGCAAATCACGTGATCGTCAAGCCAAAAGCGTCGGCCCGTGGCCTCGGAATAGCCGTCACGCGCAACCTTGACGAAATCCCGATCGAGGGCAAACATCTGGCCCAAAAATACATCCCCAACCCGATGCTCATCAACGGCCACAAATTCGACCTCCGGCTGTACGTCTACATGACGTCGGTGGAGCCGCTGCGCATCTACCTCTACAAAGACGGCCTCATCCGCTTCGCCAGCATGCCGTACTCGTCGGCCGAGTCGTCGGTGGCCAACCCCTACATACACTTGACGAACTACTCGATCAACAAGCACGCCGAGAATAACGGAGTCGAGACGGCGCAGGAGCTGAAATGGACCCTGACTGACTTTTATCAACTCCTTGAGCGAGAGGGCCGGCACGACGTTGCCCAGATTCAGGTAGTTGATTTGGCGGCATCAACCTGGTTCTTTGGCATTATCGGGGGATACTGTTTTTTCTATGGGACCAAATAAGCCTGGTAGCGAAATAGCAAACAATTTAGCTCTATTTCAAGTGTAAAAACATCGGTTCTTTTGTATTATCGGGGGGGGCGATTTTTTTGTACGAGTTTAGATCAGCCTCACCACCACACGTAATATGAAGTATTTTAATAGTGTTTTTTGGCGAAATACATCTACAGGGTGTCCCAAAACCCCCCTACCTAGCGGTCCGCAGTCGATTCCGATTTTTACGATTTAGGTATCTATCGAAAGCTCTCGAAAAGGCGAGAAAACAAGGAGGGTTGAATTTCTTAATTAAGCTTTTTTATTTGCTAATTTTATGTCCAAAAACCATGAAAACTGCTGATTTATGCGAGATCTGCATGCTAATTGCGAAATTCCTGATAAAAAATTCCCGGCTTTTTAGGAAAACCTGAAATATCGATAGAATCAGATTAAACCTAGAAAACGAAACCCGCTTGTTTTATCGCCTTTCCGAGAGCTTTCGATTGGTATAAAAATCATTCCGATCCGATCCGATTGACGGCCTCTAGAGGGGGGTTTGGGACACCCTGTATATTTCAACTAGAAAATGACCTAAAAACTTTAGATCGCCTTAAAATAGTCGATTTGGCCCGTCAAAATCGATATTTTTGTTTTTTTTATGAAAATCTAGAGAGGTTTTGCGTTTAGAAATAGTAAAAAAACGTTTAGGAACACTTACGAAATATCTCTTTGAAAATTGGGTCCTAGGAAAAAGCCCCGCCCCCCCGATAATGGAAAAGAACCAAACGACCGAAAACTTCGTGAATTTTAATGATATTTTTCATAAAATGTAGTGAAATTCGGATTCGAAAACGACTCAGAAATGACCGTTGTTAGAAAACGCAGAAAAATTGGCAATGCTGGTCGAAAATCAGTGTTTTTTTTGCTATTTTTAGAATTTTTAGGTTTTTTAGAGTTTTGCAAATAGAAATACTTTCAAAAAATAGTGTAAAAATTGGTTTAATTAGGAAAATTGGATCCTAAGAGCTAAATATCAAGCTTCTCATTTCCAGGAATCCATCCTCGACATCATCCGCAAGACGTTCGTCGCCTGCGAATCCGCCGTCCGCGACGCCGTCCGCCATCGCGTCAAGCACCAATCGATCTGCCACGAACTCTACGGTCTCGACGTGCTCCTCGACGACCAGGGCCGTGCCCACCTGCTCGAGATCAACGTCTCCCCCGCCCTCCGCGCCCAGACCCCCGTCGACAAGCTGGTCAAGATGCCGCTCGCCCAGGACGTGCTCAACATGGCCGGCATCAAGCTCGACGGGGAGCACCAGGGCGGCACGCTGCACTTTGAACGCACGCGATTCTGGGAGCCGAGCCAGGAAGCCGCCAAAAAGGAGCGCCACTTCTACAACGTCTTCAAAAATCAGGGCCGCATCTCGGGCTCGATTTTCAAGGAATTGACGCCGGAGGATGTGCGGATGCTGTGCGATTTTGAGGACGAGCTGGAGCGGCGCGGCGGATTTGAGCTCGTCTACCCGACGGCCGACACGGGCGAGTACTTGAAGTACTTTGACCAAGCGACGTACCCGAATCTACTGCTCCAACGCTGGCAGATACAGCAGAAGAACAATCGAGGCCCCGGCATCCGGAAGCTGGCCGCGCTTCTGGAGGGCGGAATTTTGGAAGACCCGGGACGGATGAGGGAGGAGCTGTTGTAGCCCAAGCTATTGCGATGAATCCCGACAGCTGAAATGCCGACAAGCCGAAATCCCGACTGCCATAATGCCGATATGGTAAAATACCGACAGCCGAAATTCCGACAGCCCAAAATGCCGACAAGCCAAAAATTCCCATAGCCGAAATGCCGACAATTTTCCATGCAGATTCTCGAAAATCAGCCCGAAAAATAGCTTTTTAGAAAAATTGACTCTAGCTACCATTAGGAAAAAACCAAAATCATATATAAAAACAGCGATGCAAATTTTTCTAATTCGGTTTTGGAAAAAGTGATTTTCGATGCCTTTTTCGTGAGTTTAATGCCATTTTTTGACCTTTCTAGTTATTTATTTTAAACAGCTATTTAGCCTGTCGATATTTCGGGCTGTCGGTATTTCGGCCCTTTCCCGGCCGCACCCATTTCTTGTTACTAACTTGTCACTTCACACCTGGTGCCACAATTCCCCCGCCCAATTTTTGACGTTTTTTCTGCATAATTTTCGCTTGGGTTTTTTCGCAATATCGGGCTGAATTTGGCACTCTTTTTTATGTTAATAGAGGCAAAAACTTTACAATTTATTCAAATTTACGAAAATATAGATTTTCGACCAAAAAGAATCTCCGTTTTTCGATAGAAATTTGAAATTTAGGCTTGCACAAAATCCCCCCCGATATTGCGAAAGTACCATTTGCGTCTCTTTCCACACTCTTTGACTTTGAAAACTTTTTGCCCCATATTCTCAGGCTCTTTTTAGAACCGGAAATGTTGATTTTTTCGAAAAATATGTCTCCCCACAGCTCTATGGCTTTAACCCACCTGAATTCCCCCGAATCTTGCTCATCTGTGCCCAATTCCGAAGCCCGGCCCCGTCTTTCGTGATTTTCGCCAACAAATGCCTTAAAAATACCTAATTTTCTTTTATTACCTTTTTGCGGTTCTTTCGCGTTATCGGGGGGGGGGGACAATTTAAAAAATTCGAAGTATTCTAAGTTTTCTATTAAAAAAGCAGGGAGTGTTCCAAACGGTTTTTCAACTTTAAAAATGTTGTCGACGTTTTTGGACGGTTTTCCTCGCTGAAAATAATTATATTTTACTCAAAAACGCTACTAAAATATTTTCTATTTAGTCATAGGCATTTCTAGATATCCCCCCCCGATAACGCATAAGAATCGCCTTTTTCACATTGACCACCACAGCCATGATCTTTACAATATGAAGGAAACCCCCGGATACAATTGCCATTTTGTTAGGTTGATGCGCCCGATTTTCCGTGTGTATTTGATAAAGTTGATATGTAACATAGATTGGCTGGAAAATGCAAAAAATCCCGATCGCGGGTTGAGTATCGCGGCCAGATTCTACACACACTTTTTTCTGAACCATGTGACGCGGACGCGGATCCCGGATTGTGCTGCGACTTCCGGGAAACGGGGCAACATCGCGGCTGTTTGCTGGATGGCGTTTATGGCTATTGTATGGTATGCTTTTCTGCTTTTTGTGTAAAGTTCTGAAAAGCGCGCGCCGTTTTGCTAGAATGCTCCATTCTGAATACCCCCATACCTACGATTCTGTTTCTTTTGTGGTTCAGAGGATGTGATTTTTATCCTGGGGCTCGAATTTTGCGGCACTCTACCCTTTTTTCTTTTAGTTTCTTGCTTTTGAGTCCTGTTCTAAAATTCTATGAATAGAAAATCCTGTCTAAAACGGGTTTTATAATCCGTCGCGTAAAAACTACAAAATTGTAGGAAAACGTACAAAAAGATAGATTTTTTGACCATTTCCCGATTTTGAATACAGTGTTTCTCAGACGCGTTTTTATAATCCGACGCGTCAAAACGGTACAAAATTGTATTAGACGTACAAAAATATCTTTTTTTTGGCCAAATTTCACGATTTTCGACAGCTTTTTGAGTTTTCTAAACCATTTCCCGATTTCGACTACAGCTAACTTTTCCAGCTTTTAACTCGCTTGCACCGGCGTCCTATCCATTCTGGACTTGTAGGAAAAGTTTCGCATCCCCCCCGATGATGCGAAAGTACTCCAATTCTTCTCCGGCGATCTATCGTTGCTTTCTGCTCAGCTGAAGTCATATGAATCGCCCACCTTGGCGACGACCGGCCCCCGTCATTATCTGAATTGCCAATCTGGGAACGCTGTGAGCCTGTCCGATCCATCTAAGAACATGCCAGATGTTGGAGTCGCGCTCCCCTAAGTTCCCCGTGCCATTAGAGTAAGGCAATTTCGGAAAAGGGCTTCTCCTCACCTGAGGCGCTTGCTTTGACTTACGGGGGAATTTTTCTAGTAGAAATGTGATTTTTTGGATGTGAAATAGCTCGTTTGAAGCTCTGGTTCTTTGGCATTATCGAGGGGGGGGGCAACTTTTGTTCTCAGGATCCAATTTGTGTTAATATAAATAGGGAAATTGTTGCTAAACGGTTTTTTGCTATCCTGAAACCTAAGAACGTTACAAATTTTGATTTTAACTGTAAAAAAATCTCGATTTTTCGACCGAAATGTCAACGAAAACTTTTTCTAACGTTTTCGAGTGTTTTTCCACTTAAAATATACTTCAATTTTATAAAGACGCTATTAAAACACTTATTATTACGTTAGTAGCCATTTCTGGACTTATAGAAAAAGGTTCCCACCCCCCGATAATGCAAAAGATCCAATTCCCGAAAAGTGCTTCTCCTCGCCGCTTTCGTCGCTCGCTTCGACCGCTAATCAAATATATCAATCGACCGCGCGCTTGGAAGTGCGTTTCAAAAACCGGATCGTTTTCTCCTGAGAGACTAGGGGGTTTGCATGCCAGCCATTCATTTCCGCGACACGATGATCACTTTTGAGGAGCAGCTGACTAATCATGCGTGTTTTCGAGGGGGTGATTTTGGCGCTCTTGCCTTGGCTACAACGAGGTCACTTTACGTCGTGCTCAAGCTTGATCTCGGGGTTTTTTGAGGCGTACGCGGGCTCTAGCTAAGTTTTTAGACTTTATTTTGCTGCTCTGTCAGGATTAGTAGGTTCTATATCTATCTAAATAAATTCTAGATACCTTTAACTAACGAGAGAAATAGGGTAGACTTTTTCTTTTAGTTTTTATGTACATCTAGGGCTAAATTTGAACCCCTAAGGCGTTTTGAACATTTTTGGGGATAATTCTGTTCGTTGTTCTTTGAATTCGCTTAACTTCATGGTCATCTACTTAATGCCGTACTCAAGTTTTTTCTAGGTCTTTTTCTAGGCATGCCAAGTGGCGTTTTTCTTATAGAATTTATTCTTCATTGTTTTAGAATTATTTATGGTTTCTGGATACTTATCTGTGTATTTCACCCTTTTTCAGTGATTTTGTTAGATTGTGTTTGTAGCCTCTACAAATAGATGATCATCTACTTTATACTGCGTTTGGGATTCATCTAGGGCTCTCATAGCAACTTCTAGATATGTTTATCGAGTGGTTCTGAACGTTTTTGGTGTTGATTTCTGGCTGATCAAAGTGATGAAGCGGTTTTTCTTTTTTACGCCTCCTTCTAACTGCTACTCTAGATACTCTCCAGTGTCGCTAAGTTGCTCGATGATCATATACTTTTTCATTATCAGCTACTCTATTTCGACGATTCTTATTTATTTCGTGTTTTTTCCTATACTAGAACTATTAATAGGAGAGTAGTAAATTCTAGATATCTAAGCGGATTCCTCGGGGTGCATCTCGCATTCCCAGCGCTTCCGACCCGCCAATTTACCCCCTAGAAACTCTCCGGTTTCGCCAAGTTCCCGCCAAGGATGAAAGTGCCCCCTTAGATGTTGATGGCACCGTAGCACTCTCCCAAAAAAAGCCACTAAACCAAGGAGAAGCCTCTCCACACCCGCCTCCCTCTAAAAGCCTAAGCCGCGTCCCGTTTCAACGTATGCTGCCGTTGCCTGCCGTATTCGTTGGTTGTGTGTGGTGTGGAGAGCGTGAAGATTCACCTTGAAGTGCCGCCCTCGTTGCAGATCACAATCTGCTGCGGCGCGCACAACGGGTTCTCTCTAGCCGGAGAGGACAGGAAACAACCATTGCTTCTTCTTTCCCCCGAGGGGCTTGACACAGCGCGGCGAGCAGCAAATTTTTTTGCGGATTCAATCCAATTTCTCGGGCATTGTCTCCTTGCCATCTTTGACTTGCTCTAAATGACCTCCTGAACCGGTTTTTCAGGTTTAGTATCTTTTCAGAAACGCTTTTTTCTTGAGCTTTTAAAAAATTGCGTCCGGCCTCTTTAATTTTGATATATTATTTCATTTAGATAATTAGATATTGATCTAGAGTTATTTTTCTTGATTGTGGAATCTGCAGATATCTGCAGCTTATTCTGATAAAGATCCTCCTCATACCCGCGAAATTTCGCAGCGCCATTGAAATTTCCCAAAGCGCTTCTGCTAGCTGGCCTTGAGTTTTTTTGAGGCGCAAAGAACTTTTTAGTTTCTCGCTGGGGGTTAATTATATATAATATAACATATAATAATCTAGTTAATTTTGATGTTAATTATACCAACAACTTTTTTTAAGGAATTCGTACATCTTTTTCCAGATTCAAACGTCCAAAACTGGCCAACGAGCCATTATTTTTGATTGTTCGTGACAATATAGATTGTTTTTTTGCCTCTAGGAATACCGAGCGTGTTTTCTACAGTAATGCAAGCGTACTTGCCAATCCCAAAAGGAGCTCTGCTTGCTGCCCTGTTCTCCCAGGGCTTGACGCGCCCGAGGCGAGCAGCAAAATTTTTTGCGGATTCAACCATTCTCGGGCATTGACTTCTCGGCGTTGCGTGTGTGTGTCTCTTCTTGCCATCTTTGACTTGCCCTAGATGACCTCATGAACCGGTTGCGCTGGTTGGTGAGGTAGTGAAGTATTGTCTTTGCAGACCTTGACTTTCCTTGAGCTTCGATTGCTTCGAAACTTCTTCGCTTTGATGATTTTATGGCATTTTTTATAGAAATTTTCCTTTGTATAGAAATCTTCTAGGACCCGGATGTTTTCTCTGGATTTCTGCAGGGCTTTCTACAATTCCGAAATTTTCTCTGCTGGCGTGCTTGCAGAAAGTAAAAAATAAATCGGCTGTTTTGACTTCATGAATTTGACTTTTTTGCCCGCTTGCCTTGGAATTTGGGCACTTTGCGTAGAATTCAGTGTGTTTTTTAGTTCTGTACGAGTTCTGTGCATTTTCGACAGTATCTTCCACTCGTTGTGTAGATTTTACAGCCAATTTTTTTTTTGTACACGTCCGCAAGGTTCTCTGCTAGCTAGCCTGTCAGAAAATCCAACGAATCTGCATTTTGGGACCTCCGCAAGCGTTTCTGCTAGTTTGCCTGATTTTTCAAAAAGTTGGCTTTTTCTGACCTTTATCCTTCAAACCGACCTTCAAAAATCACTGCTAGCTTGCCTAGCTGACTGTATTTTTTTGTTTCTCGCTTCCTAAAAGATCTCTGCTAGTTGACCCGGCTCGTTTCTTGGCTTTCTTTCTTACAACTTGAAACGAAATGCCGATTTGCTAGCGCTTGAGCAGCACGTCAAACTCCTTTTTTAGCCGGCACACACGCTTAGCACCCCCGATCCGGACTTCAAAGCCGCCCCTAGAGATTTGCATAACTGGCCGGGGGAAGCCGATCATCCTCTCCCCTGACCTCGCCCTCCACCTCCTCCTCTTCCTTCTCCACCTCTTGCTCACCCGGTTGGCTCAAATCCCATTCAACCACAGCATCCTCCTCCTTCGATCGCGCAGAGTCAGCGGGGGCAGGGCAGGGGAGCCTCAGGGGGAAAACAGCCGCCCGGTTTCGCGCTCGGGAGGATAGATTCTGGTACTGGTTCCGGAGGACCGTTCACCACTTATACCCACTGAATCTTGACTCTGTTATCGATTTTATGGATTTAGGGAAGGGCAGGCTAGCAGAGGTTCTTTAGTAAAGGGGCAAGCCAGCAGAGGTGGTTTAGGAACGAACGGAATAGCAGAAATTCTAGAGGAAGAGGAACTAGCTGAGATTATTTAGGAATGGGGAGGCTAGCAGAAAATCTTTGGGAAATTCCAGGGTAGCGGGATTTTTTAGGAAATGGGAAGCTAGCAAGGCTTCTTTAGGAAAGGGCGGCCTAGCAGAGATTCTTTAGGAAACGGGGAGGCTAGCAGAGATTCTTGAGGAAAGGGCAGGCTAGCAGAGATTATTTAGGAAAGTCCAGGGCAGCGCGGGATTTTATACGAAATGCAAAGGTAGCAGAGAATTTTTAGAATATGGCGGGTAGCAGAAATTCTTTAGGAAATGGCAGTTTGGCAGCGATTCTTTAGGACTGGGAGGCCAGCAGATGTTCTAAATCCTTTAGGCTTGGACTGACGACCTCAAGCAGTAATGACGTTCCGTAATTTATCGTTCTACCTGTTGGCAGCGCTACCTCATCCTATCGTACTTTCTCCAAAAACCGGTCTCTGCATCTGACTTCCTCCATTTTATTACCCCCCTTTAATGGCCACAGTAAGAAATTTGGAAAGGGCCGAAATGGTCGAATTTCCTCCTCCTCCTCCACCTCGAGCTCCTCTCCGCGCACCCAAAAAGCCGCCCCATCGACTGGGATTTATGGCGCCCCCGGTCTCACGTTTTTTGCAACGGGATCGGCTCCGGTATGCCGGTATTGCAGGCTTCTTGATCTCTCTGTCGCTCTCTCTCTCTCTCTCTCTCTCTCTCTCGCCTCAGGCATTGCCCTAAAAAGTTGGAAGTCTAGCGGCTATTTATCCGGCGCCCGGCGAGCACGGAATCGTTCACTTTCTTTGGCACCTGGAGGTGGGATTCTGTCCTTTTGAGCTGATGCTCCGGATTTCTGCTCTCCTGAAGCTTTGACCTTCATTCCTTAAGTCGGGCTTGGCCAGCTGCATTTCAAGCCTGCAAGCTTTTGTAGCTCTGATCGATCCGGCTTCAATTCTGAAGTCAGGTTGACTCAAGCTTCACAAGCTGGCTTCCATGGCTTCGATCGGTTGATTGTGGCCTTCCTCTTTTGAAGCTCTTGTGCTTTGCCCGGCTTCATTTCTGAAGTAAAAATTCCATAACATCTGCGCTTGAGTTTTTGTAGCTTTGATATCAACTTCTGCGATTTTCGCTCTTGAAAAGCTCGCTGTCTTCACTAGGCTTCATTCTCCAAGTCGGGCTTGACCGGGCTTCAAATTGATTCCTACAAAAACGTCTTCAAAACCACCCCCACCTCATAATTCCACTTTTGCAGCGATGGGATACACGCCGTCGATGCGGGATCGATGCCTCGGAGGACGGATGCACGTTAGAGTACGTTTTTTTCTGAGGACTTACTGAAAATTAAAGGGACTGACAACGCAGGAATATCGATTTAGTGGTCCTAAAAATCGAATATAGCGTTTTTCATTGCTTTTCCACCCTTTTTATTTTTTACCTAGGTTTAGCCATATTTTAAGTAGAGAAACTTTAAGAATAGGTTGGGAAAACCTCAAAAATTCGTGTTTTTTTTTTGATTTTTAGGGTTTTTTTTTGCTGAGAAGATTTAAGATTTTTTTGCTGAGAAGTTCCAAAAATAAAGTACTAACACATCCGCTATTTATCTGAAAGAATTCAAGGCTTGCCGTGCAAAACTCAGAAAATCCATAGAAGCCTGGCCGGTCCCTGTAAAGATGCATTTTTCAACGAAAACCCCAATTTTTCAGACAGCGATGCGCCTGTTCGTCATCGTCGGCATCTGCGCCATCCTCGCCCTGGCCGCCGTCTTGTACGTCAAGTTCAGAAAGGTTGGTTGTGGTGGCTGAATAATCATTGATCTCTGTTATTTCAGGCCTCGTTCGTGCTGCTCATCCCGAGCTCGGTGGTCGGGCTGACGATCGCGGCGCTGCTCACCGAACGTCACCGATTTGTCTGGCCGATCATCGTCCAATCGGTGGGTCGAATTTCTCATTTTTGAGCCGGACTTCTTGAACATGTTGCGATCGCGTGGCGCCTTGTGCTCTCTAGCGATCACTAGCGATATGTTCAAGGAGTTCACGCTGTTCGTAAAAATGTGGTAAAACGTTTAAATAAATTTGTGTTTTTCAGTGTTTCCACGTTGGGCTGTCGGTGTACGCGCTGCTGATCTTCTCCTTCTACTTCTTCATCAAGCCTCTCTACATCCTGATGATCACCAACTGGATGTTTAAAAGTTGGTTTTTCGGGAATTTTTCCTCTCTCTCACTCTCATTCTCTCTCACACTCTTTCTCTCACTCTCTCTCTCTCTCGCCCTCTCTCTATCTCTCTCAGTTTCTCCAAATCTAACCCTCCTTTTCCAGCAATGTACTCGGAGAAGAACGCGGTGTTCTACGGTGAGAGCGCCGCCATCTACGCCGCCCTGTTCACCTTCCTCGGCTACAATTTGTGGCAGGCCCGCGTCTCGTTCGCCTACCGCAACCACCTGCTGCGCAACGCCAACTTCGCCACGCCCAGCCAGAAGCCGACGGTCGTCGTCGTCAACAAGCCGGTAGAGTACGTTTCTACGCATTATTAATTTTTAAATTTCCCCACCCCCATTACTTTAAAATGCCGTAAGTTGCACACATTTTCGCCAGGTACACGACGAAGTGTGCAGGTTATTCTAGGCAAAATGAATCGCGTAGAGTTTTTTACCGGGGAGTTTTTCAAAATTGTTTAATTCTACGTGATTCGACTTAATTTATCGCATTTACTTTTTCTAGTTATCTAACTTATTGAAAGGCGAAATTACAGCAAAATGGGGATTTGTTTTTTGTGGGAAACTCGGAAAATATTTTGTAAGGAAAGCCAGTCGGCTGTAATTTTGCTTTTTCCCCCCTCTCTCTTCTATTCTCTCTCTCCCCCCCCAATAAGCGATCCTCGGTGCCAAGCTTTACAGTGCATTTCCGGGCCGAAATCTTCCACACACTACCCTTCTTAGCCCCACTAATTTATCTCCTCCCCTTACCCCTTATCTTTCCCTTGAAAACGTCTTTCAAAAAACATTAAATATTACGTGTGCACCATGAGGGACCACCCTGGAGATGTTGTGGATCTACCAGGGTACGGTAGATCACCTCCAGGGCTCCCCAGGAGACTTCACTAAAATGTCGAGATCACTTTTGTGCATCATTGAGAATACTGAAAATTATGTGGAATAAATGAATTATTCATTCTGGTTCCCTCTATTAATGCATCGATCATTCATTCTGCTTTCTTCCTCAAAATCCTTAGATTTTCAAAAATCCTCGGAAAGAAACTGAATTCATACTCCCACCACCATCCCCAACCACCAACCCCCGATTTTTTCCCGAGGTATCATTTCGGGGTGGTCCAGGAGGGGGGCGAGTTGGAAAAGGTCGGAAAACATTCGCAGAACCCTCAAAAATTGTTGAACTTGCTGTTGCGAAATACTTTGTGAAAAATTTGGAGTCCGGGGCCTGGGAAGTTCTGGCGGGCCGGAGGGCGCGTGGTTTCTTGGTATGCCCCTAAAGTCATTAGTGCGTGTGTTGCATCCCTCTCGGGGGGCTGTATAAATTAATTCATTCGTCAGCTAACAGGGGGGAAATACGCGAGCTCTTCGGTAGAGGGGGGTAAATGCACGGGAGATTAGGGGGGAAGGGCCCGTCCACAGCGGACATCTATCAACAACCACAACAAAACCGGAAGATATGGTGGAGGGCGGGCGGGGAGGAAGAGGAAGACGAAGACGTGCAAAGGAGATGAACACCTCGTAAATGGGCGTGGGGAGGGGGAAGTAAAGACGGGGGAAATTATTCTAATGCGTTGAGATCAACAAGACCGAGAGAAACAAACAGAGACACACACACAAACACGAGTGGTAAAAGCCTATCACATGTGTCGAACAACAGGGAAGCCGACTATTGACACGATAATCAATGGTAGATGGTAGTAGTAATGGCATGGTCAGGAGCCGGAAGTGATGTTGCTGCTCACGGGGGCGGCATATTCGGGTCGAAGAACGGCGACGCCATCGGGTAGAGTCTTCGCAGCAGCTCGCGGCATTCCGGCACGTCGAATACCTCAAAATAGAAAAGTTAGAGTAATATCAAAAACTGCCTACCATCTTCACGACGCTCCTGAACGCGTTGACGCTCTTCTGGAAGAGTTGCGGCGGGCGTTCTTTGGCCTGAAAGAAAATAGATATTTAAAGGGAATGGTAAAAATGCCTGGATCTATAGATTTTATCGGTTATGAATCGATATCGTAATGGATTACGCAATGAAAAGTGAAATACGAGATGCCAGATCCTTGCTTTAACCTTCAAAAGAAAGTTAAACTGACCCCAATCGACGCGTTGATGAGCTTGATGAAGTAGGTGGAGAACTCGCCGATGCCGCCGCGCATCTCCGCCGGGATGCGGGGCAACAGCTCGTCCAGGGCACGCTTGATCCAAGTTACCTAAAGATTTTATATCAAGAAACTGCAGCAAAAAAATGTACCTTTGTGGCTGTGTCGTTGTCCATTCCGCCGAGGGTGAAGCACGAGAAGTAGACCGGGTCGGCGCGCAACTGGTTTATCTTGCTCTGAAAAGAGATATAATTACGATCAGCTACAAAGTACTCGTCGAACCTGTGCATCCATGACGCGCTGCGCATCGGCGTTGAGGCCGTTCATCTGCGGGTTGTGCCACTGGCTGGTGAAGTTGCTGTAGGGCCGCGGCACCTTCTTGTCCTGCTCGTAGTCGGCCCAGGCTTCTTGGATCTGAACAAGCCATGAATTATAAATTATAAAAATTATTTAATAACTACAATACCAATTTAATTAATTCTTTTTTGGTAAAAATACGTTTCAAAATAACGTTTTAAATTTACCTCGTCCTCCGTCAGCTTCTCGTCGACAATGTTGTGGAACAGCGTGTCGTGCTGAACATAGTCGGTGATGGCGTCGGGCAGCTTGTGCAGCACGTCGGCCAGTAGACGATCTTGCGGCGGCGCGTACCGCTGATGCCCGCCCTTCAGCTCCTTGGGGTTGAATCTGGAAAATAAGTTTTCAAACTGATGATAATAAAATGATAAAACTAAAACTTAAAACTAGGAAAATTCCATAATAAGGAAAAACTTACTGATACAACTCGGCCAAATCGGACCCCTCGTAGTGGCGCATGATCTGCGCCTCGTCGACGACGCGCATCGACGTGGACTCCTTGATGACCTGGCGCTTGTAGATGGTCTCTTCCATGGTGCCCTGAAAGCAAAAATATATATTGTATTACATTACGTCGAAAATTTAATAAAGCGAGAGAAATTTGTTTCATTTTGGCTTAATATAACAAATATGATACTTTTAGAAGTGTAAGTGCAAAAAAGAAATACCTGAGCAATCATGCGGTAGATGTACACGGGCTTGGTCTGGCCGAAGCGGTAGACGCGGAACAGGGACTGCGTGTCGTGCGAGGGGTTCCAGCACGCGTCGAATATGACGACCCGGTTGGCGGCCACCATGTTCGTGCCGAGGGAGCCGGCCTTCGTGGAGATGAGCATCAGCCTAAAATGGAGATATTAGCGTATAGTAAAGCCGGCTACTGCTTTAAAATAAACTTTAAACGACTAATCAAGAAAAGCGTAAAAAATTAATAAGTTAAAAATCTCACCTAGGCCTCAACTCGGACGGGTTGTTGAACTGGGTCTGGATCTTGTCCCGCTGCTTGGCATTGACAGCACCGGTGATCCAGAGGTAGTCGCGGTTCTCCTTCCATCCCCAGTGCTCGTTTCCGTTCAGCGCCTCGTGGCCGTCGGTGAACCACGATTGCGTCTGGTCGAAGAAGGTGAGCATCTCCTTGATGAGGCCGAGGGATTCCAGCGATTGCGAGAAGACAAGCCTGAACAGAGGGATGTGAGCAAGAGAAAGAAAGAGAGAGAGATTATGATAGGACGAAAGAGCGAGAAAGAGAAGGTGCGAGAGAGAGAGAGAGAGAGAGAGAGAGAGAGAAAACTCACAATTTATCGCCAATCTCCTCGCACTTCTTGATGATCTGGATGAGGAGCATGAGCTTGTTGGACAGTTCCCATTTGTACTTGTCGTCCGAGCTGACCAGCTTCTGATCGGTGAACCAGCCGGTGAGCTCGCGCGGTGTTCCCTCGCGCAGCCCGTCCTCCGATGCCGAATCGCCCGCCAAGCGTCGACTGTTGCGCGTCCTAAAAATTAAAATTAATTTTTTAATCTATTTAAAAATAATTTCAATTAAAAAATCGTAGATTCAAGACAATAACGGCAGGTGCTCGATAAAAAAGATAAAGCTTACTTTCTCGATGACGTCGGAGCATCATCCTCACAAATGACGTCGCTGTCGGAGGCGTTCTTCACCGATTCCTCATCAGTATCCGTTCCCGAGCCGTCGTCGATAAAGTCTTCTTCTTCTTCCCGGTCGTCCTCCATCATTCTCTGAAAATGGTGACTATGAATAATAAAAGACATAACAAATATTACAACCTAGGCATTTTAAAATGACAATAGGTTCTTTTACATTATCGGGGGACCGGGATATTTTTTTCTTTGAATCCCTTTTTTCGAATGTAAAAGCGGAAGCGTTTCTAAACGCAAAAACTTTACAAAATTTGATCAAACATAAAAAAAATTGATTTTGTGACGAAAATTTTCACTTTTACCAGGTTTTTAGATAGTTTTTCTAGTTGAAATATAGTTACTTTTTACTTTTTATATAGAAATATTATTTGTTTACTTTTTACCAAAAACACTAACTCCATATTAGTTACTAGACATTTTTAGACTACAAAACAATTTCGACCCCCCGTGAATCCGAAAGAAACTGACAAAAATCCCAAAAATTGAACTTTTCATTACGGGAAATAATAGATCGAAAGCCAAATTAAAAGCTATATAATTTCAAAAATTCGCCGAAAGCGATACCTTTCTTTCCATAGCCTCTCCATGCACAATCAATTGATGCGGATGCGTCCAGATGCGGGCCAGCATGTAGTAGTCGGCGAGGAGACGCTTGCTGTAGGCCGACTAAAACAATAAACAGAAATAATCTAAAAAGCAATGCCGACCTTATCAACATTATCCAGGAATCCGCGGTAGAGTTTGCACTGTGCCTCGGTGAGGCTGACGTTGAGCATGTACTCCTGCTTGGGCGGAATGGCCTCCATCAGCACCGTGTAGTCCTTGCGCTGAAAAAACACAGATTATAGAAAATTTGGCTAAAATGACAATTTTTAACCGAAAAAGTTAATTTGCGAGGTAAAATAGCGCATTCCAAAGCCGTAAATTTTCAAAAACGCTCCAGAAACGGTTAAAAATCCATTTTGAGCCTTTCCTTTCTTTTTAAAAAAGTTTTTTAAGTCGTTACTCGCCAGAATTTCAAGCTCTGTCAATTTAGCTACGTCGTATAGCCAAAATCGTCATTATGACTGAAAAATATTTTTCTAAGAAGGCTTAAAATAAGAATCAAACTGACATCAACGCATTTCTTGAGCGTCTCGAACAGCACGTGACATCGCCGCTTCATGAAGCGGAACTCGGCGTCGGTGGCGTCCTTGGTGCGTCCCCGCTCGATCGGGTTTCCGAATCGATTGGCGAACTCCTTCTTCGAGCCGAGCAGGTCCGGCTTCACAAAGTCCACCATGCAGTGGTCTAAAAGTAAAACAGCTAAAAACGGAGGGCCAGTTCTTACATTCGTTGAGGTTATTCTGCAGCGGCGTTCCGGTGAGACAAAGGCGCCGTCGCGTCTTGATTTTGACCATCGTCTTCGTCAGGGTCGTCTCGCTGTTCTTCAGCTTGTGCGCCTCGTCACAGACGACGAGATCGGGGCCTAAAATGAAGGTATTAGCGGCCATAATTTACTAAATAATTGTAATGGAATAAAACCGATCTCGAAAATAGTAAACGCCACTAAAATTACCGGGATCTTGCAGATAGTAGCGGAAATCGTCGACAAACTTGGCCATCTTCTTGTTCGGCTTGCGGGCGGGCTTCGGCTTGGCGCCGGCACGTTTTGGGGCCTAAAAACAAGGAGTAATAAAAACTATAAATAAGCGAAACCTTGTGCTGGTCCTCCTCGTGCACGGTCAGCTGGCGGAACATGTCGTAGCCGATGATCATCACGCACGGATACTCGCTCTCATACCAATTCTTCAGGGCCCGGTGGCGATCGGCGTTTGTTTTGAACGAGTCGAGCTCCATCACCTGAAAAAAACGGGTTAAATTGACAACAAAAAATATTTGAAAAGTCTTTTCGAAACTGGAATATTTTATTGATCAAAAAAACCTGAAAAAGGCCTAAAGGACGCCCTGAACGTCTTCAACAACTTTATGAAAAAAGCGTCAAAGTGCGGCTTGGATAAATTGACCAAAAAAAAAGTAAAAAACTTCCTGAACGCCTTGAATAAGTCGCCAACCATTACCTCAATCGTGTCCAGCTCGGGGTCGTTGTTGAGCAGCCACTTGGCAAACTCCTTGAACCAGTTGAGCACGACGTTCTTGGGGACGACGACGAGCACGTGCTTGATCTTCTGGCCGAGCTTCTCGTGCATCATGATCGTGTGCAGGAAGGTGATCACCTAAAAATCAGATCAAGTGTTGCGGCAGAAAGCCAATACCTGCAGCGTTTTGCCGAGACCCATACAATGGGCCAGGATGCCGCCGCCGCCCTCCTCCTCGAGGCGGTCGAGCGACTCGAAGATGGAGTCGTACATGAAGCGGATACCCTCAGCCTGATGCTTCTTCAGAATGTTCACCTAAAAAGAGATAAATGAAGATATTATACAAAAATAAATAGAAAATAAGGTTCTTTAGCATTATCGGGGGAGGGGAGGTTTTCTGAACTGTTTTTACAAACGTCAACGTCAAACTTTACAAAATGTGAATGAAAATAAAAAAAAGCGATTTTTCCACTAAAATGTCACCCAAAATTGCTTTTCTAAGGTTTTTTATTATTTTCCACTAAAAATGTAATTAAATTTCGCTAAAAGTGCTATCAAAACACTCATCAATTACGTTATTAGCCATTTCTGGACGTAAAAAAAAGGAAATTGCCGCCCACCCCCCCGATAATGCTCAAGAACCAAAAATAAAATCCCTCACCAACGACTGATGAATGGCCACAGGCATCGGGGGGTCGCCGTTGCGATCCGGGTCGAGGATGACGTTCTTCAGCACCGAGCGCTTCTGCGAGCCCTCCAGCGCGGCGGCCAGGTCCTCCTCCTCGGCCAGCTCGATGCCGTTGAACTCGCGCTGCTTGATCTCGAGGCGCTTTCGGCGTTCCTGAAAAATGGCGATTCTCTTCCATAGAATAATTTCGACCTAATAAAGTATATTTTCTACCTTTTCAGCCTTCTCGGCGTCGACGGTCTCCTTGGCGAGCTTGTCCTTGGTCAAGAGGGCCTTCGAGCCGCGCGCTTTCTTCTTCTCCTGGGCGGCCGCCGAGTCGTCGTCATCGTCGTCTTCAACAAGCCGGGCCTAATTTGGTTTTTATAAGTTTTTTAATGCGAAATTACCCTCTTCGCAGCGGGCTTCTTGACTTCCTTCTCTTCGCTGGACGCATTGGAGTTGTCGCTGGCCTGAAATTTACGATTTAAAATATTTTGTAAAACTATAGCTTATAAAAATAGCGTATTCTTTGTATATCATAAATTTGTAGAATTCTGAAAAAGCTAATTCCCTCACCTCATCATCTTCACTCTCTTCCGCTTCTCCTTTGCCGGAAAAATCAGAATCCGACAGGATCACGACCTTTCTCCTAAAAAAACCGTAAATTCCAGAAAATACAATTTTACAAACTTTTTGCCGGAAGATTTGCTCTTCTCCTTGTGCTTCTTGGCCTTGTTCCCGTTCTCCTCGTCACTCCCATCCGAATCAAGCGAATCGAGCAATCTCTTCGCCTTTTGCAGGTCCTTATCCGGCTTCAATCCCTAAAATACTTTTCCATGCGATAAATCAACGTTTTTTTTACCAATCTGGGCGACTTCTCCTTGTCGTCATCTTCTTCAGAGTCGGAGCCTTCTTCAGATGGTCCACTTCCGGAGCCATCTTTTTGCTTTCTCGTCTTTTCCTTAGCAGATCTAAAAATGTCAAAATACATGCAAAAAATTTTTGATAACCGATGTTTTGTGCTTCTGAAGAGCCTGCCATTGCCATTGGAACTTTTGGAGGGAGATCCGTTAGCGGATGATTCCTAAAAAAACAGCAGAATAAAACTGGAGAGAAAAACACCGAGTTTCTAGTTAAAAAGGCAAAAATGCTTACCTTTCCGTTTTTCTTCGGTTTATCAGAATCACCGTCGGAAAAGACGCTATCCGAAGACACCTCCTCGATCTCATCCTCATCCGTCGCCTCGCCGCTGCCCTTCTTCTTGAATTTCGGCTTCTTCAACGCCTTCTTCGACTTGGAGAGCAGCTCGTCCAATTCGGAATCCGAGCTGCCCTCGTCCGACTCGGGCTTCTTCTTCTTTTTCTTTGGCGAGTCCTTCTTTTTCTAAAAAACGTATGATAATCATTGATTTTTTGCTTACCGAGCTCTTTTTCTTTTTCTTCAGGCCGATGCCGTGCTCTTTCCGGATCTCAGCCTGTAGCCGCAGATCTTCGTCGCTCACCACGGAATGGTCGCTGTCGCCGTCCTGGAAAAATCCTAGTTAGGCCAATTTTTTGTTATATTTCGTTTCCAATTAAGGTATTAAAGCATAGAAAACTACCTCTTCCATTGGTCCGTCGCTCAAGATGATCACCTCGCACTCAGGGGGCTCGGGCTGAAACGAAAAATGGTTAAAAATGCAGGAAATCACCTTCCGGCTAAATTCAATATATCGATTCGGAGGAAAAAGAGAAATATTGAATATAAGGACACATTTTGAAAGTTATAACGCTAAAGATGGGCTCAAAGACCAGAAAAGGACTTTCAAAAACAAGACCGCGCCGAATTACTTGCTGAAATGTCGAAAAAGGCTTTTAGCCATCGGAAATCGAGCAATCCATCGATTTTGAAGGAAAAAGGACTAAAAACACGACTAGCCCAGAGATATTGCAAGTAAAAATCGCTAATTTAGTACCAAGTACAATGTTATCATTTTAAAAACACGAAACCGCCTAATTGCTAAGGTTTGGCGCAGGTTTTTAAACTTTAGGTGTGAAAAACAAAGCCAGAAGTTGCAAGAAGGGCAAGTTTCAAAAGTTATGATTTCAACCTTCATTCGAAAACAAGAAAATACGCTAAAAGCGCGAACGCTCCAAAGTTCCCAGGTTTTCGTGCTCTTTTTAACCTTTAGTTTTGAAAAAAAGCCAGATACCTCTATCCAAAACTCAATATAAAGTTTGAAAAAGAAAGATAGAGCTATGAAGATACGTTTTGAAAGTTATCACTGAAAATTTGGCTTTAAAGACACGAAGATTACGTCAAAAACAAGAAACCGGAAAAAGTTCTCCAATTTTCAAAATTTGAAAAAAACGCGCTTTTCCGGAAAGCAGAAGCCGCCCGGGACCAACTAAAAGCCAAGTAAAATAAGTACAAAAAATTTTCAAAATTTCACGAAAAATCGATAATAGCCTAGAGGGAACCTTCATCGGGAAATGGTTGCAGGTCGGGGCGGCCAGGAACGGCCAGTGGAGAGAGAAGCGGATGCGATGGGAGCGGAGATAGTGCATTAAAGGGGGAGGGTGGAGGGATGGAGGCGGAATAGGGATTAGGATAAAGTAAGAGGCCGAGGCGGGGTGAGCGCGCGGGGGTTTGAGGTCCGAATGGACACTTGTAAAAACTAGTGCCACCCGTGTTTTGTAGCTGCTCGTAGTCGCGGTGGGGGCTTGAGCATGGTCAAGGTATTGCAGCCAATCCGGAAGTGGTTTTTAGCAAATTCTACGGCATCTGGCGGCTTCAAAAGTGTCATCCTATAAATTCAAAAAGATACTTGCTTTTTACCTTTAAAGAAGGCTTAACTTAGGCCCAGGTTCACCCAGACTTAGTACTAAGCGAAGCTCAAGCTCAAGCTTTGCCTAAAGCGAATTTTCAGGGATTTGTACGTAGATCCCTATTTACGCCGAGAGACTGAGGTAAAAGAGAGAGAGAGAGAGAGAGAGAGAGAGAGACGAGCTTATATACCCGAAAAGCGAGCACGAAAAACGGTTTAAAAAGCTCGATCTTGCTAACCTAAACTTTAGGCCACACCGGGATCGCACTTTTGGCTAAAGCAAAGCGCATGACTAAGATTTTAGCTTGTTTTAGCAAATTACGGCTTCAAAAACGTAGTATCTAGCGTCTAGAAGTACAGATACCCCCCTTTAACCCCCTCATACTTGTGGCGTAAGGGATTCAGCCTCGCAAGATTCAGAAAAGGAAGAAAAGAAAGCGAGAGAGAGAGAGAGGAGGAGAGAGAGATTTAGCCAGTTTTTGCAAAAATTAAAACTTAAAAGCGTATTTTGGAGCGCCTAAAAGTGCAGATTACTCTGGCGTTAGTTCATCTTGGTGAGGCAAGCAATTCGGCGTGAGAAGATCCAGAAAAAGAACAAGAAAACATCATAAAATCAATACAATCAAAATCTCAAGCATTTTTGGCGCTTTTCTGGCCGACAAAAAAATCAAGCAACAACTTCTTCAAACAGTACCCCCTTCTGTGCCGGGCGTTTCTTAGGCGGTGACAGCTTCTCGGACTTGACCTCCTGTTGTGAGCGCTGCTTTTCAATCTGGAAAAGCCAAAATTGCAGAAAAGAATGAAAATACCTTACCGGGCTAGCGACTGGGGTGAGCAACTTCTGCGAGTCATCCAGAGCCTTGACCTTGTTCAAGAAGCTGTTCGTCGATTCCTGGGTGGCCGGCCGTACGGTTTCCTCATCGTCCTCATCGCCCGAGAAAGTCTTGTCGAGTGGCGCTCTTTTTGGCGTTCGGCAAGGGACCGTTTCGGGGATTTCCTCATCGTCAGACAATTCGATCGTCGAGTTGTCCGGGGCCTGAAACGGGATATTTTGAATTTTGTCGAAAACTACCGATATTTTGCCCTCTTTTTTCTATTTTTCTAGTTTGATCTTGTTTTTAGTAAATTTTAACGTAATTTGAAGTCCAAAAAAATGTTTGAAAATATAAAAAATCCGCAAATTTGGTCATTTTTGGTCGAAAAAGTGGATTTTTTTTCGGCCTAAAAACAGATTTTTATAATAAATATCGACAAAATGAAATTCCGGCGAGCCGTTTCGACTGCGATTTTCGACAAAAGCTTTCCAAACCTTTAATTTTCGATATACGCCCAAAAATCACCTGCGACTCCTTGGATTCGCTGCTCGTGTAGGCGCTCTCGGTCGGGCTATCGCTGAAGAGCTGCATGAATGCCTTGGGGAAGGCAGAAGTGTTTTTGCTCTTCTTCACCGGCAGCAGCCTGGTGTACTTCAGACCATCGCCGGCGGCGGCGGCGTCGTCGTCGAGATGCATTTCGTCGACGCTCTCCTGGCTCTCCTCTGAGAGGAATTCTTCGCGACGTTTTGAGGTTGTCGGGCGGTCTGGAAATGTCTTTTTTTCATTCTTTTCATGATTGTTTACCTTCCGGCACCCGAACAAAAGTTACACATTTTTCATAAATTTTAAAAAAACCCACTTTTTTGGCGTTTAAAAACTTCCTTATTTTTCCCACGAATTTCTAGCAATAAGAATAGCATAGAATGATGATAAAGTCTTAGAAAATCCCAAAAACCATCAATCCACAAATTTCGGATGTTTTTAGACGTAGAAATAACGCAAAATCTTGCAAAATAACTGTTCAAAAGCTGTAAATGCATGTAAAAATTTAAAATAGTAACATTTCGGCGTCCAGCTCAATAGATTGCTTACACAAAAGTCCATTCCTACATTTTTAAAGCTTTTAGAATAAAGAACAAACCACGAATCTTTGGCGAAGCTTCCCTCGATTCAGTCAGAACCTCCGGATCCGGCGTCGAGCAAACTAAATCTCACTTTTCTTGAATGAAAAGTAAGATCCTTACCGGCCGGGTTATCCAAAATCTCGGCAAACATCTGATCAGCGCCAGGCGTGTCGGCACGGGCCCAAGAAGTTGAAGGAAGCGGCTCGTCCTCATCTACAGCAGTTTCCGGCATCGCGGATGTACTTGGCTGATTCTCGGCCGACGCGCGCGACTTGGAGCCGTCCTGAAAAACATGAAATGGCTTCTAGAAGCAATTTAAAGCGTTTTATCAACTTTTAGATAATAGCAAATCATTATTTAGACTTTTTGGAGCAAGTAACTACTTTTAGAAAGGTTTTAGAACACTTTAACGCTCAAAGGAGCTAGTTTATGAGCTTTTAAACCAAAAAAATCATTATTTAGACTTTTCAGAACAACTAACTACTTTTAATAACATTTTAGAATACTTTAAATAGCTTCCAAACTCGAATACCTTTCGATCGCGCGAGTACTCGGATGCGTAGTTGTCAATCTGCAAAAAAGATGGGTATGTTTCAATGGAAATCGAATCGAACCTGATTTCTGACTTTCGCAAATAATTCTTCGATTTCGGACCTTTTTGCCCGACCGGAAGAGACCTGAAAAAGAAGTAATAATGGGCAAATTATAGTAAGCGAACCCGTCGAAGCTTTGCTTCTATGTCTCGGGCTAGCTTCGCCGCTACTTCAAGGTCCTCCACCTCATCGTCGTCGCCGCTTTTCTGGCTCATAGCCTGAAAATTGGAATGTTAGTAAGATAAGAGGATAAAGCGTTATTCAGGAATTGAAAACGAAAACTTGAAAATCAGAGGAATAGAGAGATGAAGGACAATCTAAAGAAAAAGATTTTTAAGCAGAGTTTGTTTAGAAGAAGGGCCTTTTTTCTGTTTTTCAAAGAGGTTTTTCGATGAAGCATAAAACGTTATTTAGGAATTCAAAACGAAAAAGCGAAAATCAAAGGAATCAATAAATGAAGGGAATTTTGAAAAATAGCTTTTAAGGGGACTTTGTTTAGAAGAAGAGCAGTTTTTATGTTTTTAAAATGTTTCCTTCGAACGGGACAATAGGTCGCGTAAGCCGTTGCGCGTCATTTGACTGGGGGTGGACCGGAAAGAGAAGAAAGAGGCGATAAAGCTGGTGAAAAAGAAGAAAAAACGCGGAGAACAGCAAAAAAGACTACGGATTGTGAATACTAAAAAAAGACACCTTTTAAAGTTAGAAACGGGCAAGAAAGAGACTAAAAGATCGTGAGAAGGAAGAGAAAAAGATAGCTGAAAGCAGCAAGGAAGCCTAAATCGTTTCAAAATTTAGAAAAGCCATGGTTTAGGCGTTTTGAGAGTGAAAACGCGTTTAACGTTTTAAGGTTTTTAAAGCAAAAAAAAGTGAAAAGTGAAAGTATAAGACAACGAGAAGACGCAGACGCGGATCCGTGCGCGCGAAAAAAGCCAGTGCTTGTAGAAGAAGCTCAAGAAGTCGTCGCCTGAAACGTAAAAAAGTTTAATAGCATCCAAAAATTACCTTTTAAACGCGAAAGTAAAGTTTTTGGTGTTGACGCCGTCGTGGAATGGCATGCTCGCTTAGTTTATAGCGTAAAAATGGAAGTATGACTTCAAAACTGAAGCGTAGAAAACTTGTTGCACCCTGGCGAGGGTTCTGGAAAAAGCTTTTAAGGTTTTATACATTTTTATACTTTAGAATAATGTTAAAAAAGTGCATGCTTACCCAGATACGTTATTACCTAGTTTTTGATCCGCGTAGCGGGTCGTTGAAGCTCAAAAACCCTCATAAATTCTAAAAACGCTTCTTTTTTTGGAATTTGGTGCTTTGAATCTATTTTTTAATAGCTTTTTTCATCATGGCTATAGCTTTAAATTAATATTTATAAAATTCAACACCCCAGAAAAATTACAAAAAAAACACGACTTGGCATAAAACATCAATTACCAGACAACCACTTTGAACCCGGGGATTTTGGCACTCAACATCACTCGATTAACACACGTTCCCTCGTATATAAAGAGCCCCCTGGAAGGCACAAGTACCCAACAAACTTCAACAACAACAACAAGAAGAAGATGGCCCAATCCGTCGCTCCCGGTGACATCATCACGCAGCCCGGCACGAAGATCGTGTTCAACGCCCCGTACGATGACAAGCACACCTACCACATCAAGGTGATCAACTCTGGAGGACGTCGCATCGGATGGGCCTTCAAGACCACCAACATGAAGCGACTTGGTGTTGACCCGGCCTGCGGAGTCCTTGACCCCAAGGAGCAGGTTCTGGTGGGTGATTTGAACGGCTTGAGCTTGTCGTATCTTCTTTGGAGAGCGTGAACTGCTCGATTTTGATGGAAAGCTGCTAATTTATCATTTTCGCCTATCAAAACAGCCTGAACTGCTCGAACTTGATGCTTTCTCTATCTACCGCTCCTTTTCCAGGTGGCAGTGTCGTGCGACTCGTTCCAGTTCGGTGCTGAGGACACGAACAACGACCGTGTGACGATCGAGTGGACGAACACCCCCGACGGTGCCGCCAAGCAGTTCCGCCGCGAGTGGTTCCAGGGAGACGGCATGGTCCGCCGCAAGAACCTCCCCATCGAGTACAACCCCTAGAAGATGCCCGATTCCCTTGTGCGCCCATGAATAAACGCTTTTTCAACGTTGATTGTTGTTTTTACGCACGGAATTACTCTTGGACATTGCTACAGAGCCTGCCGGACGTCTTCAACAGGTTCAGCTAGCTTCTTGGACTTGTCTTCTAACAATTACAAAGAGGGGCTGCTGTCACGGCTGTAATGCTACGGCTTTTTCGCCTATTCCTGGGTATGCGACGATTGTCCGACGGTGCCGCCGAGCAGCGACAGAGCTTTCCCCGACGTCTTCAACGCGTTCAGAGAGCGTCTTAAACTCTCGTTTGGGCTTAGCAAGAAAACCGAAGAGTCTTTCAAAGGTTGCCTGTAATTTCCGGTTCTAGTTCGTTAGCGGGGGGGACTCTGGATGGGTAGATAGTTTTGAGTTAAGATTTTGACCGAAAAATGGTAATTTTTTGCATTTTTTCATCAAAATTTGTAACGTTTTTAGGTTTAGGAATAGTAAAAAACTATTTAGAAACAGGATACTCCCCCGATAAAACGAAATAACCAGGAAATCTGGACTTTCGGGTCCCTTTAAAGGCGCAGATATTCCTGCGAATTCCCCGAGATTCCATCCTACCCCTAATTCCAGCCAACCTGCCAGCGGCTGATGGTTGGCGCGGGTTGGCGACCTCCCCCCACCCAGCATTCATTGATATCAGCCTTGCAGGCCTTGCTCCCTTTTACTGCTCTCTCCCGATCTCTCTCACTCTCTCGCCCCCGGCTCGCCCCTTCTTCTACTTATTTGCGAGAGCCGGAAAACGTCCGGCCACACCCACTACCCACCCACCCACCCCCAACACAACACACTCACACTCACACCCCCTACACTACCTAGATTGCGGTGGCCTTGAGGATTTGATTAAAGTCATTTTTTCGCGCCTTTTTTCGTTTTTACTGTTTTTCTTTCTTTTATTTAGGGCGAGCTCGCGGGGATTATTTGGGAAATGGCGGGCTAGTAGATTTTTCAGGAAAGGGCAAGCTAGCGGGCATTCTTTAGGAAAGATTGTACGCCTTATTTTTGCTGTTTTCTTTTTCAAACCTAAAGTTTTGTGTTTGTTGATTGATCGACCCCAGCCAAGCCTTGGCGTCCCTAATTGAGGCCAATCACCCCCCATCTGGGGAAAAGCAGCACAAACCAGCCGGGGATGGGGTTCAGGGGGGCAATCACCGATGAAATGGGCTGTTTATTGTAGCTTCGCGTTGTTTTGAAAATTTAATTTAAAATGAATTTGAATGAATGAATGAATTAAATTTAAAATGGAAAAAAGATCGATTTTTCGACCTGAAATGGCTGTTTTTATCAAAATTTCGACTTTTCGAAGATGTTTTCAAACGTTTTAGATAGTTTTCCAGTCAAAATATAGTTTTATTTTACTAAAAACATTGTGAAAATATTTCCTATAAGCGAATAGGAATTTCTAGAATAATAGAACCCCCCGATAATGCGATAGAACCCCGTTTTCAATCCAAATTCCTCTCCCCTGCTTTTCGCTAGAGCTGACTCAAAAACGTACACGCCGAATGTGTTGGTTGGCTGCCATGTTCTAGCCGAATGGTTAGTATTTGTCGTCGGCCCATTTCAAAAGGCGCTTCCCTCGCCTCGATCCCTCCTTCCCGCCAGTCACACCGTCTTCAACAATACCCCCCACGGCGCTTTCCCGGCTTCAAGGCTATTTATCTATACGCACGAGGCGCCATAAAAATCGGGAAAATGCGGCGAAAAGAAAATGATAAATACAATTAAAATAGGCTTAATTAAGGCAATTTTCCATAATTTATAGCTTATTTTGTGTTATTTTCTGCCGATTTTCTTAAGAAAAGACCCGTTTTTAGCGCGAAAGGAAGCTATCAAAGTCATAAAATTACTTTTAAACGCCTGAAAAACCCATAAAAACCCGCTGTTTTTTATTAGTCTTTTTCAGTGTCCTATTTTTACAGCTTTACAAAACTCTTTGCCTTTTAAAATACGATTAATAACTTGGAATTCAATTTTACACCGTTACTGTGATTGACTTTTCGTGCCTTCAAGTTTTAAAACTCAAAGATAAAAAATATAATATTAATTTTCCCCCCCCCCGGAAGTTTTTTTTTTTTTTTTTTTTTAAAAAATTTTTTTTTTTAAAAAAACCCCAAAAAAAAAAAAAACACCCCCCGGGAGAAACAAGGTATACAGCTTAATTAATGGTGTAAACATCCTGTTAAGTAATTTCCCCGAGCCAGAATGCCCTCCCAACAGCCCCGGGCCGCCGAAATTTACACGACGGCCCAGCCGGATGGAACCTACGTGACCACCACCACCAAGGAGACCACCAGGTAAGGGGCAAAACGAAGTTTCAATTAGGTTCTTTCGCATTAGCGGGGGGACCGAACTTTTTCTACAAGTCCAGAAATATAGAGTAAATCAAAGGCAAGTGTTTTAATAGTTTTTCAGTAACAAAAATAACTATTTTAACTAAAGAAACTTGAAAAATTCGAAATTTTTGTCAATAACGGCCATTTTTGGTCGAAAAATCGATTGTTCGAACGTTGGAATAGTGTTTTTAGCAAAATTGAAACGATATTTCAAGCGCGCAACAATAAAAAAGCCTAGAAACCTTTTTATCTGAGATTTTGCTCCAAAATCGGCAATTTTTGGTCGAAAAATCGAGATTTTGGACATTTTTTTAATAGAATTTTGTAGAGTTTTAACGTTTAGGAATAGTAAAAGTCTTTTAGAAACACTTTCACCATTTATATTGGACAAATTGGGTCCTAAAAAAGTTGGTTTCTCCGCCCGAAAACCCCCCGATAATGCGAAAGAACCTTCAAAATCCGCAAAAAATTCCCAACAAAATCGGGTTTGTTGAAAACTGACTAAATCAGATACCGTGAGGACGAGGTGTACAGCTGCGGGCTTGGGAGAACCGATTCTTCGCGATGCCTCCACCCGATGGGAATTTTAAGGATGTGCGAGATTGTGAGTATTTTGTCTGTCTGTAGCCTTACGCCTATATATTAAAACTTAAAATCAAACTTAATTTATTAAAAATTTAGTTTTTAATTAAATTAATAAAAACTAAAAAAAAATATTTTTACAGTTCCTGGTGCTCGTGACGATTTCGTTGATCACCTCCGTCTACGGGCCGGGGCCATTTAAAGGTGAGTGAACTCCTCTAAATAAACCGGCAGCTTTTAGGAATCCTATTCGGCCAGACAATGTTGCTGATCTTTGCCGGCCTATGCCTCTGCGTCTCCTTCATTTTCTTGATCGTCTACTTTTTCGCGCTCGACGAGAGCCACCTCGACTTCTGGCCGTGGAGCCTCACGGTAGGTTAATGGCATCTGGCTGCAAGGTGCTTTGGCATTGTCGGGGGGGGGAGTAGAATTTTTCCTGTATTGTAGCAACAAGTAATTTAATATTATTTTCAGATTTTCGTATGCAAAAACCGGTTAAAAACTCAAAACTTTTTAAAAAGGAAAAAAAAAAAAAATTTTTTTTTTTTTTTAAAAAAAAAAAATATTTTTATAATATTATATAATAAAAATATTTTTTTTAAAAAAAAAATTAAATTTTTAAAAGGGGAATGTCTCAAAAACTTTTAAAAATGTCCAAAAAGTGCAATTTAACTCGCCAATCGATAGTAACAAGCATTTTAATATTATTTTTAATAAAATTTAGCTGTTTTTCAAGTGGAAAAACAGTTTTAAGACTTATAAAAATGGTTAAAAGTTAAATTTCGATCGAAAATTCTAGTTTTTGTTTTTCACGTTAGAAAAATGTAATTCTAAGGCAAAAATTTGCCCCCCCCCCGATATTGCGCAAGAACCGACTGTCAAGCTGGTGGCTTGAGCAGCTTGGAAACGAAGCCGGCTTGAACCGTTTGCCAACGGAAATCGGCCCCAACGAGTTCAAAGTGAGGCTGAAGGAATGAAAACGAAAAAATTCGGCAACTGACTCGAAAAAATCAACTTGACCGGCTCGAAAACGTGGGCCAATTTCAGGACCTGGCCTTCTCGGCGACGGCCTCGATCTTCTTCTTCATTATGACCGTCATCGAGGGGTACTACGCGACGGGATCGTGGGCCAATAATTGCAACGATATCGGATCGGATGGCTTTCTGCACAATGGATGTCGTTTTGTCTACGAGTGGGCCTTTGCAGCGGTGAGTTCTAAGGGCGCAAATTGTCTCTGCTAGCCTGCCTTGGGGCGTTTTAAAGGGACGGGCAGGGCACGGGTATGGATTTTTCGCTTCTGGATTGGTTAAAGATTTTGCCGGGCCCGCGACACGCAACGCGTCGGCAATTACGCAATGAAAGTGGGTCTCGCGCAAATTGTCACTGCTAGCCTGCCCTGCGTTTTAAAGGGACGGGAAAGGCATGGCATGGATTGTTCCGCGTCAGGACACGCAAGCCTTGGCCAATATGAAGCGGTTTTTCTCGTTCTAAACTAAATTCAAAATTTTTCGATTGTTAAATGAAATTTTAATTTTTTAAATTTGCTCGATTTTTAAATTAAATGTTAAATTAATTGAAAAAAGCCAAAAATAAGGCTTAGGTTTAGGCCAACTTAGGCGGTTGCGCCTGGTGCTCGCGTCACGTGTCACCTTGCGCCGCCACAAAAAAAAAAACACGAGAATCCTGAGCCTCAAAAATCCATAGCCTTGACTTGCCCGTCCCTTTAATGGAACCTAGAACCCCTTGAAAACGGCCAGCTTTCAGTTGATGTGCTTCCTGCTCGGCTGCCTGTACGGCGTCTCGGCCCTGTTCGCCCACCGATCGCGGTTCAACGAAAACGATCGGCGCTACACTTATGAATAAGGAAAAAGGATTTACAAATCTTTTAAAGGATTCTAAACTTTAAAAATCCCACAAAATCCATTATGATTACCAATTAAATTGCCTAAATTGTTACAAATAATGACTTTGCTGCTTAACCCGATATAATTGTTTTTTGACGTTATAAACCTTAATCTCATTTGAATTATTCTCTTGCCTTTTCTTTTGTTTAATTTTGTAACTTTCTACGAATTCTATCCCATTTTTGTACCCGGTTCAAAATGCCCCCATTCGTTGCATAATAAAATCGCCAATTTGTTTTGATCTGTTCTGTAATTTTTGTAAAATAAATTACAATATAAAATGTAAACAGGTGTTACGCGTTGTGGAATTTTTTAATTAATGTTTTAAATTAAAAAAATTTAAAAATTTAAATATTAATTTTTGGATAATATGTTATTCAATGTAAAATGTATCATGATTTATGTGGGACCATATTCATCCGGCTTCAGGCGTCCCTCGAGCCGGGCGAGCTAAAGAGTGACCGATTTAGGGTACGGTATCAGTCAAGAATTACGGCATTTGACCGTATTACGGTATTACCGTATTTTTAGAGAAATGCATTTTTTTTCTAGAATGTCCCTATTTCACTATCAAAAGTTTTGCTTAATTTTAAAGTATTCCTCGTTTCTTTTTTCTTAAACTGGCCCCAGAATATTGGATATTTTTGACGAATTTAACTGTGCTTTTAAAACTTATCTCAAAAACAAAAAACTGACTGATTCATAAAAAACAAGCCCCCCCCCGCAAAGAGTAAAGTAGCGTACCTTGCCCTCGATCCTCTCCAGAATCCCCATAAACCGTCTTTCGAGGCGCCCCTCCAGCCGATCCATCTCGACGCCGATCACGCGGTGTAGCATCTCGTACGTCAGCAGGGGCGGCGTCTGAAATTTAGGGTTAGAAAGAAGGTGGAAAGCTTATCAAGAAAGATGAATACGAGAGAGAGAGAGAGAGAGAGAGAGAGAGAGAGAGAGAGAGAGAGCGAGGGACAGAGGAAGAGAGAGAGAGTGGGAGAAAGAGAGAGAGAGTGGGAGAAAGAGAGAGAGAGAGAGAGAGAGAGAGAGAGAGAGCGGAAGAGAGATAAAGAGTGAGAGCGAGAGAGAGAGCGAGAGAGAGATTATTGCCAAAATCATACCTCGTTAAAAGTCTGCTGTCCATTTTCTTGACTCGTCTCGGCAAGTGGCACATCGGGCTCCACAGTGGGCTGTGGCTCGGCGGCAGTAGGCGCCACTTCCGCTTCCTCCTCCCTGGCTTCATCCTAAAAACAATTTTCAGTTATTAAAGCTAGTTAAAAGAAATAGGATTTCCGGAACAAACCTGGAAATCTGATGCTCTCTGCTCGACCGGTTCGGGCTTCACTTCCGGCAGGCCGGTCTTGGGAGGCTGGAATGGAGGCGCCATGCCGAGGATCGGCTGCCCCAATTTGGCCATTCGCTCGAGCACACTGTTTTTGGCTGAAAAACACGTTTATCCAATTTTTCTAAAATAAATAGATGAAGCGTGTTTCTAACCGTTTTTCTTATATCTAAATGTAGAAAATGTACACATTTAAATTCAAAATGTCAAAAATATCGATTTTCAACCAAAAATGGACGATTTTGGACCAAAACTTCGACTAAAAAATGTTTTCCAACTTTCTTCCCGCGTGAAATCAAGTTAGATTTTGCTAAAAACACTAATATAAGATAGCTACTATTATGTTATCAGGGCTTTCTAGAGCGTTTTAGTACGAGAATCCAATGATTCGCCTTCCAAAAGTTGGATTTTGTTGCAAAATCTCCTAAAATTCACCTGGTGGAACCTCGTCCTTCAGCTCTTCTTCCACCACCACCGCGCTCTCCACAATTTCCGAGCTCGGCGTCACCGAGCGGTCCCTCTCGCTGCCCGCATCGAGGGTGCTTCTAAATTCCGGGTTTTCTCATTGAAGGTCCCGTTACCTCGTGTCGTCGTTGGCCTTCTTGTGCTTCTTGACGACGATGAGCAGCGCCTCGCCGAGTTTCGGGCACACCTAAAATCAACATGTCTATAATTTCTGGATTGCTTACAAAGATCTGGGCGCTCTTCTTCAACCCGAGTGTGTGGGAGAGGATGCGCTGGAAGTTGCCGGACTTCTCGCGGACGCGGATTCGCTGTTCTTCGCTGGTTTTCTGAAGCAAGATAGATAAATTTTCTATATTTTCAAAAGGCCTATAAAGCTTTTATAAAATTTTTAAATAAACTTACATAAAGCTCGCCGGCTTCCTCGGTATATTGAGTAACCTAAATAGAAAGTAATAATTTTTAAGGTCAAAATCATCAAATTACCTCTAATAAAACGGAATCCCCAATGTCGATCGCTTGCTCGCCACTGCCCTCGTTGATTTTGATCGGCTCCTTGCTGCTCGAGAAGAGAAGTACCTGAAAAAACAACGTTAAGACTTTTCTATCTCGGCTCATTGTACATCTACAGGAGTGTAAAGTATAGGAAAATGTTCGTCTCGCTCTTGCGAGTATTTTGGTACACTTTACACACCTGTAGATGAACAGGGAGCCGAGATACGGTAAGTTAGCCAAAATCACATTTTTTTGTTTTTAAGGTCCGAATATAACTAATTAACATCCGGAAGTCCCTCATAACCATCACCCAATTAACATGCGTTCCCGGGTATAAAACAGCGCGATTCCCTCGCTAGATCATCTCAACTTCCTGACAAGAAGATGGCTCAATCCGTTGCTCCCGGCGACATCACCACGCAGCCCGGCACGAAGATCGTGTTCAACGCCCCGTACGATGACAAGCACACCTACCACATCAAGGTGATCAACTCTGGAGGACGTCGCATCGGATGGGCCTTCAAGACCACCAACATGAAGCGTCTTGGCGTTGACCCGCCGTGCGGAGTCCTTGACCCCAAGGAGCAGGTTCTGGTGGGTGCATTGAACTGCTTGAACTTGTTGTAGCTCTTGTGAACTGCTCGATTTTTGATGGAAATCCGCTATTTATCATTTTCGCCTGTCTAAACAGCTTGAACTGCTTGAACTTGATGCTTTCTCGATCTACCGCTCCTTTTCCAGGTTGCCGTGTCGTGCGACTCGTTCCAGTTCGGTGCCGAGGACACGAACAACGACCGTGTCACCATCGAGTGGACGAACACCCCCCGACGGTGCCGCCAAGCAGTTCCGCCGCGAGTGGTTCCAGGGAGACGGCATGGTCCGCCGCAAGAACCTCCCCATCGAGTACAACCCCTAATTTGCTTTCCTCATCTCCGACGGCCGCAATAAATGATTTTATGAATGTGCCTTCCTTTTTGTGTATTTCACACGAACTCGTCCAACTCCTTGTAAACTCACCCAAGCCGCAAAGGTGAGCAGCGCCTCTCGTTGAGCTTCGGCGAAGACGATGGAGAGCTGCTTTTCGCCTTCTTGAACCCGATGGAAGTAGATGTACAGCCCGTTGAAGGAGAGTTGATGGCGGAAGTCTAAATTTTGTTTTTTTGCTCAATTTCCCGATGATTACCTTCTTCGCCTCTCTGCAGAACGAACTGATGGACGGGTCGCTTGTCGGGCGTGTAGAGGACGACTCGCAACTAAAAAGTTTTCTATAAATCTCGTAGCTAAAAACGAACGGCATTCTGCTGCATCAACAGGGCGAGCCCTAGTTTTCCATATGGGGCCCATCCTTCGCTAGCCTCCATCTTGAAGAACGAGGTGATGGAGGCGGAGAGCAGCGTCTTGACCTGCGCTTGGGGCGCTTCTGAACTAACAATTCTCGATAACTTGTCAGGTTCACAAACCTGTTTTCTGAGAGGCTTCCACCGGCTGCTGTTGCTGTTGCTTTGACGTTGAAGCGAAGATAGAGCCGAGATTTGTCCTGAAAAAGGTTTTGTATTGAAGTTTTCTTGGTTTTATCCTAGTTTTGCCCAGAATTACTCAATCGCTCGAAACTTCTAAAATTATAAGGAAGCAAATCGAGCTGATATTCTCCATACATAAGCCAAGTTTTATCCAGCTTTGAAGCTAAGCCAAGCCTAGTCTGATATATCAGGTTGGAACGAAAGTTCTGTCGCCGAGATTTTGGAGGGCTGGCTAAATTCGTAGATAGCTCCATTCTGCACATGCGATATGTCATTCTGTAGCTCTCGGTCTGAATGGTTCCGGGAGGAGGGTCCTGGGCCCTCAAAATCAAGAACGGCCGAGATACAGGCCCAAGAAGATTTTTCAAAAACTACGCGAAAGTGTTTTTGCAAGTTATCTCTGCATAAAGACATTTGCATGCGATACCTTTAACGCCAATCGATAGCTCTTGAGGAGTAGATAGATATCGATAGATGTTGAGATCATCAAAATCGGACACTGGATCGCCGAGATATGGCCTCTTGAAATTTAACCCATTCCTTAGAACTTTTCCCGAAATCCCATACATTTTGTCAAAATCCGCGCCGCTGGTCCAAAATAAAGCGGTGATTTTCAGCATCTGTCCGCCAAATGTTTGAAATGTATGGGAAATCGAGAAAAGTTCTAAGAAATGGGCTAAATTTCAAGGGACCATATCTCGGCGATCCAGTGTCCAATTTTGATGATCTCAACATCTATCGATATCTACTCCTCAAGAGCTAATTGGTGTTAAAGGTATCGTATGCAAATGTCTTTATGCAGAGATAACTTGCAAAAACACTTTCGCGTAGTTTTTGAAAAATCTTCTTGGGCCTGTATCTCGGCCGTTCTTGATTTTGAGGGCCCAGGACCCTCCTCCCGGAACCATTCAGGCCGAGAGCTACAGAATGACATATCGCATGTGCAGAATGGAGCTATCCGGGATTTTAACCAGCCTCCCAAAATCTTGGCGACAGAACTTTCGTTCCAACCTGATAGAAATGCGTGAAAAAAAGCACCAAGCGTAGGTTAAGCGTCAATTTATACGAAAGAATAAAGTTAAACTTAGACTAAAGCCAAGCCAAAGTCTAGCTCGGCCCTAAGCTGATTCATAAAGCTTGCTTCGAGCTATCTACTTTTCTATTTTTTGCTATCTAGTTGCCATTTTTTTTAAGCCTAAGCATGCGGTTAGACCTTACAAACCTCTTGCTCCTCGTATTGCCACCGAACTCGCTCTCCGAGTCCGAAGATGGCAGATCATCGGTGACGAACATCTAAAACCACCCATACTCATGCTGTTAGACAAACCCAGGTCAATATTCAATTCAATGAAAATACCATAAAAACCGTGGAACCCAAGTTGGTGTATACAAAATTTATCGCCAAATGAATGAGTGGAAAGATACCTAGCAAACTATCACAAATCAGAAGAGATAGCAGAGACTTGCGCTAAACGGTACTTTTGCATTATCGGGAGAGCAAAATTTAACTGTATTTTTTAAGTTAAAAACAATAAAAATTAGTTTTGTCGAAACTTTGGTCGAAAATCGGCCATTTTTCGTCGAAAATCGACATTTTTGTGTTTTTCGTAAAAATTGCCAAAGTTTTTGCGCTTGGGAGTAGCAAACTCGAGTATGAAAACAATTTGGCTAATTATATTGGAAAACGGACTTCTTAGAAAAATTTGCTCCCCTCGATAATGCAAAAGAACCGGCGAAACACAGAAAAATCGTGGAAAGTGAATATGGGCAATGAGAGACATCACAGAATGGAATGTGGGACTATGAGAATAAATCAATTCGTTAGAGCTTCAATTCCTTGAGCTGCTTGACGACGGCGCTATCGGTATTCCCGGCCACCTCGGCGAGCCGCTCGTCCACCCGGCAGATGCGCGCCCGTACTCCAGCTAGTTCACAGCAAAGTGCCAACGAGCGAGCCGCCTCCTTCCGAGCCAACTGAAAATAAAAGTCTATTACAGCCAAGAAAAACGGTGTTTTGGCATTATCGGTGGGGAGAAATCGACAAAAATCGATGTATCCTGACAAAATCGTTAGATTTTTATTTTAAAGAAACCTTAAGCTATGTTAGTCCATTTTAGTCATGTTGAAGGGAAAACTATACCTAAACTACTTTTAAATCATCCTAAAATACAAAAGAGATCAAAATTGATCCATTCGACCGAAAAATCGTGATTTTCTTGCAGTCGTTTCTGGTTTTGGGAGCAAAAATAAACCGCTTTATGTCTAAAAAAACAGTTGAAAAAATAGATAAAAAGCCATTTCTAATCTCGTTTGTTTGGGAATCTTTCAGAATCTCGCATTATCATAATCTCGCATTATCATAATCTCGCATTTTCATAATCTCGCATTTTCATAATCTCGCATTTTCATAATCTCGCATTTTCAGAATCTCGCATTTTCAGAATCTCGCATTTTCAGAATCTCGCATTTTCAGAATCTCGCATTTTCAGAATCTCGCATTTTCAGAATCTCGCATTTTCAGAATCTCGCATTTTCAGAATCTCGCATTTTCAGAATCTCGCATTTTCAAGATCTAGCAATTTCAGTCTCGCAACTTTTCCAAGGGCTTTCCAAGGGTTCCAAGAATTCGATGAATGATGATTGATCACAGAATAAGCGGAACACAACAAATTAATCGAATGTCTGGCCCACTAATTTAAGGGATTCGAGATGGTCAGATGCGTCGTACGCCTCGTCGAGGCCACGCTGGGCTTGGTAATCGATGGCAATGGGTGTCTGCTACATGCAGGGGCGTCGCCAGAAAAAAATTTCGGGGGGGGGCCCCCAAAAAATTGTTCCAAAAAACTCAAAAGATGAACGAGAAAACAGCGCCGCAGGCAAAAATTTTTGAAAAAGAGGTTACATAGCTCTACAAATAGCCGTAAAAACGTGAAAAAATAGCGCCGCAGGCAGCAAAATTTTTGAGAAAATGAAAATCATAAGGGTCCCCCCTTATGAAATTTTCGGGCCCCGGCCGATTTCGGGGCCCGGGCCCCCGGGGCCGGTATTACGCTACGTCCCTGGCTACATGCCCTGTTGCTGCGCCTCGATTAAACGGTTGTCGATGCGTTCTTGGAAACCGCCCAACGTTTCCAGAAACTTCCAAATGCCAAGGCTCTGTTAGTTGTACTTAGCAGAAATGTGGCTAGTCTATGGGAATTGCGAGATTCTGAAAATGCGAGATTCTGAAAATGCGAAATTATGAAAATGCGAGATTATGAAAATGCGAGATTATGAAAATGCGAGATTCTGATACCAAATCCGTTTGTTTAGTTTAAATCTTACGATAAAATTTATGGCATTTTTAAGTGCAAAAAATAGTTTAAAACAGCAGAGAAATATTCTAGGAGCCTCAGCTAAAGATTTAGTTCCCCCATCGATAACGCGAAAGAGCCGCAAAACCACACCTTTGCCGAATTCGGCTCCAAGATGCCGAACGGGCGGAAGGCGCCCTGCGGCAATCCCTGCTTCTTCTCGTCAGTCTTCTCCTTGGGCTCCTCATCCGAATTGCCCTTCGTCGATGTTCGCTTTCGTACCTAAAAAGCTCGTTTCTGCAGAAACTAGTTCTAAACCTTGCTGTCGCCCTCCTCCGACGCTTCGAAGTCCTGAAGCGAGAAGTCATCGCCACTGACGTTTACCCTAAGTTTGAATTAAAGATAAACAACGGGGTTATACCTTGTGTACGGCTCGAGATCGGTGGCGCCCGGTCCGGCGGCCGCCGTCAAAGTGAGGCCATTAATAGATCTAAAAAATATAAATATTGGTTCTAAGAAGATTCCTCACCTAGCCCTTGAAGTCTCACTCCTGACCTCTTCGAGCAGCTTCTCCAATTGGAGGGAGAGATCGGTGTAGGTGGCGGCGAGCTCGAGACGTTCGAAAGCCAAGCTGTTGAACTCGTCAACGGCTCCCATTTGCTGGAATTTAGATTAATCATTAATGGTATACTTGCAAACATAAAAACTTAAATAGAAAGCATAAAATACATAAAATATTGATTTTCCCACTAAAAATAGTTTTTTTACTGTTTTCGAGATGAAATATAGTTATATTTCACTAAACTAATAAAAACTTCATTAGTACGTAAATAGGGCGCAAATATAAAGCAAAAATCTCTCACATAATATTAAATATCGATCCACAGTTTTATCTGCAAGTTACAAAGCAAAATTCAATTTCATTTTCCGTATGTTTTATCGAACAATCAACCATCAACTCCCCCAAATCACAAACGTTTCGCAATCGACGAGATGATACAACAATGCTGGGTGAGAAAGGAAATAAGTTATTTCAAATAAAACCCCCCGTTTCGGAATGGTGAGATACTGTAAAGAATGACTAAACAAAACAAACAACATAAAACAATAAATAGATAAACGTTTAATAGTGGCCCTCTTCGCCGGCGGCCCGCTGCATATTTTGGGTGGCCTTGGCCTGGATGCCGACGAGTTTCGGGCAGTCGGTGATGCGATGGCCCAGACCGGAGCAGTAGGCGCAACCACGGTCTTGGCCGGTACCTGGAAAAGGGGCATATTTTTGTTGAGTAGTTTTGCAATTTAAATAATACACGTTTTTAGCGTCAATTAATTGGATATTTTTCTATACAACTTTGCTAACAAAATCTAGAGCTGAAAATAAAAATCAAAATCTGTTTTCCCACAGCAACAACGATATAGAAATTAGTATCGTGGCATTCCCAGCTGTTTAACGTACACAAACGTAATTATAAACGACTTCCAGCTTAAAAAATTCTTATTTGCCGGCAAATTGGATCAAAATGCTCAAAAAAAACTAGAAAATTCCAATTTAAACGTCAAAAAAAGTTTTTAGAGGAATTTTTCTGTAGCAAATTAGCAAATACATAACAAAAACACTAGAAAAAAGAATTTACCGCCAAAAACAACTATACCGTTTTGACTCTGCGCAGCATCGTCGCCTCCTCCCAGATCTTGAAGCATTTCCGGAAGTGGCTGTCCGGCTTCGATCAGCAACTGCTTCAGGTCCGCCATGATGTTCATGTCCGTCCGTCGGTTGATGAACGTTGTCGCGAGACCACGCCGTCCTGACCGTCCAGTACGACCGATCCTGAAAACGATAGGTTATAAGAAATTTACAATTCTTACCTATGGACGTAATTCTCGATATCGTCGGGCATGTCAAAGTTGAGCACGTGTTCGATGCCCTTGAAATCGAGACCCTTGGAGGCGACGTCTGTCGCGACGAGCACGTCTTTGTCACCGCGGCGGAACGCTTCGATACCCTCGTGACGATCCTGAAATTATGTAAACCAATTAAAACGTATTTCAAATTCAAATACAAAAATATAAATATATAGAAATTTCTGCGGATCAGAAAGCCTTCGGCATTTTTTTAGGTTTTAAAAAGGAATCGTATAAAAACTCAACTGGAATATGAAGTACCCCAAAAAAATGGACTTTTTGGGTTCTTTCGCATTATCGAGGGGACTAACTTTTTGTCTAATCATCATGATTTTTCCAATATAAATAAAGGAGGCGTTTTTAAACTGCTTTTTCATTACTAAGCTTAAAAACGTCATAAATTACGATTATAAACACGCAAATATAACTTTGAACTCGAACTAAAAGTTTTTGAACCCAAAATGGCCGATCGTCGACCAAAATTTCGACTTTTCAAAAAGCTTTAGATACTTTTCCAGTTAAAATATAGTTAAATGTTACAAAAAAACGCTAATAAACATTTCTAGATTTGTACACCCCTGATAATGCCAAAGAACCCTAAAATCAATCTTTTTTGGATTTGCCAAGCGCCGGAAAAACGTAAAAGCACAAACCTTCTGATCTTTTCCGCCGTGAATCGCCGCCGCTTCCACGCCCTTCACGAGAAGATACTCGTAGATGTTGTCAACGTCCAGCTTCTTCTCAGCAAAAATCAACACTCGGGGAGACGTCTTTTGCAGCGATTCGAGCACCTATGATTTCAATACAACGCAAGAAAGAATTGGTATACCTTGACGAGCTTCTCCTCACGGCTGACAAACTCGAATTCTTGGCGCACGTTGAGTGATGCCGCTCCGGCACGGCCCACGTTGACAATGATCGGGCGGACGAGGGCGTTCTTCGCGAAGATTTGGATCTTTTTCGGCATCGTCGCAGAGAAGAGCAGGGTTTGGCGTTGGGCTCTGCAAAAAATAAGGTTGTAAAAGAGGCGGAATCTCGAATTTGTCGAAAAACTTTTACGTCAAAAAAGCTACCGAAACACAGTCACATTGATTTTAATAAATTTTTATTAAAAACGGGCTGATTTGAAAATTTGACCGAAACCACTATGAAAAAACCGCAACGCCAAGAAAACAAAAAAAAAAACATTTTTACGGAATTTTGAAATTTGAAATAAAATTTTGAAAAATAAGGCCTTGGTAAAATGCAAACATACCTGAAATAGGAGAAAATGCTCTTGATCTCGTCCTCAAAGCCCATGTCCAACATTCGATCGGCTTCGTCGAGTACCAGATAACGGCACAGCTGCAGGTTGAAGATCTTCTTCGACAGCATATCCGACAACCGGCCCGTCGTCGCGATGCAAATGTGGACGCCCTGATGGAACATTCGCGCTTGTTCGCCTGAAAACAGAAAATAATTTTTTAATAACTTAAACGTTCATCTAATTAACAAAATATAGCATAATTAATAAAATAATTTTTCCCAATAATTCTCTAGGGTCCTATAGGAAAATTTAAACCATTTTTATAGCATTTTAGACAGTTTCTAGATACAAAACCCTCATAAAAATACTACAATGTTCGCAAACTATTGTCAAAAATGTATGAATAATGCCCAAAAAAAAATACCAAACATTTTGAATTTTCCTCATTTTTTAAAGATTTTTGTAAAGGGGTTAAAAAATCAGCCCAGTACCGTTAAATTAATTGTTCTCACCTAACGGCTCGCCGCCAATGCACAGCGCGACGCGGATTTGTGCGTATCGGGCTCGGGCCAGCCCGTGGCAAAGATCGCTGACGACATCGTGAATTTGATGGGCCAATTCACGCGACGGGACGATGACCAGGGCAAATGGGCCTAAAAACAAATGCTAAACAAGAAAAATAAAAGCTCACCCTCTCCGCGGTCAAAAGGCAGTGCCGTCTCCTGCTCCAGCGCGAACATGACCATCGGCAGGGCAAATGTTATCGTTTTTCCGGAGCCAGTTGACGCAATCCCGATCATGTCACGACCGCTGAGCGCCACGGGGCAGCCTTGTACCTGAAAAGAAAAATAGAGTTTTCATCTTGCTATCGGTCAAAAAATAAACCCAAAATATATAACTTTTATAGTGTTTTTACGATCACTACAATAATGTAGATACTGGACCATTTCGAGCTTCCCAAAAACACCAACTTTTTGGCCAATTTTGTCATTTTACCAAGTTTTTAGACAAACGCTATGATTTTCCAATTTTGATGGTTTTATTCAATGTTTTCCACATTGAAAAAAAAACAGTAGAAAACGTTAAGGAATTTTCTGTCGCAACGTTGGAAACTCGAAACTTCGGGAGTACCCTAAAAATCCAAAGTTTGAGACCGATTTCGCCAGTTTTCACACTTTTTAGACAAAACGCCAAGATTTTCCAATTTTTGTCGTTTTTGTTCAATGTTTCCCACATTAAAAACCGTATAAAACCCTCTACACGAAAGCTTGAGGTTCAACGACGGCTTTTTCGAGCGCTACGCGTCAAAAATGCTAAAATTTTTACCTGAATTGCCGTGGGCACGGTGATGTTCTTCTCACGTAACGCGTCCAAGATGCACTTTGGGTACTTCATCTCCAGGAAGCTGCCAATCGCCGGCGGCGGATCTTCGCCTTCGACTGTGATTCCCCTCTTCCGCCGATTTGTCGCGTGGTCCGTTTCGCTTTGTTTTCTAAAAAGATTTAAACATAAAAATCGTCAGAAATTACCTAATGTGATAGGGCGGGCGCCAGCTGGTCTTCAGCGACTGTTCGTAGACGACACCACGCGCCGCTTCGGTGATGGCGAGCAGTGAGTTTTGGTCGTTCAGAGAGGCGAGGATGGCCTCCTCCTCTTGGCGCTGTACATCGACGGGGTCTTGGACGACCTCCTAAAGTCATTTCAGTTGCAAAATAGAAGCCAGGGTTCCCACCTCGGGCACGTCACTGTGTTTCTCGAGCAAGCTCTTCTTCTCTTCCTCCTTGGCTCGCTCGGCCTCTTTCCTCTTACGTGCCTCCTCCTCCTCGCGTGTGGCGTTCTTCGTGCTCGTGCCGACGGTGAGCACTGTTTGCACCAATGCTCGGCGCATCTAAAAAGAAAGATAATAGTTTTCAAAGGCAATTGGTTGCCTCTAATTTCTCGCAAAAATTTACCGCCTTCTCCTTCCTGCGCTTGTGTGCCGGCACGAAGAGGTCCATCTCCAGATCGGACTCGCCGGACGAGAGCAGCCCTTCCCGCTGACGCTTCTTCTCCTCTTGCTCGATTTGTCGCCGGCGGGCCTTGTACTTCTCGAGGCTTTTGGCCACCGTTTCCTGATCAGCCCCATCGACGTCCATTGCCTCTTCTACCATTGTTACCCTGAAAAACACGTTATGTTTTATAGTTAGAGGATAGCTTCATAGACTGAAAAAACATGGAAAATCGGCGGCTTACAATATTAATTCGTATTAATACACTTAAATTGGCTTAAAAAATCGTTGTTTTTATGATAGCGCAGTACCGCAGAAAGAGATTAGCGTCCAGGATTCATCAAAATCGCGAAGTAGCTGTTTTATCCCGCTGACAACGTACTACTTCTTTTGATTTCCGCTACATCCAATTTTTTTTGGTCGCTAACAAAACTTGACGCTTTTCTTGCAACAAAAACTAAGCTTGTAAGCTTCAAGCGGCAGCAAGAATTGCCTAGGTGCTCTTACCAGTAATATGAAATCATTTGAAAGAAATTATGCATCGTTCCTGAACGTGTACTTCAAATGCAACAACCTTCGGCTCTATGTACACACAACTTTATTCTTTCAAAAATGAGCATAAACAACAACATGTAAATATAGAATGCCACGCGGTAATATGCCAAAATGAGGGGATAAATATAAACCCGGAGTTTGGGGGATTACCGTATTTGCTTAGGGGGACGACTATGGGGGAAAAGTAGAAAGAATTACGAGAGAATAACCATGTCGGGGGGAATGAACGGGGGGAACAGTATTTACAAACCGAAAAAAGGGGAATTATACCGAGGCGTATCCACGGGTGCGGTTGCGGTGGCGGCCGATGAGGTAGGCGACGAACACGCTGACGACGAGGCCAACGAGGAAGCAGCCGACGATGATCGGTACCACGGCGGACGTCTTCGGCTTGTCGGGCAGGTCAGCAGGGCACACCTAGAAGAATATAATGAAAAGGGTTTTTGGCAAAATAGGACGGAAATTTTGTTTCCTTAGCATCCAATTTTTCTAGGATAAACCGAGGAACAGTTTTATGATGTTTTTTATTGTACCTAAACGTAAAATCGTTACAATTTTGTTTATTACAAGGCACAAACATCGATTTTTTTTTTCACCAGATTTCAAAGTTAAAACCTCTCAGCTTTCTAAGCGGTTTTTTGGCTTTAGAGAAAGATAAATTTTGTTAAAATCACTATTAAAATACGCTCTATAACAGTTCTAGGCAAAAATGGACTTCTAGGGAATCTGCCTTTGCTAAAGCGTCAAAAAATTTCTCACGTCATTCTCCAATCCCTTGGGCCAGACGGGCGTATCGAAGTCTTCGAAGGCGACGGCGCGGGCTTCACCCAGAACGACTTGCACACCGTCTTCAAAGTTGAGCGGCAACGAGTGGCAGGTGATGGCGTGGAGAACGGCGGCGCTGTACGTGGTCGAGTTGAGGGCGCGCTGGTAGACGCCCGACACGTTGTACTTCTCGGTGGGGTGCACCTGAAAGTAGGCATTGAATCACACAGAAAATTTTAGAAATAGAAATAAAAAAGCGAAACCCTTTCAAAACGTCCAAAAATTTTACATACCTCAAGGGTCCAGTTGGCAAGCTGGTACTCGTTCTCGATCTTGACGAACTGCAGCGTCAATTTCCAGGTGTCGGTGATGTTCGGGATGGGACCATCTGAAAAACGCGAGGGTTCATGCAACAGAAAAACGAATAATTTTCGGTGCTTTCGCACTATCGGCGGGTTAACTATATTCAAAGTGGAAAGAACTTTGAAAAAAAGTTAGAAGAATGTTTGAAACAGTCGAAAATTGGGTCATTTTGGTCATAAAAAAAAACAATTTTCGACCTAAAATTAAATTTTAATTAGAATTTGTAGTTTTTATGCTTAGCAATAGCCAAAAACAGGGCACAAATGCATGCGCTCCTATAAAAAAAGATGAGGCTTGCGCCGAAAAAGTTTGTATTCCTCCCGCGAATCGTTTTTCTCTCAAAAATTATGAAGAATCCGTACTTAAAATCGTACAAACACCAGAAAACGGTTTGGTTTCCACCGCCGATAATGCCAAAAACCAATTTTTCTAAACAAATACCAACCCGGGAAGAAGGCGACCGTCATGATGTTCCCGTGCTGCAAGCCGTTGACGGGGACTACATCGTAGCAGGTGCCGGTGACAGTGGCGTTGACGATATCCAGCGTGAAAGACGTATTGCCTTGGTGGATGCTGAGGGTGGGCTGGAAAAATTAAATTACTACAAAATTCTACAGAAATTATGGCGCATTTGGGATAATTAAAATGAAGCCCAACCTTCGATTCCACCATCGCGCACACCGAATCTTTCTTCGTCGGATTCTTGACGTACCACAGATCGGCCATCGCACCGACAGCGAGAACGCTGCACAGAAGGAAGAGCTTCATGACTGGAAACTGAAAAAGGGTTCTGTAAAAAGTAAAAAAGTGAGCGAAGACGAACTAGAAGACAGTCGAATAAACACGAAGCGGCCTGAGTCACCGGGAGCCGTCTTCGCCGCGCGCGGACAATAATATAAACAGGCAGTGTTTACGTGACAGTGCATGGCTTCCAGCGCCGAAATCGATTTGGATCTGGGGTTTCCGGAAGGCCGGGTATAATGGGTTTGGTCTAGTGAATGGCATAAACGTTTAGCGGAACCGTCGAAAGTGCTTTGAGGCAGTTGAAGGTCATGAAGATGGCCGGGTGACCCAATTGCTGCAACTTATTGATTTCTGAAAAGTTTGGAAGATTTCAAGTCTGCGACTTCGAAAATCTTGCAAACGAATAACGTTGAACCAATAAGCATGATTATCATGAAAAGCCCAGGTTCAAGAAAATGCGATTGATGTAGCAGGATATTTCGAAAATCGACATTTTCCGCAACTTATTCATCAGCCTAGGTCAGGAAATTTGAAGGATGTTGAAGCTAAAAAACATGAGAATCGTAAAAACAGGATAGCATTACGAGAAGCGCAATGAATATACGTAAACTTTCGTGTTGACCACGAAAAGAGGATATTTCGGCAAAGCGGGATCAAAATCCTGGATTTTATGGAGCAACAAAAGGCTGCGAGCTTCCAAGGCTTCGCAACTTTTCGACAATCGTGACCCCGATCCGAGAAACAAAAGCATAGGTTATCTTCTAGGAGTACCAAAAATACTGCGAAACTTTTCGAATCCCGCTACAACCGAATCTCGAAAAAAATGTAGAAACGGGAACGCTGGTCAAATTCCTGCAAGTTATTCAGCGCAAGGGAGAGATTTACCGGGTTTCAAACGCAAAAACAAGGAAACCAAGCGAAGACGCTATGCCAAGAACTAAGAATACTATGAAACTTAAGGGATCGCCCTAGAATTCAGCCAAATCTAGAGTAAACGTGAAAAAGTCCATATAGGGAAACGAACAGTGACCAAAACCGAAAATCGATCATTGGTAAGAGGCGGCATGCACCCGGTGGTGCGGCCTTTCATAAGGCAAAGGCAGGGGGGATAGGGGAACGGGGCAAACAACCCGAAAACAACCAGCCACAGCAGCGTTGCGTACTCTGTTTCGGCCGGCGAGGTGGCCGGCGAACCTAAGGGGGTGGCGAGCTGGCCGGCAAACCTCGGCGCAGTGGCCGGCGAACCAGAGCTCGGCGAGGTGGCCGGCGAACCACCGGCGAACTTCGCCAGAAAAGGGGATGAGAGGGGATCGGCGAACTTCGCCGGCGAACCACGACGCGACCGGAGTGGCGGGCTGCGAGAGGAAAAAAGTCGTAAGTCATTTGCAAAAAAAACAACCGGCGTGCGATCCGGCGGCCGAAACTACAGGTTTTTTTAAGAATGATACTATTATTATAAAGACTGATAGATATGAAAGCTGCCGACGAGAAGCAGCGGATGCGCGATACGGCGATCCAACGCGTTACTGAAATATTACGATCGGTGAACGATGAATCGGATCCAGATGAGGTGGAGGATACAGTGCCGGAAATGGAAGAATACGCAGGTCTGTGATGTTATTAGAAGGAAGAAAACGAGGCTCGTTGGATGAAAGAGGTAAGCTAAATTGTTAGGCTTTTTCCGTAATTCTTTAGCCCGCAGTGATGCATGGAAATTTGGCCTTCGAAAATTTCTACAGTCATAATACAATACGTCAGCTCTCCTACGAAACAATGGTAAGGTAGCGGTAAGTTGATCAAAACCGAAGATGAAGGTAGTCAGTAAAGGAATACCGCCGAAAGCGTAAACCGGTACCAAACACAACGTTTCGCTTCTGACAATCTCAAAAAGGTACAATTTCGAATCGAATTCAGGCCTCCACAAGCCGCTTCTCCTGCGAGGAAATTCATTTCTTCACCCGTTGTTAAACTTTTACTGTTGATAAATTGATTTAAGCCCCCCCCCCTTCTGCAGTCGCTATCTGGGTCCAATCCATCCTGGTTCTATTAATCCATGTTTTCTTCGTATATCCTTATTGTTGAATGAATAATAATCAAGGGGATTAAGCATCAGCGACAGGTTCGCCAGCGAAGTTCGCCGAGCTGGTTCGCCGGCGAAGTTCGCCGACCCCTTGCTGGCGAGGTGGCCGGCGCAGTACGCCGGGCGAAGTTCGCCGTGGTTCGCCGGCCACCTCGCCGGCCGAAACAGAGTAGCTGCGGGTATCTCGCGAGAACGACGTTAGACATCAGCTACCGGGTTAAAGATGTTGCTGATCACTGCCGGCGAATAACTTCGAGATGTTACTTGCGGCAGTGGAGCTTTCGCGTTATCGGGATCAAATTTTGCAAATATGAATAGAGGAATAGTTTCTAAACTGTTTTTTTAATATTCTCAAACGTAAAAACTTTACAAATTTTTATCACACAAATATTAAAAAAGCTATTTTCCGATTAAAATGACCGTTTTTGACCCAATACTTTCGACTTTTAAAAATTTTCAAGTTTCTAGATAGTTTTTCGAGTTTAAATTTAGTTTGATTTTACTGAAATCACAAAAAATACCCTATAAGGCGTTTTGTACTATTCCTAAGCATAAAAAATTACAATTGAGTTTACAATTAATTTAAAACGAAGAAATAAATAGAGGTTTCCACTAAATATCGCCCATTCTCGGCCACTTTAAAATATTTTAAAGGTTTTTGAAGTGTTCTAGACAGTTTTTTGGCCTGGAAGTACTGCAAATTTTGTAAAAAGGTTATGAAAACTATTTGCACGAGGTTACGAGGTAAATTCTGGATTTACTAGCTTCAAACATAAACAAACCCTAAACAAATCAAAAAGAGACAAAAAATCACAACCGTCCTTCGACTTTGAAACGCTCTAACCTCGAGCTCAGTAAGGAAATCGATTTGGAGCACGAACTCTCGTGCTCCAGACAGTAGTTATCAAGCAAATTCACCAAAATAAAAATCAACAGCTTTTACAGATATCATACCCGTTCGAGGCATAAGATTATCAAAACCAGGTTTGCTAAAAAATTTATTCAATGAACAAAGCCCGTCAAAAATCAATACAACCGAAAAATACACAATCATTAAAACAAACAAACAAAAAGACTAATTATTGTCGCGCGTGTCATTGTGGCGCTTCAGCTGCTCGCGCAGCTCCATATTCTCCATACTCAGCCGACACGCGTGCTCGAGCACCTGAAATGGGAAGATTGACGGGAGAAATAAAACTGGTTCTTTTGCATTATCGGGGGGGGGGAGAGATTTTCTTAGAGCCCAATGAAACAAATAATAGCGGAAGTGTTTCTAAACTATTTTTACTATTGTTAAACGTAAAAAACTCCACAAATTTTTATTTAAAAAGACAAAAAAATATCGAGTTTCGACCAAAAATGGACGATTTTTCACGAAAATCTCGACTTTTTAGCAATTTTTAAATTGGTTTAAAATAGTTTTTCGAGCCGATACATAGTAATTTTTACTAAAAACACTAATAAAATACTTCCTATTAAGTTACTAGGTATTACTGGGCCTATCCTACTGTATAAAAAGTTAGTTTTTTGGCCAAAATTTCAACTTTTAAAACTTTTTTTGTAAGTTTTTAGATGGTCTTAACTTACTAAAAACACCATTAATATACTTATCAAGTTACTAGGAATTTCTAAAATCCCCCCCGATAATGGGAAAGAACCTAAAAATTACCTTTGCATTGCTGCCCTCCAGCGCGGCGAGCTGTCGAACGAGTTGCGCATTTTCTCCTCGGACCTAAATTACAGTTTTTCTAGAAAAAAAAGAAAAGAAAGAGATTACCTTGGCTGTGACGGCGATCTGTACACGTCGAGCTTCGAGGGCTTTAGCCAGCCGCTTTTGTAGGGACGCCTAAAAAATAGAAAATTAATTGGTTCTTTCGTATTATCGTGGCGGAGTCAACTCAGACTTTTTATAATATAGATAATTTTTTGGCTAAAAACGACAATTTTTGCTATTTCTAAAGGCAAAAACATTACAAATTGCGATTAAAAATACAACAAAATATCGGGTTTTTCGGCAAAAAAACGCAGATTTTCGATTAAAATAGAACTAAAATTTTTCTACGTTTATTTTTATTGTTTTTCCACTTAAACTATAGTTCATTATGCTAAAAATGCTAATAAAACCCTTAATATGACGTTAGTAGGAATTTGTGGACTTATAGGAAAAAGCTACCCCCCGTTAATGCCAAAGAACCAAAAAAACTTACTTTTTCAAGAATTTAACCAATTTCTATCTATAAAACAACGAACCACTTTCGCCCTCATGTCTTCTTCCGATTCGTTGGCCATAGCAGCAGGAAGTGGCGCCAAGATAGGTCGATTCTCATCTTGCTCTTCGGCCAGTGGAGCGGCGGCTACAGGAGCGGCCACAGGAGCGGCTACAGGCACGGCAACCGGAACCGGTGCGGGTGGCGCCACGACAGCAATCGGTACAGCCGGCGGCGGGGCAACCACATCATCTAAAAATACAACTTTTATCCAAACACCCAAATAGAACTCGACCGTCTATGCCCGCAGTCAGATCATGCTCAAAATTGGCACAAAAATAGAACCACGAATGCTGAGAACTGCTTTTTAACATACGCACTTAAAATAGAATTTTAAAATTTTTATAATCGTTTCAAACTCGAGATTTTCTCGACTCGAGAGTTGTTTAACTAGCCAGTCATGTTTTTGCCAATTAGGAGCACGAGCTAACGACATATTTCGCCAAATTTAATCACGAGCCAAAAGCACATTCTTACCATTTGTGAGCCCGAGGTAGCAGCATATTTTATATTTTTGTCTCGGGCTCAAGAATTGTAAGAATGTGCCTAAGCTCGTGCTCAAAATTGAATTGAATTGTGCTTTTTTGTTACTTTTGAGCGTGAACTAACAACTTATTTTTGCGAATTTGGGGCCGAGTCCACAGCATTTTTGCCAATTTTGCGCACGAGCCACACGAGTTTATATTTAGCATATTTTAAATTTTTGTCAAATTTCAGCACGAGCGAACAGAGGCAATTTTTAGAGGCCGCTTTTCAGACAAAATAAGTAGCGCGTCCGAGTAAAGTCTACATACCAACTGGCTCATTCTTGACGGTGCGCAGCATCGGACGCTGATTCCCCACGTTGCCGAGCGTCTACAAAAAAAACAAGATGACGTTTTCGAGGAATTATCAGACCTTTTCCGTAGCGGTTGTTGTGGTCGGGGGCGGGGTTTGGTTCCTTTTCCAGGGAAGAGGAGGCACCGGCCGAGGGCAAAAGACTTTGGAGACCGATTTCGCCGGGCTCTTCGTCAATTCGTTTGGGTTGGATGAAGAAGTTGGAGGGATCTAAAAGAACTTGCAAAAAATTTAACTTAAAATCGGATCTTTCGCATTATCGGGGGGGTCACTTTCTTTCTAAGGATTTTTCAAAGATAAATAGCGGAAGCGTTTCTAAACCACTTTTTCACTATTCCTAAAAATACAAAATATACGATTTTTCGACCAACAATTGCCGATCTAGACAAAAACTTAGACTTTCAAAAAATTCTGTAAGTTTTTACATAGTTTTTCTAGCGCAAATATAGCCAAGTTTTACCAAATTACTAAAAAAATCCTATTAAGTTACTAGGCATTCATAGGCAAAAAAGCCGCCCCCCGATAATGCGAAAGAACCAGATCATTCAACATTGTTTAATCAACGTCAACTCTCAATTAAAATCAACCGGGTACTCGACTGTTAGCGGGGGGGGGGGGGTGTTAACTTTTGTTTTGCCTTTTTTCCGCCTATACCTTCCTTCTTTTGATAAAATATAGCGTTTTTTTCCGTTTTCGAAAGTGGTTTTTAATCGCTAGAAAGTTCAGAAAAAAACCTTTTAAAAATTTTCATCATTTTTGTAAGTTTTTATGTCTAAAAACGTGTAACATTCTTCAAAAAGGTTTCTATTCCGTTCTAGAACGTCAGGATTATTCGGAAAATTTGGTTTCCCCCCCCCGCTAACAGTCTAGTACCAACAAAAATGTGAAATCTTGAAAATTACCACGTTGAGAAGGGTCGATGAAGCAGTCGGGGCGGTGGCAGTAGCCGTATTTCCTTTCGTTGAACTGGCGCCGAGTTGCGCCAATATCGAAAGTTCAGAGGGCGACTGAAAAAAGAGCAATTTTAGAAATTTTACCCGTTATCATTTTCTTAGAAAATAGAAAATATCGATTTTTCGATCCAAAAGATCAGTTGTAAGCAGAACTTCAAAATTTTCCATTTTTACTAAATACGTTGGCTCTGTACCGATATAAGGGATTTCTGCCGATATGAGGGATCACCGCCGATATAAGGGATCACCGCCGATATAAGGGATCACCGCCGATATAAGGGATCGCTGCCGATATAAGGGATCGCTGCCGATATAAGGGATCGCTGCCGATATAAGGGATCATCGCCGATATAAGGGATCGGAAAAAAACCCGAAAATGGCGGGGACCGATATAAGGGATCATGAAACCCGATTTCGGCCAAAATGTCGATATAAGGGATCAGAAGAAGGATTTTGCGCGATAAATTATTACATTGATTTATAGAGCTATTTATTTAGGTCGATTTCGAAAGAAATTACAGAGAAGTTGATAAAAACTAATGTTTTACGGAAGTATTGCCCAATCCGATGCCTTTGCCAGTTTGTGATCGTGGTGCCTCCGCCTTTCCTTTTCCCTCATCCACCTTATTTAGTTTTCTGCGACTCCCGCGTTAACCTCTGCCAGGACTTATACAGGACTTATTATATACTACTACTAGACACAGGATTTATTTAAACCGATGGACTAACTCGGTGATGCAGCTATTTCGATCCCTTACCTCTATCTGCTTTAGTACGACCTCTGCCATCAATTCTTCGGCGTTCCAATCAGTTTCCTTCCGGCCCCCACCAGTCTACCAAAAATCGAATAATACTTCCGTAAAACCTAGTTTTTATCAACTTCACTGTAATTTCTTTCGAAATCGACCTAAATAAATAGCTCTTTACATCAATGTAATAATATATCGCGCAAAATCCTTCTTCTGATCCCTTATATCGACATTTTGGCCGAAATCGGGTTTCGTGATCCCTTATATCGACATTTTGGCCAAAATCCGGTTTCGTGATCCCTTATATCGGTACCCGCCATTTTCGGGTTTTTTCCGATCCCTTATATCGGCGGTGATCCCTTATATCGGCGGTGATCCCTTTTATCGGCAGTGATCCCTTATATCGGCGGTCCGAGGCCCTGATCCCTTATATCGGCGGTGATCCCTTATATCGGCAGAAATCCCTTATATCGGTACAGAGCCAATACGTTTTAGTAATTTCTTTTCTTAAAACCATAAACTTGGCTAAAAACAATTAAACGAACTTTACCGTTTAAATTAAATTTATTGCAATGTTCGGGGACTTTTCCATTATCGGGGGGGAGGGCTTATTTACTGCCGTAATTCCAGGTATCACAAGAATTTTAGTACAATTTTTATAAAATTTAGGGATATTTCAAACCGAAATCTATGGAAAAAAACTTCAAAAAACTGCTTAAAATTCGGAATTTCTGAAAAAAATCGAAATTGTTAAAATTGTCGTATTTTTAAGCAAAATTTAACGATTTTAGGTTTCGGAATCGTAAAAATTGCCTAGAAAATCTTTAAATTTGGATTAGAAAAATTGCCGCCTCCCCCGATAATGCACATGCACCGCGTTCTGACCTTTTTCGGGACCTTGGGCTCCGGGACGGGCGGCAGAACCGGGTTCAGCGTCACTTGAGCAGTTGAAGTGGTCTTGGCCACGTCCTAAATAGCAATAAATCAAAAGTAAAAAGAAAAACGAAACCTTTGCAGAGGTCTTCGGCCCGGGAGATGCATTCACCGACGCGATGCGCTTCTTTACCGGGGTTGGCGTCTGGAAACGAAAAATAAGAAATAAAAATTAAATGAAAGCATTAAATAAGAAACAAACAAAACAATAAAAACTACCTTCTTGGCGCTGACGGCCTGATCATCTTCTTGTCGATCAGCGGCTTGCGTTGTCTAAAACGAATGTTATGAGGGCTTCGGTTTAACGTCTTATTTTTACCACATCGAAATTCGGAATTTGCAATGGTACTTTTGCAGTATCGGGGGGGAGAACTTTTTGCAAAAGTCAAAAAATGCCTGGAAACGTAATAGAGCGCATTTTAATAGTGTTTTTCGTAAAATATAACTCTATATCGACTAGAAACACAATCTAAAAAATTTTAAAAGCTAAAACTCGCAATATGGCACAAAAATCGGCCGTTTTTGGTCGAAAATCGTATTTTTGTATTTTTTTACTAAAAATTTGCAAAGTTTTAAATGTTCACATTTAGGAATAGAAAAAATAGCTTAGGAATACCTTCGCTACTTATATTCGAGAAATCGGAACCTAGAGAAAAGTTGCCCCCTCCCCCCCCGATAATGCGAAAGAACCTGTTTCAAATGTTTCCTTTTTCAAAAAGAATATTTTAAATTATGGAATTTCAACAGTATTATACTAGAAAATGAATTCATTCAATCGCTACCCTCTTCCTGCAGTTGATCCCTTGCGGCAATACATCAGAACCGGTCGCGATCGCCGGGGAAGAGGATGTAGCCTAGAAAAACATTTCTTGAAGTTTAACAATTCCATACCGAGGCGGCAGGCTTCCGCATGGCCGAGCGGAGGGGCCGAGGCGAGATCTCGGAGCGCATCTAAAAAAATAAGTTTGGATTGCAAAAAGTTCGAAACCTTTTGATATCCTGAAATCACTCGACGCTGTTTTGTCATGATGTACAGTCGTCGTGCTAAAAAAATACGTTGAACTGAACTTTGGTGTGTCCGAAAAATATGAAAAACATGCGGAGAGAGAGAGAGAGGAAGGGGGGGAAAGGGGGGGGGGGGGGGGGGGGGGGGGGGGGGGGGGGGGGGGGGGGGGGGGGGGGGGGGGGGGGGGGGGGGGGGGGGGGGGGGGGGGGGGGGGGGGGGGGGGGGGGGGGGGGGGGGGGAGAGAGAGAGAGCGAGAGAGAGAGAGAGAGAGAGAGAGAGACCGAGATAGATATTGAGAAAACTGCGTGATAAGAGAAAAAAGTATCAAGAAATTAGTCTTTACACGACGACTAAGTTGAGAATAAATCCGTTTAGGTTAATTTAGTCGTGTAGACAAAATATTGGAACAATATAAAGTTTCAAAACCAATGAATAAATCGCCAATTAAGTCAAAAGAAAACGTGGTAACGAAGAAAATTGCAATGATCAAGCTTCGAAGGAAAGAGTTTAGCTTTAAAAGCTTCGCTTGCTTCCGGAAACTAAAGATGGTCGATTACGCAAGTGGGTCAAAAGTCTCTTTATCCTCTAGCGATCCTCCCGCAAATTTCTGGGGCGCTACAAACTTCATCAGACTTTCACGCGCACCAATGAAAGCTGAGGAGGGCTCGAATCGCTGCTTAGACGGGCTCACTAATGAAACTTACGAAAGCGCTTGGTATGAAAATATCTCAAAAAAGCCAAACAAGCTTGCAACTTTTCGGCTTTAAACCAAAATGCTTCCAGTTCCACGGAAGTTGTGGAAGTTGAGGAGCAAGAATGACTTGGAAATGACCAAGAAAACTCAAAAGGCGGAAGCCTAAAATTAGACAAACGCGTTGGATTCAGCGAACGCATCGTCGGATTCCACTGCACTCTTGCTCTCCGAACTCGTATAGTTTTATAACGACTTTCGGTAAAAGATTTCGTTTCGACAGGGTATACACGTATAGGTATAGGGTACTTCATCAGACGTTCGCCGACGCGTTGCTTGTTGCAGAATCCGAAACAAGCCATATGAAATTGCATACTAGATTTGGCCAGGCCAGCGGCATACAAGCGCGTGACGCGTCAGCGCACTTTTGGAGGAGCAGCGGTCCGGGCGCTGCGCATCGAGGAGGAAAATCTATTTCGAATCCATCGCCAACAAGATCCAGAGCCTGGTACTCACAAATTTGTCTTTTAGATTAAGCAAGAGTAGAGTAAGAGTAAGTTGGAAAAACCGCGCGTCCCACAATGCACTAATTTCTAAGTATTATGAAATCAGAAACGGATTTGCAAATTTTGTCATCGTCCTGCTCCCAAGTAATCCTCTCCTAATACCGTTCAATTAGTAATTCTCTATTTATTCTATTCTTTTTATTCGATTCTTTCGCATTATAGGGGGGGTACCGATCTTCCTAACCGTCAAACTTTATAAATTTTTGATTAAAAAAACCAGAATTTCAATTTTTTTTTTGACCCCCAAACTGGCCGCTTTTCGACCAAACTTGGAACTATACAGTTTTGTAAGTTTTTTCTACGGCTTTCCACTTGAAATATAGCTACATTTTACTAAAAACACTATTAAAATAACTGCCATTACATTCCTAGATATTTCTGGGCATTTCTCGAAAAAGTGCCCCCCGATAACGCGAAAGAACCCTATAATTTCCTGGGGGGTATTGGTACGAGTGTTCCCTTTAGTCAGCCACCGACGGCTGCAGGTGGCCAGCTTGACCATGATGAGGTCATTCTGGCGGAATGGCCAGCGGTACTTCCGGAGAGCGAGACACGCCGCCCAGCGCGCTCGAGGCCTACACGCCCCGAAAAAGGAGCAGGGGGGATTTGTACGATCTCGTGGGGGCGGCTAGGGTTATTAGTAGTCGGAGACGGCATTTCGGCTGAAGCCCCGAGTCACGATACTCGAAATGCCGTTACATCACCACGAAGATCGACAATCACTGGTCGGTGAGTGATTTTTTGCAAACAGCAGTAATATATAAATTACAATTATAAAAAGTAATAAATTCACAATTCACATAATCAAAATAAAGTCTTTTAAACCTGTTTTTAGTAAAATTTAGAAATTTTTGATGTGTTTACAGTTTTAAGGTGTTTTCGCAGCATCGGGGGGGTTCCCGTAAGTACAGAAATGCCTAGAAATGTAATAGCAAGTGTTTTAAAAGCGTTTTTGTAAAATTGGACTATATTTCAAGTGGAAAAACAAGCATAAATTTTCCAATAATTTTTAGTTTTAAAATTTGGTCGAGATCAGCGATTTTTGGGCGAAAAATCGATGTTTTCCGTCTGTTTTAATGTAATTTTGTAAAGTTTTTGGCTTAGGAATAGCAAAACACTATTTAGAAACAATTCCTCGATTTATACTAGAAAAATGCAGCTTTAGTAAAAGCAGTTGAAGCTGCTCCCTGCTAAACGGCGCGCCTTTTTAGACACGATCACGTTCCTGGAGACAGAGGTCTCGAAGCTGGCCGTGGAGAACGAGGCGTTGCAGCGGGACCTTGTAAGCTAGATTTAATCTGCTCTTTTCCTCGTTTCATTACATTGACCTTTAAAGAAGCGCTTCGACCGCGAGCGTCGATCTCTCGAATCGAGGAGCATCAGCAGCCAGCGACAAATTGCCGATCTGGTGAGTGCTGCGGCGACAAGAAAATCTCTATCATCTACTACGATTACTAATTAGTAAAAATTCAAATAATAACTAACAAAGATGCAATTTTGCTTTAGGAGAAAATGCTGCGCATGCGAGATGACCAGCTCGAGCGCGCCGACCGGGTAGGAGATGCTAATTTACGACAATTGTCATTTTTAGCACATTCGCGAGTTGTCGGAAAAGGTGCGCGACTTGCAAGAGGATCGTCAGGTACCTTAATTACACTCAAACCATTTTTCTAATGTTGCAACGGGCGGGTTTTTAGCCCTCAAACACACTGATTCGCGGGGGCGCGCAATAAAAGTGACAGCCTTTTAGGTCGCGTAATGCACCTGATTACTCGATGTTTTGTTGCATGAAAAACTATTCAAAGTGTAACAAAATATATTGCTTTGAACATTAGTTTATTTTATAGACAATATTAATGTACAAACGTTCGCAAGCGCTCATTGTATATATGCCCAGGTTGACTCTTTACAACGGGCGCTAAATCCTTCCTTGCTTGTACGTATAAAATCAAATAATTTGAGAAAAGCAAGGCGCATCACACGAGGGTGATCAGGATTGACAGAGGAATTCTAAATCGGTGATGAATTATGACTTTGGGGTATCCGCTCAATATGCTCTCAGGCCACACTTCCAAGCGATACACGATGAAAAACCCTAGGGCTTCCTATGTACTCATAGGTTTAGAAGGCACAATTATGAAGCGAACATGGTTGTGCTGAGATACTGGGAGGTTTTCAACTTATAGACGAAAACAATCCAAAACTAAAGCTGCTTCTTTCTTCCTAAGGCGAACTCTTCCTGTAAGCATATTTTTAGCGGTGCTCTTACGCTATCCGACAGCAGCTGAAAATTCTGAACAGCAGGACTACCTTGGCTCGGTTTCCACAGAGCATGCTTTGACTAATATGAATACTTTCTTCAGTGATCGTCGAGTCCGGAAAGATATCGGTCGAATTTTGCGCGAAGCATACATAGCCAGGATTTTGGCCCAAAATTGTTTCCGTTGATTGCACCCGTGCTGACAAGCCGAGAAGCTAGAAAACTCGACGAAATATATTTGATATTGTCTCCCAGCAGATGCTCTTTCCAAATTATTTGATTTTATACGTTGAGCCCTATGAGCGCTTGCGAACGTTTGTACATTAATATTGTCTATAAAATAAACTAATGTTCAAAGCAATATATTTTGTTACACTTTGAATAGTTTTTCCTGCAACAAAACATCGAGTCATCAGTTGCATTACGCGACCTAAAAGGCTGTCACTTTTATTGCGCGCCCCCGCGAATCAGTGTGTTTGAGGGCTAAAAACCCGCCCGTAATGTTGCACCCTTTTCTAGCACCTCGACCATGATATCCATCATACCGAGGATCGCTACGAGCGCGAGTTACAGGTATCGAAAAGAGAAAATAGATAAAAACGATTAAATCTAACCTCAAAAAGTAAATTTACTTAAATTAAAGTAAACGGAGATTTCAAAACTAAATATTTTTAGGTAGCTGAGCGAAAGAATCGACAATTACGCGAGCGTATCGATACGTTGGAGGAGACCTGTACGAGGCTAAAGGTATTCTAATAATGGCTATATTTCTATTCTACTAATTTTTAAACTAAAACCACAATCGAATCAAGGCCTTCTAATATTTTATTAGATTCAACTAATCAAAATTGGTTTCTAATAAAGCCGTCCTAACTTAATGAAAGTCGGAAAACATCAAAAATCATATTTTAGAAAGAACGGGATCAACTGCAACAACAACCGCTTTCCCTCGGCAAATCGCACACGGTAATTTTACAGCTTAAAGTGTTTAAATACAACAAATTAGCTGAATTAATAATTTAATAAATTTGACAATTTAACCATTTTATTTCCCAGGACGTGGCCGACGATTTGCTTTTTGTCCGCGAGCCGAGCCACGCTTCTATAAAGGGCTACAACACGCCAAACGGCAATTTGCCGCGATCAATGAGTTATCAGGTAAATTAATAGTAATGAGAAAATTTAAGTAGGTTTAAAGCGCTAAATTTGATGCATTTTGAAACTCTAAAAATGCAAAAATGAGTGCTAAAAACAACGAAAAAAATTATTGAAATTTAGCTAGAATAAAAAGCTTCAATTTACTTGAATTTTTTTGTATTAATTCGATTAAAAATAGCCGGGATAAGCCACTGAAAGCCCTGCCATTTCCGCCGCCTTTCGGACCCCTCTTTCTCTGCGTCTCTTCCCCTCGACGAGGCCAAGGCCACCCTCTCCCCTGCCCTTCCCACCCGCCGGCTCCCCCCTCTCCCTCTATCAGCCTCCCCCATGCCAGTTGTCCCGTGTCCTCGGTAGTATAGTGGTGAGTATCCGCGTCTGTCACATGCGAGACCCGGGTTCAATTCCCGGCCGGGGAGAAATTTTTTGCCTTTTGGTCCAAATGAAGTTCAAGTCATCGAAAACAGTTTGTAAAGCTTTTTATGTGTTTTAAAATGTTATGAAGAATTGTTTTTAGCTGTAAGCTGAGTTTATATCGGCTCGAGCCGTTTCCTGAAGCATTAGACGCTTTAGCAAATTAGCTTTTGTTGGCTTTGAGCGTATCTTCTTTAAGATTATTAAAATTGCCCCCTAAAAAGTTGTAAGCAAGCAAAATTAAAGTTATAAATGATAAGGTAAGCTTTATAAAAGTAGTTTTTCCGATAAAATTCAGTCGATTATATCTAGAAACGCATCCAAGTTGTTTTAAGTTGTTTTCGAAGCTTTAGAAAATCGTCTTTTTCCACAAAATTCAGTTTTAATTATCGGAAACAGTTTTCAATGATTTTCACTTACAACACCTAGAAAATTAAGTTTTGAAGCCAAAATTCAGTTTAGGGTATCAAAAAACGTTTTCAATATTTTTTGTCTGGCTTAGAATCGTTAGAAAAATTGGCTTTTCCGATCCGAATTCGATTTCCGTTGTCCAAAAAATTTCCAAAAGAATTTTTATCTATTTCCGCTTTAAAATTCAGTCTAGGTGATCCAAAAAGTTTGTTGAATTTTTTTTTGTGTTTTAGAATCTGGTGCGCCCTCATCCGTGCAGTTGCCAATACCAATGGAATTGAGTGTCTCGGTGGCTGTACCCGTCATCTTTATTGGCAAATTTGTAACGTGAGAAAATGAGATAATAAACATGCGCTGACCTCTCAAAAAGCAGCGAATGGCTATTCGTAACCGTCGAGCCGTCCGCGTTTCGTCACTTCTGCCGGGGGCGGGGAATGCTTGCGGGTTCGGCGCTGCGCGTCTTCCGGTTTTGCCGCGTTGGCTCCGAATCCTAAAAAAGGGTCTGTAAATCGAATAAATATTATCTAATTGGAGGTTTGTCTATTAATCGAATACAGTGTGTTTCTATAGCTTTTAGAATACTCGGCTATATTTGAAATGGAAAAACCTCAGTAACTCGAAAATATGTTTGAAAAAGACTAAACTGCAGCATTATGGTTCGAAAAAGCTATTTCTCGGCCTAATTATAATTTTTTTTAGCTGTTGCGTAAAACCTGTGACATTTTTATGTGAAAATAGCAAAAAAAACATATTGCACAAACAGTACCACTATGATATTGACCTGCAAATAATAAAAATTGCATTTTTCTGATGTTTTTCGTAGGTTTTTAGCGCTAGAAAGATACAAAAAATCCTTAAAATATTTTGGAAAACTGGAAATTTGACTTTTATGATCAATTTTCATACATTTTCGACAGAAGTCAGAATTTTCGAGGTTTTTTCTGAACTTTTTAGATCTAAAAGTGTGTACACTGCTGTAAAAATTGTTCATATTTTGTTAAAGACCGCAGAGGACCCCTTGCTAACAGTCCAGTACCGATTTTTTTCAAAAACAAACCTGCATCATAGTAGCTGGAGCCCGGCATGTAAATCGACGTGTCGCAGCCCTCTAAAAATCACAAAAAAAATAAAAATTAGACGAAAAATTCGTACCCGGATCGTTGACCTCCTTGAGCAGGTCGACCGGCTCCCAGCCCTCGGCGCGCACCTTCTTCTGCAGGGCACCAAGTACGGCTTGAAGTTGGGCGTGGGAGGACTGAAGCGAGAAAATATACATAGAAATAGAAAGCTTTATACCTTTGCGCCGTCGTGGCTGATGTAGTGCTTGCGGCAGATGCGCACCTCCTGGAAGCGCTTCTGGCTGCAACGGATCTCGAAGCGGGGCGGGAACGGCTTCTCGAGGAACTCGGGCACGAATCTGAAAAAAGGAAAACTGTGAAATCGTAAAAACAACCGCAAAAACTGATAAAGAATGATCGGAATAAGGATTCTTTAGTTTTCCGAAACGGCGTGTTTTTCAAAACTTTTTTAGACGTCCTCTAGGTCAAAAAGTTACAAATTTAGCAAAAAAACGACTCCGATCAAAATTCCCGGCTCTATTGCATTATCCGGGGTGGGGAGAACCGAAATTTTTTGTATGACTAGAAATGTCTAGTAATTAGACGCGAAGTATTTTATTAGTGCTTTTAGGTAAATATTGTTCTATTTCAGCGAGAAAAACTATCTAAAACGTACAGAAAGTTTTGAAAAAAATCTAAATTTTGGATAAACAGATTATTTTGGTCGAAAAATCGATAGTTTTTTGCAGACATGGCAATTCGGATCGGCCGGGCCGGCGGCCTAATTTCCATAAAAAACGCGGCCCCCTACGAGCCGCCGTAATTAGTTACTTCCGGAAATGCGGCTTTGCGGCCCAGCCGCGTTTTCATCGCGGCTCGGCCGGGCCGCTGCGGCCAAGCCGCAAACCGGAAGTGGCTCATTTACATATCGAAAAACCGCGAATTTCATGCCAAATTGGAATGGAAATGAGAAAATTAAGGTTGTCGAGTATGGATATTCCTCGCTAGCAGGCTAAATACGCATTGCATCTCCAATTTGCGTACCGGAAGTACTCAAAACTCATTTGGATGCGGCCTTAAAAGCCGCGCGGCTTGGCCGCCGTGCGGCCTCAAAACGGAAAAAAGCCGCGGCCGCGCCGGAAGTGCGGCCAAGCCGCGCGGCCCGGCCGATTGCCATGTCTGGTTTTTTGTTTTTTTTTTAATGCGAATTTGCCAAGTTTCTAGTAATAGTAATATAGCATTTGTAGTATTAAAACAGCTTGAAATCTACTATATATAAATTTCTAATGTCCGTGCGCCCGTGCGACCGGGAATTCAGCCAAATTTTGCATTCAAATTACAAATTCAAATTGTGGGGGTGGGAGAAGGCCAGCGCTGAACCCCCGCGTAGCGGGGGGTCAGCGCTGGTATTTCTTATATTTCTACCCAGGAAAATGTCAAAACTAAAAAAAATTTTTAACACATAAAGTTAATTACGTATTAAATATACATAATAAAATGCCCACCCGCCGTACGTGTCGAACATGGAGACGAGCTGCTCGCAGTAGTCGCAGTCGACGCACGTGATTATCGACTGAAATAGAAATAGAAATTTGAGATTCGGAAAAAGACCCACATAGCTGCCCTTGTTGATGAGGAAGCGCTCGGGGATGTGGTGGGCGCAGAGGCGGAATCGTGGCGGCACTTCTTGGCCGAGGAAGCGCGACACCGCCTGCCTGACCAGCTCGAGTTGGATGCGGCACTCCGGGGCGTACGCGGCACTGCAGTACGTGCACTTTTCCTGAAAATTCGATAAAATAACTTGGACATCAATAATTTTAACAAACCTGAATAACACCAGGCGCATAGTGGCGCAGGCAGACGTAGTAGGAGCCGGGCGGAGATTGGCGAACACTAAAACACGCTTTAATCTTCAAATATGGACGAATCTCTTTTGCCTTATCGGGGGGGCTACTTTAATTTAAAGATCCAGTTTTCTAATATCAAAATAGAAGAAGTGTTTTTAAACTAACTTTTTACTATACGTAATCGTAAAAACTAATACATTTTTATTAAAAATACAAAAATCACGATATTCGTCCAGAAATTATTGATTTTCGACCAAGATTTCACAAAAAAAAAGTTTCTCTAAACTTTTTTATTGTTTTTGCCTTCTTTAATATAGTCAAATTTTCGACAAAAATTTATTAAAACACCTATTACGTCGACAATCAAACATATTTTTTCGACCCGAAATCGGCGATTTTTGCTCAAATTTAACGTTAAAAAATTTCTAAGTTCTTTTTTGGATTCGTTCTCCCTCTAAAAAAAGCTAAATCTTGCTAAAAAAACACCATCATAATACTTGCGACAAAGTTACTACATAGCTCTACTTTAGAAAAACCCGCCATTCAGCCAACTCGTCGGAAACGGTCCTCGGCAGCTCATCCTCGGTCATAATGTGCTTCGCCGCGCGCGGGTCGCACACGCTGAAGCAGTGCGCACAATAGACGCAGTCGATCGTCACCTAAATTCGCAAAATTGTACGGATTATCCGAAAAATTCACATACCCGACTAAATCTGCCATTTTCATTTGTCGAAATCTGTCGAAAGTTGACGTTGATGTCGCCCTTGAGGATGCCTTGGGGGAAGTGTATCCTAAATTCACAAACAATTTAGATAAATAAACTGAATCCTATACCTGCACATGCGAACGCCCTCCACCACCGGCGCGGCGTCGTTGGAAAAGGCGGCCAGCGCCTAAAATAGGCTATTTTTATTCGTTTTTCTGAAACGTAGTAGAAAAGATATAACAGAAAAAGCCCTCACCCGTCCAGACGCCTCATTTGCGGCCGTAATCCACGGCACACCGACACGACCACACAATCGACAAGTGTCCTAGAATTAACGTTTTTGCTAAATTGAAAAATGGCTACCATGAGATTCACATTCTGTAGATACATCCGCTGGCCGCCTCTAGCAACCGGAACTGTTTTCGTCTAAAAAATGGTTAAGAAAAAGGAAACATTAAAAACCTCGGGATAGCAGACGTCGTTCATCGTGATGATCATTTCCACCTGAAAATTTAATTTTAGCGAGAAAAGAACAACTTTCTTAGCTTTTAGTCAAATATAAGTATATTTCAACCAGAAAAACTATCTAAAAACTTTAAAAAGTGTTCAAAAAGTCAAAATAAGCGGCCATTTTTGATAAAAAATCTATATGTTTTGTATTTCTTTCACAAAAATGTGTAAAGTTTTATGTTTAGAAATCATAAGAAACAGTTGAGAAACACTTATACCTTTGTCGGCTCCGGAACGCCGGTGGTGTTGCTTTCCGAGATGCCGAACCAGCTGGGCTTCTGGTGTGCAGTGCATATCCAAATTTCCGGGGTTTTCGGCGTCTCTTTCTAAGAATGAAAAGTGTCAGCTATAAAACGTAATCTTACTCGTTTCTTCTTAAACTGCGCCAGAAAGAAGCCGGGGATCGGGAGCTCGTCGGCCAGGTGCGTGTCGTAGAACTCAGCGCCGGCAAAGTTCATGATCTGAAGAAGGTTTATACGTTCTTTTGCATTATTGGGGGGTCCTTTTTCTTGGGATCCAATCTTTCAAATATAAAAGAGGTTGTTTTGATTCCAAAAATACAAAAAAAAAACGATTTTTCGACCAAAATTTCAACTAGAAATTGCTTGACGTTTTTATTTGCTTGTTTTACGCTTAAAAATATGTCAATATTGCAAAAAAACGCTATTACGTTAGTGGGGGATACTCGACCTATAGAAAATGGTAGTGCCTCCGCATCGATAATTCGACAGAAACGAAAGCGCAAATGCACGTACCTTTGTGGCATCGTTTCGCGGGACCACAGAGCCGCAAAAGCAGCAGGGCACGATTTGAGGATCCATTGAAGATGCCTAGAAGCAGAAGCATATATGATAGCAAGAGATCGAACACGTAAAAGGAAATCCATTTCGAAAATTTCTCCTTACTAATTTAGAAAATAAGATAAATAGCACGCATTATTTTAAGCAAACTTTAGCAATTGTTCGGGCAAGATAATACCAATTACAACCCCAATAATCAATCTTGATACCGTGCTTTTGTTCTTTTTTTAATATAAACCTGAAAGCCTTTTTCTACAGCGCGCCCCATCCCATTACGCCATGGGCAAAATTTTGAACCCCCGGGGTAGGGTCACGGTAGCCGATCCGCGCGCTAGCAGCCCTAAAATGTGGCTCTGGACTGTTAGCGGAGGGGGAGCGAATTTTTCTCAGTAATTCTCTACGGCCCTATCACGAAATGTAGAGAATTTTTTATAGAATTTTACATAGTTTGAGATATAAAAACACTATAAAAATCATACCTATTTTCGAAAATATTTAACTTTTTGGTAAATCTATGAAAAATGTTAAGAATTTTTGAATTTTCAAAATAAAAAGAAATATTTTTCAAAACTTTTAGCGCTCAAAAGACTATAAAACACATTATATTTCACTAACAGGTAGGGATAGATGGAAAAACAAAAAGCCTTTCCCCCCCGCTAACAGAATGGAACCAAAAATGTGGCAAAGGATCCAGGAAGCGCATCTCTACAATATTTTTATGTATTTTTACTAGCTCAATTGCAAGTATCACGAAAACAATCACGATTTATTTACGGAGAGCTCGGGTAGTAGAGAGATGGATTGAGAGAGAGAGAAAGAGAGAGGAGAACGGGCTTCAAATAGCGATACAGCAACCCGACGTTCAAAAGATCATTGCCAACGATAGAGGAACGTGAGAACAATGGGAAACTTGGAAAAGTGGAATTCACAAACCAACAAGTTTAGGGATGGATTGGGAAATGTTATAACAGGGGGATAAGGTGGGCTATTCGTGCTTGGCTCGCTTGGTGGCGACGGGGTCGTCGAGTTCCACCTCCGAGCTCGCCTCCACTTCAGCGCCATCTCCATCGGCATCCGGCTGCGAGGCTTGTTCGCTGTGGCCATTCGCCGCTTCTTTCGGCGGTTCAGGAGATCCTGAAATGAATATTGAAACTTGTAACAAACCTAAGGTTTCAAATCTAGCCGTTTTTAGAGAATATTAGAGTCACAAAGTTATCGAGCATTAGATTTTAAATAACGCCTAAACCTTCACACAGGTACTTTTGCATTATAGGGGGGAGACAACTTTTTAAGACTAAAATTTTGCTAATATGTAACGAGGAAGTGGTTCAAACTGTTTTGTACTATTTCTAAACGGATAAAACTTACAAATACCGATTTAGAAAATACAAAAAATCATGATTTTCGACCAAAATCTTTTAAGCGAAGTTTTTTTATTGTTTTCCACCTAAGATAACGCTAAATTTCGCTAAAAAAGTCTGAAAACAGTTACTATTATGTTACTGGGATTCTTGGACTTGTAGAAAAAAGGCCCAATTGAATACAGCAAAAGTTTTAAGAAAAAGAACAAGAGCCACCAAACGCACCTTTCTTCTTGAAGACAAATACCAGGTACATGGAGACGGCTTCCCACTCGGGCAGCGACAGTGTCCCCTGAATTCAAGCAGCCAGTGAGAAAATCCACCAAAAACTGACCAATTTGAAGCACTCGAACATCTTCTGGTATGCAGCTGCCTTCTCGTAATCGTCGGGGCCACCGGATGGTTTGTCCTTCGGGTAGAGCTCAAGTGCCCGCATACGGTCCATCATCTGGAGACCTGAAAAATTCATATTTTTCCAGTGGTAAGGAAGCAAAAATTTTCGGGGTTCTAGGCTGTTAGCAGGGGGGAGGACTGATTTTCCCTAGTAATTCCGTACGGCCCTCAAATGAACAATAAACCATTTTTATAGCATTTTACACAGTTTTTTAGGTCTGAAAGGCATCTCAAAAGATCATAAATTTCGAAAATTTTTGACTTTTTTTGTCAAAATGTATCAAAAAGGACCAAACAGATCAAAATTTAAAATTTTTTAAGATATTTTGATGACTTAATAACAATTAAAACTACTCAAAACACTATAAAAACATTATCATCAACAGGTAAAAAATTAGTCCCCCTGCTAACAGCCCACCGCCCTTACCATCCGGCGCATTCTTGTAGTGGTTGATGGCGTCGGGGAACGGCATGTGCATCACCAGCTCCATCTCGAGCTCTTCGAGCATTCTAAAACGCGTAAAATGACGATAAAAACAGGAGGCTTACTGGACGAGCAGCGGGAAATGGCACAGGAACTCCGGGCAGTTCACCTAAAACACAAAATGACGCTCAAATCTCAAAACCATACTTGCTCATCCAGGGTGAAGTGGAATTCAGCGCCAAAGAGCGGCGGCGTCGCGCCGTTCAGAATCTCCTTCGGGTTGGAGTACTTGATCGAGCAGACGCTGTTCTTGAATTCACCGTTGCCCTGTCGTGCTGCCCACCTAAAAACCGTTATTCGAAAGCACAAAAGAGGGTAAATCCAAAAATTAAACCTACACGATCCGATTGGCGTCCGGCAGCGTGCCGATGAAATAGCCACCCGGGCGCAGACGCTCTGTGCAATTGGTCAGGAATCTAAAACAAAAGTTTCCGGCTGTAAAGTGAAAATTACGTCCTGGCTCCCTGCTCGGAGATGAACGAGTAGTGGAGCGCAAATTGGCAGCTGACGAGGTCGAACGGCGTGGGGTCGTCGTATTTCTCGGCCAGCAGCTCCTAAAAAATGAGGTTTTTCCATAAAAAAATCTGGTTCTGTCCTTGCCGAAAAGCCGTTTAATAATGAAATCGAAAAACAAACCCCAGAAACGCGTTTATCATGCAAGTTAAGTCGCGAATAACTTTTAGGAAGAAAAGGGGACATGACGCCGCTGCAGCAAGGCATTTCTGACCCAATTTCGCCAATTTTCTTAGGGTTTTTGTGCCAAAAGTCGGCGTTTTCTAAACGTTTGTAATTTTTACAAGTGTTTTGGTCTTCAAACAGTGTAAGATGCTGTGGAAATGCTTCCAATTAATCAATTGTTTTGCTCCTAAAAGACCATCGCAAAAAAAATCTGTCTTGCTCAATTCTTACAAAACCTTCTTCGCCACCTAACTTTCATGATAAACCCGCTTCTGGCCTTTATTTATCGATTCGGACCATAAAAACAGCCTTTTTCCCAAAAATATACCTTCGTGCAATCGGCGACGATGAACTGCGCCGGAAATTTGCCCTGGCCGCGTGCTCGCTCCTGTCCCTCGTCGTAGCGCCCCTTCGCCTGCTCGATGGACACGTCGGCAACATCTAAAAATAGAAATCATGTCAAAATAGAAAATCGGTTTACCGGCAAAAACGGCGCTGCTGACGAAGGCGTTCTGCCACTTGCGCAAATCTCCTCCCTTCCCGCAGGCGATGTCGAGCACACGTGGGCGAGGCGTTCTTGCGCGCTTCAGCCGTTGCGAGATGTCAGCTGAACCAAAAATTGACGGTTTCTCGCAAAGAACCCACTAATGAGCTGCGCCTTCAACCAGTTGTTCATGTTGCGCATGTAGAAGATGCGGCTGTTCTCGCGGTCCTCGATCTTCTGCTGCGGGACGGCATTGTAGTGAGCGGAGACCTCCTCGGAAGTCATTTGCTGCTGAAAAAAACTTATTGTAAAAACGTCGGTAGGCTTTCAATGTTTCAAGAGAAATTCACGATTATTATGGGTCGTATAGCCGATCGTTATTACAAAAGTGAAGAAGTGAAAATCGAGTTGAAAGATTTGGTACTCCTGCAGGAACGGGCTGGAGGAAGCGGCTTTTTCTTCCTAGGATCTAATTTAGCAAATAGAAATCGAGGAAGCATTTCTAAATGGTTTTCACTATACCTAAACCTCAACACGACAAATTCGCATAAAAAATTACAAAAATCTATCGACTTTACGTCCAAAAATGGCTGTTTTTAGACCAAAAATTCGAATTTTCGGTTAGTTAGTTTTCTAGTGGAAATCTAGCTTGATTTTTCTAAGAACGCTATTAAAACACCTCCTATTAATTTACTAAAGTAATTTCTCGCGTATTCGACGCCGCATACCGATTGTTATCAAAAGATTAGTGCCAATATTAAAACTCGAGCTGTTTAGTCTAAATTTTGGCCGGAAGTGTCGAGAGATACCGTCAAATTCCCCGCTTCTTCTTCCACCACTAGAATCGCACCGAACAACGAGGGGCAAAATAACATTGAAGGCTTCGCGACAATTTCTATTGGCCAGTTACACAGTTTGAATGGACGAACATTTTATTCAAGTAAACACTTAAGATAAATTTTAAGGCATTGAATAGCACACAGGTGCGCCACGTTAATACAACCCCCAATTCTTGCAGGTGCTAATTAAATAGAAGAGATCCCCAGAGACGACCCGAGTACAAAGATTAAATGCATCACAAATCAAAGGTGGAGATGAGGCGGGGGGGGGATAGTGGAGACTGAATTAAGTCTTGGCCTCGCGGGCAAGGAAGTCAATAGCTTCTTCGGTGCGACGGCGGAACGCGGCGTCGTCCTTGACCATGTCGATCAAATCGGAGACGGGCAGGCCGTACAGCAGGAAACCTAGAATTGGCAAATGAGGTACCAGATTGAAACAAAAACTTGAATTGTCTCGGTAAAAAGCCATTTTTTGCCAAAATAACATTGAGAATTCAAGAATTGCGAAAAAACGTCTGTTCCAGTTTTTGACTGTTGTCACCCTCAAATTTCAGCCTTTTCGGTCAATCAAAGCACGGCATTTCAAAATAAAGCTTACCGGTCACTTTGCGTGCCAGCTCCTCGGTCAGCGACATGGAATTGCGAAGCTGGTGATTGATGCGCTCGCCGAGTAGGCCTTGTTTCACCTAAAAACAAGCAGAATGCCCTGATTTACTTTTATCAACATTGTACGAAAAATGTTTTTTTGATGGCGGAATCAACTCCGATGTTCAAAAGGCTGTTTTTCAATGATAAAACGTTTTTCCAAAGGTTATTGTGTTGAAAATTGTCCAGAAATGTGCAAAAACGCTTTTGTGGCCTCAAAACCTTTTCTGAGCTTTAAAATCGCAGTTTCCCCACTTTTTCACCAAATTTTTCCTGTTTTAGTCTCCGCATTTTCCTAGTTTTCGAAGCAAAAGTAATGGAAATCGCAAAAATTATTTTCGTTGCTTTTTGATCAGCGCCAGCCCAATATTTGACATTTTCAAATAGCTTCCGACAAGAAAAACCACATTTCGGACCATAAACCTTTAGAACCAGATTTTCGGAAGGCAGCGAAAAAACGTACATAAGGAAGCGCTATGGCTACACGCCGGCAGAAGGCGTCGAGGGGCTCGGTGGCCGGGTTGTCCGTCTGCTCGACGGGCCTCGTGCACGCCGGGTTCTGCGGCAGAACTTTTGGCGGATGCTCGGAATCGCGGTTGAACCTAGAAAAAAAAGTATTATACTCCGCGAAAACCCAAAAAAACATACCCGCCAACTTGGACGACGGCGCGGTTTTGCGGGTGAGCGTACTGTGGCTGTACGGGCTGGGCGTAGCTGGCGAATCCGACGCTCGGGGCCTGCTGGATCTCGTATACAGGTAGTGGTACATATTGTGGGGTGATGAGGGTGGGGCCAGTCTGGTAGGGCGGCACGACGTTGTTCACGCGCTAAAAATACTTGCTTATGATGAAGAAAAAGCAAATTTTCACGGAAATCTTATATTTTCCGTCGAAAAAACAAACATTTTTCGGCCTAAAATCACCAAAAATTAAAGTTTTTCGTTTCGTAACCAGTTATCAGAAATTTCGTGAAAGCAATAATTTTATCCGAGTTTTAAAAAGGGTTTCTGTCTAAAACATAGCTGAATTTTGATAAAAACAGTATAGAAAAACCTTGTAGTTACTTAATAAGCCATCTACCGTCATAGAAAAACTAGAAATAGTAAAAAACGTACAGCTATCTGGCTTTGCGCAAAGTAGCCGCCGCCGATCTTGGGCATCGCGTTGATCTCGGCGAGGCGCTGCTGGGCCTGCGTGCTCATGTACTTGGAGGCGAGCAGGTTATGGCGGTCGTCTTTGCGCTGGGCCACGGCCACGTAGAGGCGCTTGCCGAAGAAGAGCGTGTTGTTCATCTTGTTGACGGCGCGACAAGCGGATTCCGGCTGTTCGAAGCAGACGAAGCCAAAGCCCTTGGACGAGCCCTTTTCATCAGTCATCACCTGGAAACTGGCAAATAGCGACCCTACCACAAAATTATGGCTTTCCTTCACAATGGAGCAAATTTTGGATGTAAAAAAATTTCACCATATCGGCATTTCTTTCTAAGCTATTTCGGAGATTTTCCGGTCTTTTTTTTTGGCAAAAATGACACCACTAAAAAAGTTATGAATTTAATTCTTAACAACATTTTAAGAAAAAATCCAAAAAAATACCTTTGCCGAGGTTATCGGCCCGCAGTTCATGAAAATCTCGTACAACATCTTGTCGTCGATGCCCTCGCCAATGTTCTTGATGTAGATGTTGGCGCCGGCCTGGCGAGCCGCCTCGTACTGTCGCTTCAGCTCGGCCGTGCGCTCTTGCTTCGTCTGGGCGCGGCAGACGTGGAGCATCAGGCTGGAGCCCGGCAGCGACATCCCATTCCAGGCAGCAATGGCTCGCTTGGCGCTCTCAGGGTCCTTGTAGGCGACGAAGCCGAATCCCTTCGACTTGCCGAATTCGTCGCGCACGAGCTTGCAGCTGATGATCTCGCCGTACTTGCCGAACATCTGCTTGAACTTGGCTTCATCCAGCTCGTTTCCAAAGTTCTTGACAAAGATGTTGGTGAAGGAATTCTCGGCTTCCCTGAGGCGACTTGTGCGGGACAGATATTTCGCTGCGCGGACCTAAAAAAATATAAAATAAAACACTTATAAGGTCCTTACGCATTATCGGGGAGATATTCTTACAAATCTAGAAATGCCTAGTTACTTAATAGGGAGTGTTTTATTAGTGTTTTTGATAGCATTGACCATATTTAAACTAGAAAAACCTTTTGAACAGTCGAAAGTTAGGTAAAAAACGGCCATACGTAAAAATCGATACTTCTCCTCTTTTTAAGAGCGTTACAAAGTTTTTACGTTTCAGAATTGCTTCAACTTTTAGAAATACAAACGTCCGCTGTTAATCCTGAGAAACCAATTTGATTTCCTTCCCTAAGCGATAGCGCAAAAGAATCAATCAAATTTTATCAAACCAAACCTTTCGTCCGGGCGACCCGTCGACGTTTTTGGCGTTGACGTCAGCAATGGCCGCGTCCGCATCCTGCTCCCTCTCGAAATGGATGAATGCGTAGCCCTTGCTGTTGCCGTTATTGTCGACTGCCAACTAAAACGCAAAAGAACTGATGAAGCGAACGAAGATTTCCTTACCTTGCACGAATACACCTTTCCGTACGTCGAGAAAGAGTCGTGGAGGGTTCGCGTGTCGACGTGCTTATCCAGGTTGCTGATGAATATGTTGCCGGTGGTGGATTTCCTCTTGGACGGGTCCCGGTTGACGCGCATTATGCGCATCGGGCGTGCGCGCAGCGGCTCAAAGTTTAGCTGCTGCATGGCCTCCTCAGCTAAAAATGAGCTAAAATAATGTTAAACGAAAAAAAAAGATATTACAGACAAAAAAAGGCGATCATCGGGTACGTTTTTACGCTGTTTAATGAATTCCCCAGATAACACTCAGCATCCTCCGCGCCTAATTCTCTTTCTGAATGGTTTTTAAACGTGAAACTTCTACAAAGTTTTAAAAAATGTCAAAAATAACGTTTTCGACAAAAAAATTCTTTACCGGCTTTCTAAAAGACTCGACAATTCTTCTAGTTGAAATATAGTTATAGATTATTCAAAACTCTATTAAAATACTTACCATTAAGTTACTAGGCATTTCTAGCCGTCTACAACAAAATTCGCTCCCTTGTGCCCGATAATGCGAAGAGCCGCTTTTTTATATTCTTTAAATCTACCTAATAGCAGACAGCACTAACCCCAGAAGGAAAATAATACCGACCAGCGGTGGCGTCCTTGAAATTGATGTAAGCGTAGCCGAGCGACTTCCGGGACACGGCATCACGGCAGACACGCACGGTGACGACCTGGCCGACGGGGCTGAACTTCTCGAAGAGCTCGGACTCGGTGACGTCGGGGTGCAGATCGCCGACGTAGAGCGAGGCATTCGGCGTGGACGCGGGATAGGGGGACGGCAATCTGACCATCTCGGCGCCCCTCAGATCTGCCATCTCGTGCCCTGAAAAAAAGATGTTCATCATTGCTCAGCGGAAGAAACCGAGACGGACAGCGGAAAGGACAGAATGCAGTGGTGGAAAACGAAGGTTAGGGTGCGTTACAAAAATCGTGCATGTAAATTTCGTTCATTTTAGTGACAATCGAGTTTGCACACGGAAGCAAGTCTAGATTGTGCAGAATTTGGCGCTGAACAACCTGGTTAAGAAGTTAGGAAGCTTTTCAAAGCGAAAAAGGCAAGAATTTCTCGAAGTTCGACCATTTTGTGGTTTCTCGCGCTAAAAAGCTTCATAACTTCTTTAACCTAGTCGCTGCGCTTCGAAAGCAGATTCGGGATCGGCGCAAAACTCTCCACGGGATAAGCTTGGTGTCTGAACTCGATCGTCGCTAAAAACGTCTCGTTGTACACGGATTTTTTTTTTGCCAAAACGCGGGTCCGGAAGCGAAAACCCCAAAAGATCATTTCAATGGATTAGATGATCGATTTAAAGGTTAGACCGCCGAATAAAACGTAAAAGCCGTTTTTCGAGGAAAAAATTTAGCAAAAACGAACGTACGACGTGCAAATCTGTTTTACTCAAACTCACCAATCGCCCCGTTCAACCCATTTCCGCAATTTTGCCTCTTTCATTTTCAAGAAAAAGGAATAAGAATTGTAGTAGCGGCAGGGGGGAAACGGCCGGTTCAAATCCACCTGAAAAATCCAAAAGGTTGAGCAAAAATCGGAAATGACATGGGAAATTTCCGGGGGGAATCCGGGGATGAAAACAAAAGTCCGTGATTTGTATTGTCGCGTTGTCATGGGCAATAATATAAAAGATCGACATTTTTTATACAAATAAACAATAACAATAAATCGTAATAAAACAATTAAAATAGACGTTAATAAATATAAAATAGGTGGCATTTCGAATTGTTTGAAAGGGGCGCCAGGGGCTACGCACTTCACTCGGGGGCGAGACATCACCGTCTGGGCAGAGGGACGAGACGGGCCGACGGAATGGCTGTTTGTCCCGGCTTGAGCAAAACATTGCCAACTTCTTACAACAATTTCATCACTTAGAAGCTTACAAAATCCATTAAATTACATTTATAAGGCCGTTAAAAAAAGCTAAAGATCCCTATTTTTCGCATCCCTTTGGGTGAATCGAATTGTCTTATTTTTACTTCAGAAAATGCTATATTTTGAAAAATGATGATTTCTTACACCAATTTCAGCACTTATAAGCTCACAAAATTCGTTATATTAGATTTATAAACTATTTAACCAAATCTAAAGTGCCCTATTTTGTCGTCCTTGTTATAATATGATTTTACCAGGGAAATACATGACTTTTAAAATATGTTCTTTTTCTAAAACTACGTCTATTCGTGTAATATATATGTTTTAGAAGCACGATGGCCGACGAATGGGCAGCGCAAATGTTCGCCAACTTCATGGGCGCCCCCTTCCAAGAGCTCACCAAGGATTTCCAGAAATTTGAAACGTGCGTTTTTCGGTTCTAATTTATTACCGGGGGTTGGGGATCCAATTTTCCCCTAATAGTTAGTCTTTGCAGTAAAATTTAGCCTCCATTCAGAAAGCCTTAAAATGCATTTTTTTAGTGAAAAAGCTCAATTTTATTATTTTTTACTAAAATTTTGTGATGTTTTACCGCCTAGAAAAGTAAGAAACAATGTAAAAAGACTTCCTATAGCTATATTAGCAAAAAAAATATGATTTTCAGGCTGTTCCTGAGGCCCTACTTTCGACAACTCCCCTTCGATGCCCAGCTGACGATGGGCCAGGGCTGCGGCGAGGTCGAGAACACGTCCGACGCGTTCAAGATGAAAATCGACGTCTCGCAGTTCATGCCGCAGGATTTGGAGGTAATTTTACCTTTCGAATCCTCTGATATAGCTCATGTCTAGGTAAAACTGCACGGCTCGCAAGTGATCGTCGCCGGCACGCAGGAGGAGAAGCCCGATCAATACGGGACAATTCAGAGGTGCGTTTTTGGGCTTGATTTGCAGAACAATAGTTTTTAGATCGTTTGTCCGAAAAATCGACCTGCCCTCCGGTGTGCATATTGATGGGCTACGGACGTATATTGATGGCGATGGCGTGTTGTCGGTGAGTTTTTGGTGCATAAACTGTTAGAGTAGTTAATAAAAACTTGAAAACTTCTAAAAAATTAAAAAAAGGTGACCGTTTCTAACTCTACCTTTTCCAGCTCGAAGTGCCGAAACGAGCCCAACTCCCACCCGGCGACGGCCGCAAGATCCCGATCGAGCTGACGCGAGACTGAACAAAAAACTAAGGAATAGTCAGATTTTTGCGTAGATCTTTCTATTAATAAACTTTTTTTGGTTTACACGTTCTCGAGAGTAAGGGGCATCACACATCTTCAGTTTAGCGCCGCGCGAAATGGCCAAAGTTCCGCTAATTGACTGGGAATTAGGGAAGAAGCGCCTTCTTCAAAGCCACAAAATCACAACAGCTTGCGGCACGAAAAGCCGGGGTCTTGGGTTAGAACACGCGCTAGCGCTCATTCACGCGCCCGTCTTTTTGAGTTGGACCTTGGCTTGTCGAAATGTGTCTTCGTGATGGTCGTCTAACCGTACCGACCGCGTTGCTGATCATTGCCACTGGGGGCTGTTTCCTGGCCGCTGGGCTGCTGACCTATGCCGTGTTTTCGGTGAGTTTTTGAGGCTTTTCGCCAGATATTAACTTCGGGTTCTGGATCGTTATCGGGGGGAAAACCTATTATTATGATTGTATTTATTTCGTCCATTGTTTTTATAACTTTCTAGCACAGAAAAACTACTAAAACCACTAAAAATATTATAAAAAGGCAAGATTTATGATTACCAGTCGGAAAAATCAATATAAAAGTATATTGAAGTGATCCCAGCTGTTTCTAAACGTTTATGAATCTATCTGGCAACGTTTTTAGACTGACAAAAAGCTGAATAGCTAAAATCCTGACATAGTTTTCGACCTATTAGTTTTAGGCAAATTTTCCAAAAATCCGTGAAAAAGCAACAAAAAGCCTCGAAAATTTACCTTTAGGCGATTTTTAAATTACTTTTTTTGCCTAGCTACGCCCCCTGCCCCCCGATAACGATCCAGTACCTATCACTCGCGTTTCCAGGCGTCATTCCGGATTCTTGACGACGGCCGGCATCTGCACTCTTTTGGCCTGATTCGATATTGTAAAGGTGGGCGCGGAGATAGTTTTATCTAAAAAAAGTATTCTAATGATCTAAAATCTTTAGTCTCGCAACTTACGGAGACCGCCGTGCAATGCTATTCACGGGAAATGCAAAAGCCTGGCATCGAGCCGGCGGCAAAGCATCTGATTATAGCTCGTAAGCTAACCAGCTTCAATCTTCTTCACCTTTCCTTTAGAAAGCGAGCTGATGGTCTTGGTAGCATTAGTGTTGGCGTTGCACATGGGACTCCTGGCTTCTGTGGCGAGTCTACTCGCTTTTTGTTCAAAGATGTGCGCGCGGTTGAGCCGGATCTTGATGTTGATGGCAGGTGGGGGTGTTGTGCATAGCAGGGCGTACTAGCAGAGGTCATTTGCGGAACACTGGGTTAATGGTCGAGACGAACCTTTAGGAGCCTGCACGTTCCTGGGTGCAATGTTGTTCGTCCACGTTGCGACGTCGTTGAACGAGGCGAATTTCGGCGGAAAATCGTCGAAAGTAGAGGTGCGAATTATGGAGTTCTGCTGACATCGTCTTTTCTTCATTCAGGCCCGTTTTGGACCGGCTTTTGCGTGGTGTCTCCTCGCTGGTTCCGCCTTTCTGCTGTCGCTTCTGATCTCCTTGGTGTCGACGCTGGCTGATGACGAGGTAACGCAAAAATTGGACCTTTCTAAAAAATACGAAAACGTGGTCGAAAACCAAGATTCTTTTAGACAGATCTGCTACAAATCCCGCTATCGCGCGCCGGCACGATCAGCGAGTTCCCGCGCAAGATCTCGCGCCGGATGAACGCCATCCGGCGCCCCTCGCAAGCCCACGTGGAGCATCACCGCCCGGAGGAGACCACGCTGCTTCCACAGGACGTTTAAGCGCCCGAAGCGCTCTCGCGCTGGCCATGAAGCGAATTTTAAAATTGCCCTTTTTGGATAAGAAAACCTGGTTAGCGCGAAGCGCACCTCCGTGGACCTGGCTATCACGTTATCACTTACTTCTTTTAAAACACTAATAAAAGATCATCTGATCGTTACAAAATGCCGGCCAGCGCGGAGCGCACTCGCGCAATATTGGTTATAAAGGTACCATCTTCTTCAAATAATTCGCGACAAACTCATTTTTACTTTATAAAAACGCGGCGAGCGCGCAGCGCTCTTGAAGCCGGGCTGGAGATGAGGGACCAGTTCGGCTTGTTCAAGCCGTTCGTATCAAATTTCCTTTTTCTGATAAAAAAGAATAGCCAGCGCGAAGCGCACGTGCGCGGGCCCAGTTTTTTTTGTAATTCTTGTCTTTTAAAGGTATCATTTGCGATCAATTCATTTTTCCGCTAAACCAAACGTGCCCAGCGAAGCGCTTGGCGCGAAACTGGCGATACCAGGTTGTCCTTTCAAATAATTTGTAGCGATTTTTTTTGTACGTATAAAAATCCGGCCAGCGCGAAGCGCTTTTGCGCGGAGTTGTCTATTTTCTTTAGCTTCTCTTTTAAATCGATCTATTGCAACAAATTTAATGTTTTTCTGATGCTTTTTTCCGTACTACATAAATCGTGAATTCCCAAATATTTATCGACCAGTTTTGGGGCACCATATTCCAAACCACAACTATTCACAGCTCCAAAAAAACACACACGCACAAACTCGCGCTCAAAAATTCAACAAGCAGCACGCAAAAACAGCATAAACCCAGAAAAAGCATTTTGTACACGCATTGCCGGAAGTAGGGGAGGAGGAGGCTGTTGACCGGTATCAAAATGAAATTCCACCAAAAATGCACACTGCAGAAAACGTTATAAGTACCGAAATGTACAGAGCACACGCGCGTACGCGTCGAAAGCGAAGGCCAGGATATCCCGAAAAAATGACAATTGGCTAGGGTGACCCGATTCGCAGACAAATTCCTAATAAGTTTGGCCATTTTTGAGGTTTAAAGGACTATAATTAAAAGTTGAAAACAAATAAAAGGAACAATAAACATGTAAGGCAGAAATATTGTGGTTCTTGTTCGTGGCACCCGGTTTTTCAAGTATAACAACTCAAAATTCTTAGTTTCCTCAAAAGTCCGGATGGCCACCAAATAAACCCGACAAAGTGACCCTAGGTTTTGCCGGCTAAAAACTGGTTACGCCCTGTAAATGGCGTTTAAAGGAAAGTAGCGTTTAGGTGGCGTAACCGGTTTTTAAAGGGCTAGTGAAGTGGGATTGGCCTGATAAAATCACCCTAATTGGGCCATTAAACCGGTTATGCCCTGTAAATCGCGTTCATAGGAAAATAGCGTTTAGTTAGGTTAGCTTTTTAAAGTCTTATTGAAGTGGGATTGGCCTGATAAAATGGCCCTAGTTGCGTTGTAAATCGGTTACGCAATAAAGCCACATAAAATTCAATGTTTAGGGGGCGTAACCGGTTTTTAAAGGGCTAGTGAAGTGGGATCGGCCTGATAAAATTGCCTTGGTTTCCCTGTAAACCGGTTACGCCCTTTAAATCGCGTTAAAACGAAAGTAGCGTTTTGGTGGCGTAACCGATTTTTAAAGGGCCGTTGAAGTGGGATCGGCTGATCATGGAAAGGCAATTAAAAATATAAAAACGAAAATAAAAACATAGAAAAGATCCTAAAACACGGGGATCTCCGCTGCTTCGGCAATTTCCACGAGCGGCTCGAGAACCGGGGTGAATTTCGCCGATTTTCCGGAATTCCGCCGGCTTCTGCCCTCGTCGGTTGCGCGCTCTTCGTCGGTGGGACTCTAAAATTTTAGGGTTAACTGGTTTTCCGCAATGATCACTGCTGGTTTGCCATGATTTTCTGAACACCTACCGCCGGTCGGGCTTCGATGACATCGGTGAGGTAGACGTCGGGGAGCAGCTGCTCGGGGTGGTGCTCCTCGCGGACGAGGCGCACCGAGCCCGGGGTTTCTTTGATGTTCTAAAGCGTCGTGGATTTAGTGAGCAATAATTTTAATTTGATTTTTTTACAAAATTAATTAATTTTTTCCAATTTTTTTTAATCAAATTTATAAATATTTTATACAAAAAATTATTAATTTATACTCCTTTAATATGATATTATAGTAAATTAAAACAGTATTTTCATCTTCTTTAGCTTACCTGCTCAAAAGCGATCAACTGGCGCCAGAATCCAAGATTCGGCCGAACCAGCGGGCGCTTCATTTTCATCAAGTGGTAAGCGTCACGTAGCGAACGGCAATGATATCTAAAATTTTAATTTAGAGGTTAAATTACGGGTATTTGAGCTCGATCTAGAAAATTGGAAGTTCATGCTCACTTCGTAAGGTAGGCCAGGACGATGGAGGCCGAGCGGGATACCCCGGCTACGCAATGCACCAAAACACGGCCGCCGTCCTCGATGATGGCGCGGATCTGGAAGGGCGTGACGGGTTATATTTCTAAATCTATTTTCTTTTTACTAATATTAACGCGATCTTGAAATTTGGTCCCCGAATTGTCAATTTTCTATTATTTTCTTCGCTCTCCTCCTCTTGGGCAAATTTTTAGGTCATTTTTCGGGCGCCCCGTCCCCAGCCATAAACACCCGGAAGGTTATCTCGCCTCCCCCCGAAAAGCGTAGAGATCAAGAAGGGGCAGAGAAGCGGGAAAAGGCACTCAAAAAAACGATCCACCGGCGGCCATGTGACCGTGTGATAAATGGGGGGCAATGGGTGTCTGATAGGGGGCAGGCACGTTGTGTCGCTCGTGGAGCGATCAGCGTGCCGTTCTTTGGAGCCCAGCGGAACTGCCCACGGTCAAAACAAAATGTATCAAAAGGGGGGCGATCTAAGCTGATTTTGCAGCTTATTACAAACTACACACCATTTTTATAGTACTTTACACAGTTTTTTTAGATATAAAAACATTATTAAAAGTCTAAAAAAATTCCGAAAATGCGTTTCTGACTATTTGGTCCGCGCACGCAACGCCGGGCTCATAATTGCGTTGCGTAATTATATGCGACCGTAATTTTTATCTGTTTGAAACGACCAAGTCACGCGCGAGTTGCGTGTCGCGGCGCGGAAAAATAAAGCCAAAAAAGGTCAAAAATATCGATTTTCCTATTCGTTTTCCTTAAAAAAGTTTTACACGTGTGGGGGCGAACAATTGAGAAACCCAATATTGTAAAATCTATTGCCATTAATCAACGTTTAATCTGTTTCCCCCCCCTACAGCGGCGCGCGTTGGTTTCCCGCGGAGGCAGGAATAGGTCTAAAAATAAAAATTAGGTCCCCCGTTAACAGGGAAGCACCCTCCTTGCTCGCCCCTTCAAAATCTTTTCGAAAAGCTGTCCCCTAGGTCCCGTCCGTTTTTCCCCTTAGGGCCCAGCCCGGCCGTTGCACTTTCCTAGAATCTATTCTGCTCGATGTTTTTCTGGGCGCACTCCCTTTCTCCGGATGATGGGCCCACCCGAACCGCTTCTGCCCCCCTCCCCCCTGAAAAGGGAAAAGAGCGGAGGGATCTCTGTTTGTGCCCTCCGGGGGTCTATGTGGGCCCGAATGTAATGCCATCTCCGTGACTCTGCTTCTCTGGGCCCTCCTTTTCCGGGCCGCACCCTAGCCTTGGGGCCCAGGCCCCGGGCACGTGAAGCTTTCGTGAGCCGGGGAGGATGGCTTTAGGGAGTCAGATGAGATGCGGGCACGCCAAACGCGGCGAAAGGGCTCAAGAATCGAAAAATGACCTTAGATAGGGGGATACGGTAGTAGGGCAATTTTTGGAAAATAAAGGATAATTATCCTATAACGGGGCTGAAAACAAACAGCGGTAATTAAATCTAAATTTAAAATGCTAAGAGGCACTATACGGAATTTATTCCATACGTCCCCCCACTATGATTATACGTCAATTGAGCCACAGAAATTTCAAAATGTAAACAATATCAAGGTGTAAATTTTGTATTAATTTTTCCACAAATTCGCTTTGGCCCTTATAAACAAACCTGATCGCTCTGGAGCTCGAGGTGAGGGTAGATGTACGTCTGCGGGGTGTCTTCAATCCACAGCTTTGTTCGCTGGATGTCGCCGAGGCTTCGCAGGCTTGGTACCTAAATTTTTGGTTGCAGAGGGAATTCTCAAGGAATTTCTGCAAGTTTGCCTCTTTCCGCGCGTTCCTAGGCTTTTTCTGAGAACCAGCAGCTAATTCTCAAGGAATCTCTGCAAGTTTGCCTCTTACCCCCGACGCCCTAGACTTTTTCCTGAGCACGAGCAGCTAATTCTCGAAAAATCCCTGCAAGTTTGCCTCTTTCCCCGACGCCCTAGACCTTTTCTGAGCATGAGCAGCTAATTCCCAAGGAATCTCTGCTAGTTTGCCCCCTCTAGAGTCCCTCCTCACCTCTGTGGTCGCATTAATGATATGCGTGACTTTGTGCCGTTTCATCGTCTCGGCGTCGAGCGCCGACACGCCGCAGATCATGAGTCCGGGCACGATTTCGGACAGTTGTGCGTATTCCGGGTTTACGTGGAATGATACAGGCATTTTCTGGAAGTGGTATCTCATTAAACGGACATGTAAGGTGCGGAGAGAGAGAGAGAGAGAGAGAGAAAACGATGAAAAATATCGATTACGAGCCGTCACTGCCCCTTTAAAGCTCCATTCCCCGAATCAGGCCACACGGATTTCGTGGTGTGTTTCAAGTGTTGACCCGGTGGGCGTGGGGGGGGGAGCTACCTGCGCATGTCGGGAGTTCCCTGACTTTCCAAAGACGTTTAGGGCGAAAAAGGGGGGGGAGGGGGGAGAGAGAGAGAGAGCGAGAGAGAGAGAGAGGGGGGGGGAGGGGGGGAGAGAGAGAGCGAGAGAGAGAGAGAGAGAGAAAACCCCAGAGATTTCTACAGACTCATTGTCGCCACAACGATCTATTTGTAGAGGAGGAAGCCGGCGGCGCGCTTCGCGGCGCGAGATCAGCGAACACCCAGGCAGGCCTGGCGCGCAAATAAACTCTACGGATTACGTCTGAAGGAAGCGAGGCCAGAAATCATCAAAAAGGTATAATTAGAAAAGGAACGCGAAATCTCGACAATTTCGAGGAATATAAACGATTTTCCATCCTTGTTTTCATGTTTTTGACGTTTCTAACGGATTCCGTGGCGATAGAAAAGGGGTGAAAAACAAGCATTTCGCGAGGTTTTGAAGTCTTTCAAAACGAGCGAGAGAGAGAGAGAGAGAGAAATCGAAAAATCTTCGTGTACCGCCCAGGAAGCGGAAATCGTGAGTGCCGGCCAGGATCAGATAGATATTTCTCTCTGATGCAATTTGACAGCTGATTGGGGGAGAACGGACGGAAACGGAGTCTTCAAAAGATCGTCCACAGCGTTCAACGGGAGTTTTAGCAGTTTTTAAGTGGAGCCAGCAAGCCTAAAAAAACCGGAAATCACCAAGTAAAGTCCCAGAAAAGGTATACGGCCTTAAAAATCCAAATGACCCGAAAAAAAACAGTAGTTTTTGAGCGCTTAAGCCGGCCTACGGTAACTTTAAGGCCAGACAAAAATAAAAAATATTATGAAAGAAACCCTGGAATTTTTTTGAAAGGTATCGTTGAAAGCCGAAGCAACATTAAATACACAGTTTTAAGCGCTAAAAACGTACAAAGCTTCTGACAAAAATGCAAATATCCTACTATATATATAAAAAAAAATGTTTTGCATCCACTTCCGTCTGTCTGTCCGGAGGATATCTTGGCAGAGGATGGATTTTAAAGTACGTATGATACGTCATTAGGTGCGTAATGGTCTTGGGATGACTGCACACCTAACAAATTTTACAAAATTATAGATTTTCGACATTAAATTTAAATTTTTGTGATGGCTTCTTTGTTAAAAACAATTAGCATAGACCGGAAGTGGGGAAGCGACTATATAAAGCGGCAGAAGAAGTGGTTTTTGATTTTTTGCCATCTGAATTCAGGACAAGTATGCAAATTGAAGCATAAAATGGGGTCAGAAGGGGGCCAGGGTTGAAAAGTCGCGAAGCGGCTTTTCAACTCTGGTTTGATGTTTAAAATATGTAATGAACCGTAAAATAACGACCCGAAGTTACAAAATCAAATAAAAAATTCTGAGCCCTAAAAAAAGCAAAAATCTGGAGATCTCGCTGGGCTAAAACGCAGAAAAAAAGTTCTGAAAGCTTGGCAGGACACTAACAAAATGCAAAAAAAAGAATTCAAAACCTTAGAAAAAGCCAATTCCAGTCTCAAAAAACTTCTAAACACCCAAAAATCCAAAGATCTCGATGAGCTCTAGCCCCCAGTGGAGCTCCAGAATCGAATCGGCACCTCCCCAACGGCCCAAAAGTCGTTTTTTAAGGCCCCCGGCCCCTAGCAGGGGAGGGGTGGGGCCCAGAGGCGGGGTCCCGGCCAGAATGGGGGCTGGAAGCGGGGAATGGAACGGAAAAAAGGGGGGCAGAGCGGAAAAGGGGAGGGGCCATACACACAGCCACACGAAAACACGTGCCCCGGCCTATAGAGAACACGTGAACACCACCAAGCCCTACCCGGTTCTGGTCAAAAAGGATTTTCTCTAGTCTCCTCCTCCTCTTTCTTTTCTTTCTTTCGGCCCAGGGTTAAGCCGTGAAACGACGAGACGGGAGACGGTTACCACCTGTCAACAAACCGGAAAAAACGGGAATGGAAACACGAAAAGTTCAAGAGGTCAGGTACGCCCCGAGGGTTATGGGCTTTAAAACTCGCAGAAAAATTCTAGGGGTTCGCGAGATAAGGGTTTTATGGGATCCGGACGTTGGAAATGGTGTGGTGGTACTATTCTAGGTACTGGACTATTAGCAGGGGGGGGGTTTATCAGAGGAAACAGTAATTTTTCCCAGTAATTCACAATAAAATAAAGGATTTTTATAACAATTTACACCGATTTCAGACATGAAAACCTCATAAAAAACTGGTTTAAAGGGACGAGCAAGGCAATACTATAGTTTTTGCGCTACGGATTCACGATCATTTTTGACGAGCCAGCCCGCGGTCGCCACGCATTGCAATCAGCACGCGTAAAAGTAGCCAAAATCCATCTGAAAACGCTAAAAACTGCCAAAAATACAGTATCCCCAGTCCACAGTCGGTTTTCAAAAGGTCCTAGAAAATCGGCGATACCTACAGATAAACAGGAAACCTAAAAGTCAGAAAATGTCGAGACCTAAAGCGAAAATGCCACTCCTATTAAAAACGCAAGTATCAAGAATTCCATTAGGCTCCTCTAGACACTGCCGTCCATAGTCCATTCCGTTCAGTCCACTTCACCGAGATGGGCCCAGGTCCAAAGTGTCGTACCGGATATTTTGTCTCCAAATCCCGCGGCGAGACCTCTGGACCGGGAAGCGAAAAAAATGAGTGGCTAAAAGGCACACGGGACACATATTTTGAAGGAATCGTGACCGGGAATTCCGAGCGGGCTATTCTTTGCCCCCTATTAGCTTTGACAGGGGTTATATGGGCCGTCTGGGCGTCGGGGTGTTGGCACGCTGCCTTAGATCGTTTTTTAAAATAATACGACTACGCTGTAGTACGCTACTACGTTGTAGTGACTTGGCAAAAATGCTAATGCTAAAATGAAACGGTACGCGTGTCGCAGAAGCGGAGAATACAGCTAACTTGCGTCCTTTAAAGCTGACGTTTAGAAGTACGCTGACACCTACAGGGTGTGCAAAAAAAAAAGGCCACAGTTTGGGTCGAAATAACTCGCGAACGGTAGAGAATCGAAGGTACGTTACCATGCCAGAATGCTTAAATATGCTGGGCATGAAGATTTAACACAACTTGATTTTTTCGATTTTGAGTACGAAACTGTACATTGACGCTGGTTACGACCGAAAATGTGCGTTCTTGAACGGGTGGTAGCAAAATTCTGATTTTTGGCCTAAAAATAGTATAAATTTGTAGAAATGTAATGGCAAAATCTTAGAATTTATCGAGGTCAATTTCATTTTTTAAAAGCAAAACAATTTTCGCGATTTTGCGTTATTTTTGTTCTTTGAGTTATAACTCGCTTATAACTCGCTGCCTATGGCTGATATTTTGTCAATGACCTATCCAAATATTAATCTCGGATTCCACACCAAATTCCACCACAATCTATGGCATTTTGTATTGCTCGCTAAAACGTGCCCCAGCGGGGTGCTGTAGGTTTCGTTTTTCCCGCTTTTCTCGAGGCCCCTAGCTTTGATTCGGCTAAAATTTTCTGGGTTGTTATGCAATAAGTAGGAGCACCTTACTGCCAAATACGAGAGCATACTATCCACAAACTTTCAAGAAAAAGACTAAAAACAGATTTTTTAATTCTGCGGCAGAATTTTGTAAATTTTTTGGTCAATTGGTCCAAAAACTGCTACTATTGGTTTTACGAAAAGATCGAAGCGATTTCATGGCAAAAACACCACGAAAATCGCAAATTTCGGTTTTCTACAGTAACCCACGTGGACGCGTTTAGCATGCCATCAAAAATTCCATAAAGTGACGATTTTTCTATTCGAGGGCCTTCTAGAGGTGATTGTAAGATAGCCTGTCAAAAATGACTGATTTTGGATGGTAAATAACAAAGTTACGAGGCATAGTGCAAAACAAGGCCAGAGAGCCGATTTTGGGTCCGAGTAGCCGGCGTCAATTTTCGAATTTTTAAAAATAAAAAAACCCACCTGGATTTTATGGCTACGAGTAAAGATTTGATGTTTTTATTTACGCTCGTCGAATTCCGGAGCAATCTGTTTCAAAATTATGGTGACTTTCAGCCAAAAATGAAAAATCACCCTGTTCTAAAACCGAAGTTTAAAATTCTTCTTAAAATTTTTTCGACGCTAAATTGTTTTAATCTTTGCATAGTCTGATTTAACTAATACCACAGATTTATTGTTGAAAAGATCCTGGCGACCTCACCTTCCAAAAATTTTTTACGCCCACTCAGATTCGGTTTATGTCGGTTTTTGATGAATTTTCTTGGCGCCAACGGCTGGTCAAATAAATTCAAGAACGTGGCTTTAGGATGCGCTACTCAAATGGTATCAGATAAAATTCAAATAACAATTTTCACAGCGCGACTAAATTTTATAAAATGGTGACAATATTCGGAAAAAAGCACGAACGAACCGTTTTGGAGGCCCTAAAAGACGCCCTTCCAAAGGGGTACGGTAGCTCGAAATTTTTTAGATGATAGATAAACCCCAGTACTACATAGCTAAGCAAAGAAAACAGCTGAGTCCCCTTTGGCAATTTAGAAATATTTTTCCAAAGTTCGATTTCGTGACCTCGAAAAATCCACGACCAGGGGGTCGTTGAAAAACTCGAAAATTCATCGATCTCAAAAATTTTTAAGATTTTTATGCGTGTAACGGGCTCGTAGATATTCCACAACAACTGATTTTGAGGTTTTCGCCATAGGTTTTTTTAATATTAAAAATTTACGAAATTTCTCCATACAAAATTTCATTCCTCTCTAACTTTTCAACCAGACCCTCAAAAATTCTTAAATTTTGTAGGTACATATCTGCTGCTTATATTAACTTACTTAATAAAAATTAGATGCCAGCCACCACAGGAAACTGAGAAAAATACAAATGAAGTTTCCCCGAACGCACAGTTTTCGGGTGTCATTTGTATTGATACGTCGCCAAAAATCGAAAAAATCAAGTTGTGTTAAATCTTCATGCCCAGCATATTTAAGCATTCTGGCATGGTAACGTACCTTCGATTCTCTACCGTTCGCGAGTTATTTCGACCCAAACTGTGGCCTTTTTTTTTTGCACACCCTGTATACACTTCCGACAGTCTCCATATCAGTCAATCTCTCTGCGTAAATAGGTGTATACGTAGTACAACTCGAACGTGCGCTTGAGGCGCGCTTCTGCGCCATGCCAAGACAACCGGAAAAGCACACCACAACACGAAAGCCGATGTGAGACCCGGAAGGCCGTAAAACTCGTACTGTCCGTGGGGCACCAGATAACGGCCTTGTTTTCCGATCTCGCGCCGCTTTTTTATGTTATTGTGGGGGTTGTGGGTGAACAGTTGTGAGAGCTGGAATCACGACCGAATTGAATGTTCTTTAATGTTGCCCCTTCCTCCTGACGGGGTGATAAACGCCCGCGGGTCAAAAGTACGGCCCGGTGACTAATGACGGGTATGGAGGGTGAATGCTCGATGGAATTCAGGGTTTCGACATAATTTCCGGGCGTTGTGTAAACGTGGCAATCTAGCAGGGGTTTTGGAATCTGTATTTGGCGTTTTCTGAGAGAGAGGGAGCGAGAGCTAGAGGGGGAGAGAGAGAGCGAGAGAAAGAGAGAGAGAGAGAGACAGAGAGAGATGACAGTGGTGTTTCAGGAATTTTTCAGAGCAAAAACGACCCTGGCGATGGATTTGGTCAAACTTGGCGATCTAGCAGAGAGCTTTTCGGATGCAGACGTGGAATTTCGGAGATGGCTGCGAGCGGGGACTCTTTGGGGATTGTTTTAATTGTAACTACAAACTTGAAATTGTTATTTAAAGCTATCTAAAACAAGGGCAAAGCATAACCCAAAACCCTAGAATACAGAAAGTCTACCAGAATAACTGAGAATTACTGGGAAATACCTAGCCTTCTAGTAACGAAAAAGTATTCCGCCAAGCTCTCCGGCCAAAATTCTACCGATTCCAAACCGCACGTCCGCTTACGATTCAATTTCCAAATCTAGATACCCTTCAGCGTAAAATTACGTGAACGTAATTCCGGCAGCCTCCGACGGCCATAATGAGAACTCTGTTTTCCCGGCGGACATCCTCGTCAAGTCAACAACAAAGGGACCGACACGTGAAGCCGGCATGGGATATTGGGGGGCCACCACAAAAAAATGGACCTGAAATTCGGCTATTGTTGGGCGAAAGCAATCGGTGCTCCAGCTAGCTTTTGAAAACCCGGAAATCATGGATTGACAATATAGGATTGACAATATTGAAGCAGGCGGCGTTCAGCTAATTTTTGTGAAGCCGGCGGCACTGGTCTGTTAACGGGGGGGCGGTTAGCAGCGGGAAAAGCACTTTTTATTTCACACCTAAACCTGATGGTCGAAATATAGAAAGCATTTTTATAGTGTTTTTAGTAATTTTTGAATGCTAGAAAGTTATAAAAAAAATTTTGAAAATTCGAAAAAATTTCACTCTTTTCTATTATTATATTTCTATTTTCATACATTTTTGGCCAAAAAGTCAAAAATTTTCGAAATTTTGACAACCTTTTTAACTATAAAAACTATATACAATCCTATAAAATGTTTAGATTTCGGCATAGAACCTTACGGAGTTAGCGGAAAAATTTGGCTTCCCCCCCGCTAACGGCCCAGAACCAAGCTTTTGACGCTTCTAAAACCCGATCCTAACCCCAAAATCAGATGACAGACATTTCGGAGAATTCGCGGATTTGCCGCCCCTAGAAAAAAATACGCGATAAGGGCCCCACGCCCGGCGCGGGGGCTTATTTTCGGTCGCCATGGACTTGGTGACGGATGTGTGGCGACAGGGTGGTGATAATGCGGAATTTATCGCCTCACCATTGGCGTCTAGAGGAAAGTTGCGTAGCTGTTACGTTAGATAATAATCTTTTCCATAGACGTATCAACAATTTCGACAGTCGACTTATATGGCACTAAAATTCCGCGAGAAATAACTCAACATTTCCACAAGGCTTTTGGCGTCTAGAGGAAATTTGCGTAGTGCTTACGACAGAGCTTACACGTATCAAAAAAAGGACCCGCGATGTGTTTCGCAAAAGATTCACTGATTTTCTGGTGATTTTTTAAATATGGCATGAAAATTGCTAATAAAAAAGGCCTAATCGTAAAGATTAATGTAAACTTTATAATACAAATACTAATCGGAAATCTAAGAATTAGACGTACTTCGGGTAAAATGAGTTAATTTTGTGTTCATATATTTTTTTACAGTCAAACGAGTTATTACAAAAGCAATAATGCGGAATTTACCGATCAGCACCGACATTAAAACGGCCAAAATTGATATTTCCGGCGCTTACCCAAAAAGGGGGGGGGGGTCGTTTTGTGTCCTTTTTGGCGTTTTCCATTTATGGCCTCTAGGGTAAAGTTGCGTACCGATTAGAGGGACCGGCCAGGGATGCTACAAATTTTCATAGGGTATGGATTTTTAGACGCGTCCGCTCCATGTGGATTTCCATGAATTCACAACCTATCCAATCCAGAACTCCGCCTTCTCAGTCCGTTTAAGCCAGTGAATAAATTCTCCCAAAAACACGCCATGTAATTCAGCAGTCGTCTGAATTCCTAATTCCGTTCAATCCGCCAACACCTTTCGGCCCCCGAATGACGCATTCTGAAGCCCAAAAATGGCCGGGGCTAGGCCGGGGATCTGGCTGCTGCCGCTGCGTGGGGTGCAGGCTGTGCAGTGCAGAGGATTCAGCCGGAATTCACGTGAAACCCTCAGGGCGACAGAGGGAGAGAGAGGGAGAGAAGGAGAAGAGACGCAGAGAAGCCGAGAAACGGAGGACGAAACCGGCGGGGGCTATTTGCGAACGATGATGATTCAGGCGGGCCACCCGGGCTGTCAATCATTTCCCGGTCTGGTTAGGGACCTCGGAATAGGCCATTTTTGGGGGTAGCTAGCAGGGATTCTTTAGGAAGGGGCAGGCTAGCAGCGATTCTTTAGGACTAGGGCAGGCAAGCAGATATTCTTTAAAGGGGCAGGCTAGCACGGATTCTTTAGGAAGGGGCAGGCTAGCAGCTATGCTTTAGGAAATCGGGCATGCTATCAGAGAACCTTTGGGCAAGGGCAGGCTAGCAGAGATTTTTTGGGAAAACAGGCCGAATGCCGTATTTTTAGCAACCAATTAATCAGTAGTGGTGCTCACTGCAAAAAAAAACATTTTGCGGGATCCGGTGGGTGCCGCCGCGATCAAAAAAAAGTTTTGGCTGTAACAATGGTCTGGGAAATGTGCCCCCGTGCTTTACCGGATGTGATTTGTCTAATGGTCGCGGGAGAAAGCAGCGCCGTTTCAGATTAATGAGGAAAAGCTGGGGCCGTTTACAGTAACTGGAGGCCCGTGTACCGGAATCCGGCCATTGGTAAAAGATCAGGGAGAGTAAAAATGAGCTTTACTAGCAAAAAAATCGGAAGTAAACTCTGGAAAACTAAGCAAAAAAACCCTAGCCGCTACACTATCTGTGGGAATCTTTTCCGGAATTCGAAATAGACCAAATTTTCCAAAAAAAAACGTAGAAAAGGGTGCTTAAATGTAAAAAATTGCTAGCGAAAAATGGTGAAAAATATGAGATTAAAGCTGTACTATACAAAGCGGCCAAAAAATTGAAAAACAAATTCGACCGATTCAGCAAACCCTAGGTATTTGTAGGGTCCTAAAAGTAGTAAAAAAATCGAAAAATAGAAGTGCCCTTTACCATTGTTAAAAGGCGTACGGTAATCAACTTGCAAAAACTGCAGTGAAATTAAATGGCCATGAAAACAAAAAAAGCTACAATTTAACTACTTAAATTACAATTTCAGGGGAAAAAAATCAAGGCCAAAATCGTTCGAATTTGACCTCGAAAAGCGGTTGTGGGGAAATGCCCCGTCCATTGATCGTACAGTCGCTTGGTCACAAGGCCCCCCAACGAAATGGACGACCACCCACTAGAGCGTATTTGGCAGCGTGCCGGAATTCCCGAAAAATGAGATTTTCCAGCCAAAAACAACAAAAAAATTTTCTGAATTTTTCAGGTCGATAGGCCCTTAAAGGGCACGTTCAGGGACGTTTTTTTGGAAAAAAGCAAAGGTTTTTGCCGCGGCCGGGGGTCGAACCCGGGCCCCCCCGCTCGGGAGGCGCGGATGGATACCAGTCAGCCACAGCTACAACCTGGCGAAGGGGCGAGGGGCGCCCCCACCCCGCAAAGGATCGGAATGGCCTGTCACAGCACGGGCAGGCAGTGCGCGCGGTTCCTACGTCCATAGGGTGTACACGTTGGGATGAGTACACGGCCCCTCCCTGAACGTGCGCTTTAAATAAAAATTCCCAACGAAATCGCTGGCCACCCACCAGAACGTACTTGGCAGCGTGCCGGAAACCCCCGAAAACCCATGATTTTGAATTCCGAAGATCAAGCTGAAAATCATTTAATAAACTTAAATTTCCTGAATATATACAAACTCGCCTAAAACCGATCTAATTCTTCACATAAGCGTCTATGGGAAATTTACGAAATGGATGTTGATCACGACGACGCGGGGGAGGGCAGCACGTAAGCATCAAAAAATGGGGGCCGTCGTGAATACAAATGTGAATCGGCTGGAAGGTCGAAATATCGTGTTTTGTTCACTGAGTCGGCTTATGGGTCTTCAGGAACAAGAAAATTCATTTTACTTTATTTTAAAATGCGAAAATCTCTAAAAAGTCTATTTATACTTACTTTACTTAAAAATGCTTTTAAAACATTGTGATTTAATCTATAAAAATTCAATACCTCAAATTTAAATAGCTAGTTTGTTTTATTAAATCAAAATAGCTAGAAAAACGCGAGAAACAACAGCAAAAGGACAGTCCTGTCTTTCCCTCGGGTAGAGCGCCATAAATTACGAGGTGAAAAGCGAGCGGAAATGGCATTGTTTGTGAAAAATTCCTTCAGTTTAACGCCAGACGGCAAAAAGGGTTGCGACAAATTCAATAAAATAATATCAGAAAGACTTTATTACCAAAAAAAACGAATTTTTCGTCCCCAAAAAGAGGGTATATTTTCCGGAGAAGAACCATAAATTACGACATGAAAATACGAGCAAAATGGCAGTTTTTTCAAAAAACTTATTTGAAGTTACAGCTATCAAAGTAAATATACTAAAATCAATATTTAACCTACTGAAAAGTAGTAGAAAAGGATAGACGGGGTTCGAGTGAACTGGCCGTTCTTTGGAGCGACGCGTACACCGGCAAACACTGGGCCCGAGTCCCCCCTGTTTCGTCAAAACTCACGAGAGAGAGTTGTTTACTCCCAGCCACCCCCGTTATTTTCCAAAGACGGGGCTGTCTGGAGGCGAACAATGCTAATTTCACGGCAGAGGCTCGAGGCAGCTAGCAGAGATTCTTTAGGAACAAATTCCGATTTTTTTAAAAGCTGATCAACCTCAAGCACGAGACAACTAGCAGAGATTCTTTAGGAAGGATAGCTGTTTCTGCTTAACAACCTCAGTCCGGGCTAGGAGATTTTTAGGAAGGCAGCCAGAATTTATCTATTTTCTTTCTTTAATTAGAAAACTCATTTTAAAAGTGTTAACAACATATCCTGCCAATTCAAGGGCCGGGAAAGTGATAAATCTAGGTTTTGCTCGGTTCCGCGCCGCGGCAAGCAACACGTATAGCCAATTTCAACGACCAGGAAAGGCAAGACTGGCTTTTTAGCTATGGATTTTCCTCGTAAATTTTTTCCGCGTAAAAACAAGCAACGCGTCTAAGCAATTTAAAGGAATGGGCAAAGGATGGCTTAATCTTCTACGGTGGATTTTCACAGCAAACGCGACACGCAACGCGTTTGACGAGTTTAAAGGGGCCGGCAAGGCAAAACTATGGATTCGTAGCTACGGATTTGATACTGTATCTAACCGCGCGAGCCACCCGCAACGCGCCACCTGTCTTTTCAGTGCGTAATCGATTACCACCCCCTACCCGCAGGTCCAGTGAAGACGCGTGCGTCGCGTGTAGCGGCCGCGGTTACACCTGTAAGACCGAAAAAACGACAGTAACACCGTTCCAATTCCTTTTAAACACACCAGAAACCTTCAAAAATTCTCAAACTCGACACTTTTCGGTTCATTCAATGACCCCTAGCCGTCCAGCTGGTCGATCCCACGCCCCGGGAAGTCACGTTTCCAGCCACTCCGCTGATAGCGCCCGCCATCACCACCGTCCCGCCGATAAATCTAGACCCCCACGCCGAGGATCGGTGAAAAAATGGGAATTTAGGGGGACGAGGAGAGAGAGAGAGAGAGAGAGAGAGAGAGAGAGAGAGAGAAGAGAGAGAGAGAGAGAGAGAGAGAAAGAGAGAGAACACGGGGGAAATAAATGAACGGGGAATGAACCCGCCGCCTGGCACTGGACTGCTGACCCCACGTGGGAACGAACGGTGGGGACGTGGAAAAGAATTAAAAAATGGTATTTTACTTCCAACAAAAAACTATAATCTACAACTAAAAAGACGCTATAAATGCTCCCAGCTTTTTCCTAAAGGATCTCTGCTAGCCTGCCTTTTTCTAAAAAATATCTGCTAGCCTGCCCTTTCCTAAAGAATCTCTGCTAGCCTGCCCTTTCCTAAAGGATCTCTGCTAGCCTGCCCTTTCCTAAAGGATCTCTGCTAGCCTGCCTTTTTCTAAAAATCTCTGCTAGCCTGCCTTTTTCTAAAAAAATCTCTGCTAGCCTGCCCTTTCCTAGAGTCACGCTTCTTCGACTAATATACCTCCAGGCCTGCGAAATTAGTTGATCAGTGAAAATTCCCAAATGATCACGGCTAGCCTGACCCCCGATCAACATCCAAAGCCCCCCAAGAACATCCGGTCGGACTTTGGCTTCATGGCCAGCGGTCGTCTGCCAGCAATTTCTCCCCTCGAGCACTTTGCCCCCCCCCTTTGGGTTGGAACAGTTGGTTGGGACGTCTCGGCGGAGTCTCACGGACTTTGTAGCAGGACGACTATAGCATTTAATAGCGCTAAAAAGAGGAGATTCGGTACTGCAGTGTTAGCGGGGGGGGGGGTATCAAGGCAAACTAATTTTGGTTTTACCACCTCTTAATCATAAATGGCGTATGTTTATAGCGTTTTTGGTAGTTTTTGATTGCTCAAAGTTTATGAAAAATCTTTTTTAAAATGTTGAAAAATCAAAGTTTTTGACCGTTTTTAGCCGTTTTTAGAAATTTTAGACCAAAAGTCAAAAATTGTCGCACAGGTTTCTAACTTTTACATCTAAAAACTCCGAAAAATGCTAGAAAAATTATTTATATTGCGTTATAGAGCCGTGCAGAATTACCGGACAAGAATCCGTTCCCCAGCCAAGCGTCCGGATCCTAATTTTGTCGGTCCCTATACAATATCAGAAAGATAGGAATGCTTCCAAAAAGTATAGTTTACGAGCGAAATTTCCGATATGTTAAGACGCAATTTTGATTTGTCTCTCTGTAAAGCGTAGTTCCACTACAGAAAGGTGTACCTCAAACCCCGAAGCCAATTTTTTTGGCCCTTTGTCAGCAAAAAACCCCTCGAAAACGCGGTGTAAGGGTCATTAGCGGAACAGATAGCCCCCGGGGCCACGAGGAGGCTATAGTCCGCGGCTGGATGGCTGAGAGCCAACTGGCCGTTATCTGTCGTCCCGTGCTCGACACCGAAGCTTCTGGGGAAATGGCCGGAGGGGGGCGAGCTAGCAGTGATCATTTGACAAAAACTAGGGAGTCCGAGTCGACTGTGGCGATTCCTGGAGTTTGAGAGATAGAGAGAGAGAGAGAGATAGGGAGTTTAGAGAGCCAGAGAGCGAGAGAGAGACAAGATAGGAGCCGGATAAATAGACCTAGTGCTGCGTGCAGTCCGTTAGCTTTTCGGCTGTCGGTATTTTGGCTTGTCGGCATTTTTATCGTTGATCCACCTAGAATGACTCGTCACGGGCAAGCTAGCTTAGTGCAATTGGGAATGGTTGGGTCAGGTTGCTGTTGTTCTCTCCTGAAACGGAAACAGACAAAATACCGACAAGAAAAATGGCAACGCTAAATTCCCGACACGACAAGCCAATAGAGGATTTAAATATACAATGCCCCAGTAATTTAGTTTTTTTTATCGCTTTACAGTTTATTTCGTGAATTTTCGGTTGTCGGTATTTTTACTGGTATAATCTACTAAAAATGGCCGACATCGGGCAAGCTAGCCGTGTCCATTTGGGAGAAGAAAGGGGCAACACTGTTGTTCTAATATGAAAACCATCAAAAAGCCGACATACTAAAATCCCGACAGATGCTTCGATATTCATCGCATGAAATTTAGCGTTTCAGCTGTCGAAAATTCTACCGTCAGCGGGCATACACCAATATTGAGCGATCACGAGATCCATTTTTTGCAAGCGTCATTTTTCGTGCAACCAAATTCACCGATTTCGGCGAAATCTGGCCCTGGAGATCGGAAAATGGCCTGCAAAAGGTGTCAGTCAACCCGGTTACGCGATAAATCAACGTTTTTTTTGTGAGGCATTCCTGTAAAAGCCAGCCGTTCCCAGTTCCCAGCCGTTCCTGTAAAATATGGGGTGACCGGATGGCAACACTCGAGTAGATGGACACTCTCTGCCTCTGTCTCTCTTTCTCTCTCTCTCTCGCTTTCTCCCGACAAAAAACAAAGCCTCAAACAAACTTTCAGGGGGGCGACGAGTTCAAACAATTAAACGCTGGGGTTCAGCAGCTGTTCGGAGAGGGAAAAGCGGAAAGCTAGGGTTACTGGTTGGTGATCGGAATAGGTTAACAAAGAATACTGGGAAATTAGAGGGAGCATTAACAAAATACTTCCAAAATAATTTCTGCTAACCTGCCCTTTCCTAAGGAATCTCTGCTAGCCTGCCCTTTCCTAAAGAATCTCTGCTAGCCTGCCGTGCCCAGAAACTGTGATTTTTCGGAGGGGGGGAGCAGAGATTAGGAAAGGCGACCAGCGGAGGACCTTTCCCAAAGATTCTTTGTACACCGCCTTTTTCTGTAGTTCCTACGCTATTTCTAAGATTGCCTGCCATTTCCTAAAGAATCTCTGCTAGCAAGCCATTTCCCCGAGATTTTTAGCGGTGATTCTTTAGGAGTGACAGGCTAGCAGAGAATCTTTAAAAAGAGAGAGGCTAGCAGTGACCCTTTAGGAAAGGGACAAGTAGCCAAGTTCTCTCAGGAACATGTCCTAAAGAACCGCTGCTAGCCTGCCGTGCCCAGAATCACGTTTTCTTATGACAGGGCAGGCTAGCAGAGATCCTTGCTCGTCCCCCCCCCAATTCTCCAATCGACACAATAACCCCCCGATTCTCACATCGATCAGAGGACCTCGGGGACCTCTACACCTCCCCCCATCACCGACATCTAGGTCACCTACAATACCCCGAGGGCCCAGGGTAGTACCCTAAGGGCCCATCTCCCTGGGGCCCTATCCCGCCCAAACCATCCTCACCAAGCCCTCCCCGCGGCTCTCATTCTAAATCTGCGCCCCCCCGCCCTGGATCCACCAGTTTATCACTAAAAATCTGCCCTTTTCCGGGGCGCATTAATTTTGTATCCCCGGGGCTAATAGTGAATTTTTTAGCTTGGCAGCTATTTGTAGTAAATTTGGGCACTAATAGGTTTTTCTAGAGCCCAAAAGAGTCACATAAAATATAAAATTAAACAGGCATAAAATTTAAATTAAAAACTGCTTTAATAAATTAAAGGCCCCTAAAAATTAAACTTTCTGAGCTAAATAACTCTAGTTTGAGTTTCAAATTTAATTCAATACGTGATTCAGGGTTATTCCTAGCGGTCAAAGGTCTAATAAAATATAGAAAATCCCCAGGAATAAAAATTACAGTGCCAGTTAGACCTAAAATTAAATTTTGCAACAAAATAAACCTAGCCGCCCTTTTTGAATTCAATCCAACACTTCTGGACCTAATTATTTTCTGGGGACGCATTTACTACAAAACGCTACCACCTACGTCTCTTACCGTACTTTCTCAGCTTATAAGCGAAGCTTAAGACCAAACAAGCTTCGCCTAAGCTAAGCTGAGCTCAAGCTTCAGCTTAAGCCTAGGCTTAAGCTAAGCTTGGTTTACTCAAAGCTGAGCCTAACCATACGTCAAAAACAAAATAACGTAAACGGAGCATCTCGTAACCCCCCCAAATGCACAAGCACCCGAAATTTTTTCAAAAGTGTCAGTTTTCAGTAATTTAATCATCTCATTACGTTTTTTCAGGTATATTTTGATAAGACTACAATGTCAAAAAGGAGACTCGAAGACCTCGACCACGATGGGCACGCTGACCCGAAGATGCCGCGGATGGAGCCGCTACACATGCTCCCGCCAGTTCCGCATGGATACTATCAGGTACGGTAGCCCGGGCGTAGCTTGTAAAGTGGAGGAAAGAAGAGCAAAACTTGAGGGTCTTAGAAAAACAATGAAATATTTAAAATTGATAGAAAAGAAATTACTAAATGCATTAATTTAAGCGTATTAAAAATGATTTAAAACAACAATGAATCGTCTCTCAATTCATATTTAGAACCTGGCCCCCTTCTCAAATCAGATGCCATATTTCCCGCCGCCGATGATGCAGCCGTTACAGGTATCGCATCCCTCATTAATTTTGGCTTAAATTTGACATTAAATTTTTCCCTTATTTCATGTAATTACCAACAAAACGTTTATACTTATTAAGATTATTTAGAAAAATATTAAAATTCTTTATATCACATTAGACTACAAATTAGGCCCTGGGCTGTTAGCGGGGGGCGATTGTTTTGTCTAGAAATGCCCAGAAATTTAAGCGCCAGAATTTTGAAAGCGTTTTTAGTAAAAATAAAACTATATCTGAATAAAAAACCGTCTAAGAACGCTTAAATATTTTAAAAACAGTCGCCTTTTGGTCAAAAACGGCCATATTTAGTGGAAAAATCTATTTTGTATGTATTTTTAACCAAAATTTGACAAATTTTAGGTGCAGGAATAGTAAAGAAAACAGTTAGAAAAACTTCAGATAACTGTATGTGAAAAATTGGATCCAAAAAATGTTGCGCCCCCGCCCGTTAATGCCAAAGAGCCACAACGAAAAAAAATTAAATTTTAGTCAAAGGAAAATCGTACTCAAAGTTCAGATTAAACTGGCGGAAACTAAATTCAATTAAATTAAACTAAATTGACCTAAATTGAAAATAATAATTAAAAAATGGTGTCGAAAAAATCCTCCACTTCCAGTTCAATTTCGACGCGAATCTGATGCTCCCAGATCAGAATCTGCCGCCGCCCCAAATCTACGCCAATCCCGAGCAACAGGCAAGTCTAAAAACATCTTAGTTCAACTAAGCTCAAAATTTTCTAGGAGGAGACGGACTCCGAGCCGGAAACGAGTGATGAGGACGAGGCGGATGACCAGGAGAATCAACCCCCAAAAATGACGGTCGCCCAGCAGCAGACGAACACGAAAGTGTTCAAAGTGGCCGGCAGGCTGAATTTGATGGGAAATGGAGGGAAATATGATGTAGGTGGAGGGCAGGCTGGCATAGATAATTTGGGATGGGGCAGGCTAGCAGAGATTTTTTAGGAAATGTATCATTTAGAAAACCTAGATTAGATTTTCTTTAAATAACTTTTTGCGAGTTCTTTTGCATTATCGGGGGGAGGGGCAAATTTTTCATAAAATCCTATTTTTCTAATATAACGAAATGTTCCTAACTATTATTTTTCCTATTCCCCAGGAAAAAATTTACAAAAACGATCAAAAAAATGCAAAAATGTCGATTTTTCGACCAAAATCTCGACTAAAAATTCTTTCATTTTTTAATATGATTTTCACACCTAAAATATACTCGAACTCTACTAAAAACTACTCAAATACTTACTATTACGTTGCTAGGCATCTCTGGGGTTATAGGAAGCCTCCCCCCCCCCGATATTGCGAAAGCACCCCTTTTTTTGAAAATTCATTTTTCGTTTGATTTTTTTTTGATAATTTAGAATGTCGAAAAATATAGAAAAATTCATTTTAGCAAAAAAATCTAATCAAAAAATGATGCTTTTCAGGTGTGCACGGCCGAGATGAAGCGCCGCATCTACGATGAGGGGCTGAATAGCAGCGTTTTTGCGGCATTGATGAGAAAGTAAGGGACCTTCGTTTTCTGGAGTTTCTAAAGTCCATTTTCGAACTCAAAATATATTTTAGTATATTTTATCTTATTAATTCCCTCTATGCCAATATTTTTAGGGCCAAGAAAACGAACAACGGCAAGGGGTCTACGGGAGGAGCTGAAAAGTTTTGGAATCGAGCTCCCGACCGGGAAACGGAAAACGGCGATCATCACGCTATTAACGTCACTGGTTGAAGGTAAGTTTATGAGTGGATGAAAGAGAGAGAGAGAGAGAGAGAGAGAGAGAGAGAGAGAGCTAGCAGAGAACCCTAAGGAAGGGTAGCTAGCAGGGATTCCCTAGGAGATGGCAGGCTAGCAGGAATTCTTTGGGAAAGGGCTGGCTAGCAGAGAATCTTTAGGAAATTCCAGGCGAGCAGAGAGTTTTTGGAAAAGGTCGCCAGCGGAGATTCTTAAAGAAAGGCCGTTAGTAGAGATTTTTAGGCAAGTGCAGGCTAGCAGAGATTTTTTAGGAGAGACTTAGCCAAACGCTACAAAACTAAACAAAAATTTCAGCGGAAGCCGAACAGCTCGCCACCGACGTCGACAAACTGACGGTCAGCGGGTATCCCCGACAAAACGTCGCCTCGCACCTCTACCAGAATTGGGCCGCCCTCGGCCCGGCCGGATTCCAGCGGAAACAACAGGATTTGGCCGGCTTCTTGTGGGTTTATGAATTTTGTAAATTTCCGGTAGTGCGTTCCTAATCACTGCCATCTTGCCCTTTCCTAAAGAATCTCTGCTAGCCTGCCCTTTCCTCAAGAATCTCTGCTAGCCTGCCCTTTCCTAAAGAATCTCTGCTAGCCTGCCCTTTCCTAAAGAATCTCTGCTAGCCTGCCCTTTCCAAAAGAATCTCTGCTGGCCTGCCTTTTTCAAACAAAATAACTAATTCCATTACGAACTTTAGAAGCATCATGAATGAGATGTGCCACTTGCTGAACGTCGTGCAGACGCCGGTGCAGGAGCGAGACCCGGAGGCGTTCCAGGACCCCACCCTCCAACAGGGCTTCAACACCTACAGCTTGGTGGGCTTTTTGGTACTAGACTGTTAGCGGGGGAGGGGGGTTTCACCGAGTTCAACGAGTTCAACCCGATTTTGTTGCAGATCACCCACGGATTCGGGATCATCAACCAGCGCACGTGGGCCGAAATGTTTCGATCGATTGGGCAAGAGTTGCAAAATCAGGTCAAAATTTCAAGCAAAAAAAAATTTGAGGGAATGGTTTGAAAACTGGAATAACTTAAAAATTCAATTTTGAGCCCAAAAAATTCCTAAAAAATCTGTGCTAGCTTGCCATCGAGTCCAAAAAATCCGCTAAAAAATCCTATTACTACCTCATCATCCACGAATTAAAATAAATAGAATCACAAGAAAAACCAATCAACTACTTGAATTACCCAAAATTAGTAAATATTTGCAAAATGAGGTTGGATCTTAAAACCGAGCAAGAAAAAAAGGGTCCAAGGTATTTTGGAGAAAATTCCGAAAAGGTTTCCTTTGGCTGAGACTGAAACAGCGTTAAACTATTCTAAATCAGCTTCCAAAAAAATTCCCAGGAGAGTTGATTTTTAGGGCGAAAATTCCACAAAAGTGTATGCTAGCTGGCCATTGCAATCGAGACCACGTCTAAACACTCAACGAAAAATAATTAAACTCAGCTATTCGCCAGAAAACAGGCCGTTGTAGCTGAGAAGGAAAAATTATCTAAAACCGCCGATCTGAAGCCGAAAAATTCCTCAAAGATCTTGGCTGGCTCGCCTTCGATTAGTATAAAAAATTCGGCACTAAAAGATCATGAAATACGGTAAAAAAAACCATGATTACAAGTAAACAATTCAGGTGTACGCGGCGCACATGACGATGCCCCCGTTCCCCGCGCCAGGAGGGTACCCTCAGATGGGTCTTTAAAAAGCCCACGAAAAAAGATTATCCATCTATGATATTAAAGAATACAACTGTATATTTATATAACATTTTTGCTATAGCTAATATTTTTGTTTTTCTAATTTTCTATAATATTCCTCTACTCCCCCGTGATCTCATAATCTACAGGTTTCTACTATTACAGATCTAATTTTGTGTGTGGTTTCTTTCGCTGGTGCTGTTTCATAAACCGTGTGATTTCCTAATTCTTCTTCGCTAATTCGATAAAGTTGATAAAAACTGAAGCGGTTCTTTCGCAATACCGGAGGGTGGGAACTTGTTCCTAATAGTCTAGAAATTCCTAGTAAATAGGAAGTATTTTAATCGTCTTTCAGTAAAATTTAACTATATTTCAAGTGGAAAAACAATCAATAAAACTTCCAAAAAAAAAATTAAAATGTGGAAAATTTTTGGCTTTTTTGGTCGAAAACCGGCCATTTTTGATGGAAAAATCTTGATTTAAAAAGTTTCTACAATTAAGAATAGTACAAACAGCCTCGAAATACTTCCTCTATATATATTACAAAGAATCGGATCCTTAGCAAAAAAGTGGGTCCCCCGATAATGCGAAAGAACCGCTAAAGGCTACGCGGCTCGGCCAATTCGAAAAGTCCACTACGAGAGAATGAGCATATATTGTCAAAATAGTTGCTGAAAGCCAAAAATTGCCCCAAAATACTCTACCAAAATACTTTAATTTTCCCACGCTACACTCCAAACTACAACCCCAAAAACCCGTTACCAAAACTACAAAATACACCCCGGTAAACCCACGCATTCGCTTCAAACCCATCAGACCATCATCTTCGGCTTCTCTCGACTTGGGCAGGCTAGCGGCGACCATTTGAGAAGGGCGATCATCGACGCGGCGTTCATAGGCCGGTCTCTTCTTGCTTGATGCTTCGTACCTAAAACATCGTTTTTATTTTGTAAAAATAACGAATACTTACCTTATTTTACAGACTGCAGGAAGGACATGCTAGCAGAGGCCATTTAGGGGCGGGCTCGTCGGCCGGTTTATTTTGATTCCTGCATCATTTCTAAAACCCCGTTTTTGTAAAAATAACGATTTCTTACCATATTTTTTACAAATCCGTGCGAGCCGAGGCAGGCTAGCAGGAGGCCATTTTGCGGGGGGCTCTAGGAAGGTATTCTAGCTTTACGCTTCATGCCTAAAACATAGTTTTTTTTGTAAAGATAACTAAATCTTACCTTGGTTTCAAGACGCCGACTTTTAGTAAGGGCATGCTAGCAGAGACGATTTAGGAGCCGGCTCGCCTTGATTGCTGCACCATGCCTAAAACACCGTTTTTAATAACGAATTCTTCGTACCTTGTTTTGCAAATCCACAGCATGGGCAGGCTAGCAGAGACCATTTGCGGGGTAGGGCGTCTCGGCCCGTCTTTTCCGGCTTGAAGATGACACCTAAAACATAATTTTGTAAGTACTTGAGAAATCATACCTTATTCTCGATCAGCCAATCGGCCGACGGGGGAGGGCAGGCTAGCAGCGATCCTTGGGGAATCGGCGGGCGGTGAAGGCCGCCTAAAATAAAGATAAAATCACGTGATCATGTAAAAGGTCGAAAAAAATGGAAAACAAGCAGAATATAAGTAAAAAAAGTACTAAAAAGCGTGAAAAAGCGGTTGTTTTAGTTTTTCTAGCATTTCGCGCCCATCAAAAGTTGCCAAAATGATCATAAAAACTTTAAATTTCTTTTTTCTACCTTCGTATTCGGAAAATGCACGTTTGTGTTGCTCTGATAAAGGAAGTTCCAATAAAGGAAGTGTGCACTTTCTTGCCACAAGTTTATAAATACTTTATTCTTCTAAACAATCATATTGTTAGCTCGAAAATTCGACACACAAAAATTCATCACACTACCCGGGGGATGCGGGCCCGATCGACGCAAATCTTTTCATCATTTTCTCTTTCCTTTCTTTTCATTTCTTTTTCTTTTTCTTTTTTTCAATCGTCAATATCACAATACAATATTCTACCAAAAGCTATAACAAGCTTTTGGCTCGCTGGTCGCGTAGTGGCCGGGGCTGTCGCTCGAGGGTCGTGTAGTCGCCGACGATCAGCGTGCTAGAAAGAAACATTTGGTTCTTTTGCGTTATCGGGGGACCAATTTTGTTCCTGTGCGTCCAGAAATTCCTTGTAACTTCAACGGAAGTAGTTTAATAGTATTTTCATTACAATTTAACGATTTTTCAAGCAAAAAACAAGAAAAAAATCAAATTTTGGTAAAAAATAGATAATTTTTCGATTTTTAATGCAAATTTCTAAAATATTGACGTTTAGGGCTAGCAAAAACAGTTTAGAAAGATTAAAGCATTTTAGGACAATTTATCACTTCAAGTGAAAACAATAAAAAGGTTTATCTGTTCGACTTTTGGTAGAAAAATCGATAATTTTTGTATTTTTTAATACAAATTTGACAACTATTGCCCGATAATACGAAAGAACCGAACGTTTAAAAGGCTTAAGAAAGATTGATACCTGTAAGGCGACGCGACCGTGTTGAGCCCGAACGCGTTGCGCAACGACCGGTAGCAGACGATCATCGAGATGGCGCTGACGACAACTAAAATAACAATATAAAAATGTGAATTCTACGAACAGAACTCACATTCCGTCAACGCTATACAAATCAGCGTCGTGTGCACAAAGTTTTCCTTCTGGTCGCAGCCGTGGGCGCAAAGGCTGAAACGGGGGATGGCTGGCCAATTTTAATAGGAAAATCTTATTTTTACCCAGATTCTGTTTTCTTTTTAGTACCTAAAGCAGCGTTTTTTAAAGGGTTATACAACGCTTTCTTCTAAATTTTGACTATGGGAACCGCGGCATGCAACGCTTCCGTCCAAAATTTTCCTCGGGCAATTGATTCGCGGTTTTTGGAACGCGTTGCGTGTGGCGGTGCGCCTGTTAGTGCCCTTTAAAACGCGAGGAAAAGCCGAAAATGGACAACTAGCGGTGATTTTTGGGGAAAACTTACCGGTTCAAGACCACTGCTGCTTCTAGGAAGATCGACAGGGAGGTGAGGGCTGAGAAGGCGGCGAAGGCGAACAGGAGCAGCTGGGCACAACGGTCGAGACGTCTAGAAATGCTCTCTCTCTATCGCTCTCTCTCTCTCTCTCTCTCTCTCTCTCTCTATCATTTCCACATCTCTTTACCCCTACCTGGCCGCAATAAACGACAGAATCGCGCAGATGATGTAGGCCAACGCGGCGGTCGAGGCAAAAGCCGTCTCGGACGTTTCATTCGTCGCCACGTCGAATGACAGAAGCCTGAAACGTGGATTTGCTGTGAGTTCCGGTTGTCCTGTAAGCTTGTTTTAGACGACTCACCCTAGGCCCAAGAAAAGGTGGGCGATGCCGAGAAACGTGGCACACGCCGCGCACGGCCATTCCATTGCCATTTCTAATTAAAATAAATAATACTAAAAATATTTCTAATATAATTCTAATAAAATACTTCAAAGCTATCCTACTATAAATACGAAACTTTAATATTTAAAAAGAAAAAGGGTCCTTTCGCATTATCGGTGGGGGAGGACCAACTTTTTTCCGATGGCCCAGTTTTCTAATATAAATAGCTAAAGTGTTCATAAACCGCTTTTAAAATTCCTAAACGCAAAAACCTTACAAATTTTTATTAAAAAAAAAACAAAAAAAGCCTTTTTCGACCAAAAATGGGGCGGTTTTGACGAAGATTTCGATTTTTGAAGGTTTTAGCTAACAAGGAGACGTTTTTAGGTGGGCAAGGAGTTTCGGAACGGGACCTAGCCTATCTTGTGCAGAATTTTTTGCTGATTAAAACGTACTTTGTAGAATTTTAGAAAATGACCGGTTTAAACCAATTATGGGGGTTTAAAGTGTTTAAAAAACCCAGGAAATGGCCTCATTCGGCACCTACGAAACGCGATAAGTTCCACGAAAGCTAATTAGTGCATCTTGCAGAAAATCACGCTCTTTCGAATCAGCCATCTCATAAAACGAGTTCGAACATTTTTTCAAAAAGATTGATTTAGACGACATGGTCCCCCAAGTGAAATTTCAGCAATTTGCCGAAATTTTGAAATTTCCACGTGACATGGCTCATTCGAAAGAGCGTAATTTTCTGAGCAAGATGCACTAATTAGTTTTAAAGTGGAAACTTATTTTGCGATATTTCATAGGTGCGAAAGGAGGACCAATTTTTTGGGCCATTTTTCACAGTTTAAACCTCATAACTTAGGTTTTCCGGTCCCTAAACACAGCAAATTTTACAAAGTACGATTAAAAAAACAAGCAAAAAAATCTTTGCGACAAAAATGGGTAGGTCTGTTCCGAAATTCCGAATGCCCACCTTAAAAGCTCCTTGTAAATGCGGTATATTTTCATTTTACTAAAAACACTATTAAAATACGTTCTATTAAGTTACTAGGCATTTCTAGACATCCAAAAGACAATCGGTTTCCCCCGATAATGCGCAAGAACCAGAAAAATATTTGAATTCCGGGATGGCCAATGCAAAAGCTCGTGCTGTCGGCTGGGATTTTGCCCCCTGCCCTCCTTGACGCGGTCAAGTATTGCAGCGAGGGTCGCTCAAAATTGAAAATGGGCAAAAAGGGACACTTCGGAAAATAATCGGATCAAAGATTGCCGTTCAGACAGCTTTTCTAAAAATCTGATAGCTTTCGGACGCGAGAACTACTGGCAGAGTCTGGGTGACGGCCAGATCGCCTAAAGCACCTTGCGCCTAAACCCATTTCGCCTAAATTATTGGCCGTTTTCAATGCTGCATTTTTGACCAAAAAAAAATCACCATTTTTCGAAACGCATCCAAGTGTTTTATTATTTTATAAACATAATTCTCGAAAGTCCTTGTAAAACTCGCGTTTTGAAGCCAATCGCATGGCTTTTTTTGAACAATCTCAAGAACCATCTTTAAAAATGTACGAAGGAATCGTAAAAACTCGAAATTGCCGACTTTTTGGTCAAAATTCAGCTATGAAAATGGTAAAAAAAAAAACGGGCGAAATGGGTTTAGGCAAAGTGATCAGAATTCCCAGAATTTAAAAAAAAAGAAAAACAAGTAATTTATCGTGGTTCTGCTATATTACTGAAAACAGAAGAAAGTATGGCGCTAGCCAATTCCCGCAGCGCTAATCCCAAAGAGCACCTCCGGCAGCGGTGCAAGAAAACGGGAAAATAACAGGGGGATAATCCCTTTCTAACTGGTCACCACGATCCCCCTGAAGCGGTCAAGAGTTTCGGAGTGTAACGTTTGGTCGTTTGGACGAAAGCGGTTCTTTTCAAAATTCTGTGTTAAAGTTATATTTCTTTCTCTTTTTACTTATTGCCTGTTAATGTATAAAAATCTCTATTTTTCGCCGGAAATGCCGATTTCGGCTCAAAATTCACGGGTTTTAAACATTTTCTAGGATTTCTAAACCGTTTTTCTGTTGAAATCTACCAAAATTCGACCAAAAATAGAATAAAATTGTAATAAAACTACTAAGCATGAAAATTACGATAAAAATTACGTGACTAGGTATGATCAGACTTCCCGGAAAAAAAATAGACCCTCCCCAATAATGCGAAAGAACCATTTTTTCAAGACTTTAAACCTAAAAAAATATAGTTCTGGTTCGTTAGCGGGGGGGGGGCATTCGAAGTCCCCCCGGTAATGAACCAGAACACAACATATGTTAGTCAAAAAACAATCGGTACCTCTCGTATCGACGATAACCTCATCTTTGGGCGATTGGAGGAGAGGCAGACGGTCGCTGTGGAAGGAGTTGTGCATTGGACCCTGCAAAAAAATTGTACCAATTTCCGGTTTTCTGAACCGAAGAAGAAAACAACAAAAAACAGCGTCTGACCACTTTCTATAAAATAAAAAAATAAATCCTCGCCCGGGCTCTCCTCCCCAAAAAAACTTCGAATTTCGCACAATCTGCTCGGCTCCTCGGGGGGCCATTTTATGGGCCGGATGTTGAGTTGTAGCCCCCGGAGGGGGCACGGAAAGCGCGAGAGAGAGAGAGAGAGAGAGAGAGAGAGAGAGAGAGAGAGAGCTAAAGAACAAAATGTACCCCGATCCGAAAAACGTGGCAATGGCCCAAATCGGGAAGTCGTTCAGCGCTTCGGGCCATAGAAATTGAAGCCGAAAAAAGCGGCAATAGTTAAGGATGAAAATAACAGCAGAAACGAAAAAAAACAGGAAAAAATACTAAGTGAATAAAAAAAAGTTCCATGGTTCATTCGCATTATCAAATACGGGGGATCAATTTGGGCTTGTTAAGGATCCAATTTCTAATAAATAAAGAGGAAGTGTTTCTCAACGGTTTTTTTACTATTATTAAAAGGAAAAACTCTAGAAATTGCGATTAAACATTGCCAAAAAAAAAAGGATTTTTGCACAAAATTTCAACAAAATTTTTTTTAACTTGTTCTAAAAACACTGATTATTACGTTACTAGGAATTTCTGGACTTAAAAACAGTCTGTCTCTCCCCCCGATAATGCAAAAGAACCGAATGCAGATCCAATTAGCGTATAAAATTCTGGGCCCCATTTTACGCAGGGCTGGGTTTTCTGACTAATCCGAAGCGCAAAACAAGAAACGGCTGGGGGCGTAAATTAACCGGCCGGGCGTCGCAATTGAATAGCCGGGCCCTTTTGTTCGAAATGAATACGGGTCAAATCATTTGACTCAAATGTAAGACTTTTTGCAGCAAAAAAAATCTTGTTTTCTCGGGCTAACGATGTGGAAAATGCGAAAAAAATGTGGCCAAAGTATCAAAAAGCACCCAAAAAATATCTATTGAAAATTTTTCAAATATTCTTCTACTAAAATAACATGTTCTAATCTATTGTAAAATTTAAAAAATCGATTTTTAGACAAAAATGGCTGTTTTTTTAACCGAAACTCAGATTTTAAATTGTTTGAAACTTTTTGGATAGTTTTCTAGTCGAAAAATAGTTTTATTTTGCCAAAAACACGATAACAAATTTGCTATCAGTTACTAGACATTTGTAGAGATACAGAAAAAAACCCCCCCGCTAAAGGGAAAGAACCAGAGAATCTTCCGGATTGGTCTTTCGACAAAAAATGCTAAAATGTTATGAAATGAATAAATTCAATTTTTCTCGATGAAACTCGTAATTTGGAATGGGGGAGGGATTATAGTCTGAAACCTTGCAAATTGCCGGGGCTCTTTCTGGGGAACCAATTAGGCCGAGCCGCTTTTTTTCGGAAATGTAAGGTTTCATTGAAAGGCTTCCCCGACGCAAATGGATGTTGATGGATCGGCTCCTTTATATTGCAACCGGATACAGTAGGCCGAGCCGGAAATCGCCAAAGTCGACCCCTTACTTGCATAATTAATTTTTATTGCATTGCAGAATTCTGGGCACGAAAGGCAGTAGCTATCGAGGTTTTTGGCAAAGGGCCAGCCAAAGAAAGCGTGACGCAGATAGGAATTTTTTAAGCACCATCTCAGACGGTTCTGAACTGTTAGCGGGGGGGTTAGAGGGGAACCAATTTTCACTGTGATATTCTACGGCCATACAACAAAATTAAACATTTTCATAGCATTTTACATGGGTTTTTAGGCGTTAAAAATATTAAAAATCAAATTTATGAATTTTAAAAATTTTTCAAAGATAATTTTCCTAAGTTTCTGCAAAAAACAACTAAAAACACTGTAAAAATAATTTCCTATGCGTCAAACCTTCCAAAGTTTGCTTTAAAAACATTAAAAACCATGACTTTTCAGACCAAAATTTCAAAATTTGCGAAGATATCTAGTCAGTTTTACTACCTCAACCATTGCGGATTTCGCTTAAAACCACCATAGCGATCAGAAACTACCAAATACGTTGTAAAAACACTTTACTATTTATGAACAGGTAGGCGTAAAAATAAAAATTAGCTTGAAAAAATTAGCTGCCCCCCCCCCCCCGTTAACAGGAAAGCACCGAGATTCTGATAGGGCCCAGAATCGCGCCTGCAAAGTTACGGTCATACACCTAGAACTGTAACTCAAACACTACAACCCTAGCGGGGGGGGGCCCTCCGCTAACAGCCCAGAACCCATCAGACTACGGAGACGCGTATCTACACAGCGACCAAGCAAAAAAAGAGAAAAATAGAAAGAAGGAAAAATTTTTTCTTAATAAAACTTCCAAAAAAATAGAGGGCCCTATATCCTTGCGGGCTGTTTTCTTAACTTGCCTAGACGTCAAACTTTCCAAACTTTACTCTAAAAGCACTAAAAACCACGATTTTTCGACCAAAATTTCAAACATTTTCAAAACTTTCGAGACAGTTTTACTACCTTAAATATACCGGATTTCGCTAAAAACAAACACTAAACTAATCCCACTAGATTCTTATAGATTCAGAGATTCTTATAGGACCTAAAATAGCCTGAAAATCTACGGTAATGACCTATCGTCCCTTTAAAAGGCAGTTTCCGTAATCTGAATCGGCTAGCTACGAGCGACATACAAAGAATAGTTTGTCGGAAAGGCACGTACCCAAGGTTTAGAAATCGGAGATCTTTTGGCGGCGGGCCGAAGCCATGCATTTGCCTTGCTCGGGTCCCGTAGGCCGAGAGGAGGAAGAGAGAACGATTTCGCAAAAACAACCCTCCGCTTTTTTTGAGCCTCCCCCTCCTGGCTCAGATGAATGTCCCCGGGTGGTCGGTGTCGTTTTCCGAACTTTTGCCGGCCCGCTTGACTTTTGCCTAAAATATGACCCCGGATTCCCGGGTGGGTGGAGCACCTTTCGGGTCACTTTTGGGCGGAATTAAAAGCTGAAGTCGGAGGCTAGCAAAGATCCTTGGGGAGAACGAGCTTCCAAATACAACCGGTAACTAAAAAAAATCACTGATGATAGATGGTGAAGGCAGGTGAAAACTGAAAATTGGAATTGGGGTGCTGGTAGAGATTTCTTGGGAGGCTAGCAGAGGTTTCTTAGGATCCTAAAGAATCTCTGCAAAAAACCTGAGGCATGGCAGACCTTTGGGAAAGCGCAAGCTAGCAGGGATTCTTTAGGAAAAGGCAGGCTATCCGAGAATCTTAGGGAAGGAAAAGCTAGCGGAGTTTCTCTGAGGAAACTGACTTATTACTATGAGTAGAGGCACCTTTCTAAAACCTGACCCCATACGACAGCATCGCTTTACTCAATCCTGGCGACGCAAAAATTCAGCCCTCAAAAATCGTGCCAGGTGCTTTAGCGATGGCCACCTCTACCCACCAGAAAATAACCCTTTTAGCAAAAGCAGCAGTCGACCGCAGGGCACAACAAAAAAAAAATACTCGATTAGAGGGGATTAATTCAGACGGCGTGCAAATGGCAAAAACGGCTAGGGCTTCCTTGGCATTATCGGGGGGAGGGGCTTTTTCTAGGGAGCCCATTTTTCTATTCTAAATACGGGAATGTTTCTAAATCGTTTTTACTATTCCTAAACATCAAATTTTGCAAATTTTGAATAAACCATCAAAATATGAATTTTTAGATCAATTTCGATTTGTTTTGTCCCGAAATCCCGATTTTTTGGAATGCTTTTTCCTAAAATATGGTAAAATTTTGCTAGAAATGCTATTAAAGTAACTGCTATTAGGTTACTAAGCTTTCTGAGCATAGGAACAAAAGTTGCCCCCCCCCCCGATAACGCAAAAGAACCTGGCTAAGAATTAAAATAGCGACAAAAAGACGCAAAATTAAAGCGATCGCAGACGTGCGGCGTGTGCCATTTGGTGGGGCACGGCTAAAAAGCTCTTTTTTAGGGGGGGGTTCCCCGGGGGTAAATTGGGGCTTGCCAGTTCCAATTAGCTCTATATTTTGGGGCGCACAGCGCGCATAAATTATAGGGCGGCAAAAGCAACACTAGAAAAAAATTCTTAAAACCTTTTCACCTTGAAATAATTCATAGAAAATCGAAAATCGGGGGTTTTTTGTAGTTTTAAATAAAAATGTACAGTTTTTACGCTTAGGAATAGTAAAAATTGTTTAGTAACACCTCCTCTATTTTATTCGAATTGAATGCTTACAAAAAAAACGTTGCCCCCCCGATAACGCCAAAGAACCCAACAAAAGGATTTTGCGGCCAAAAGTCAGGGATCTCGCCGAACTTTGAGAAACCGCGGGCTCCTCAACCTCCACATCCCCCGAAAAATATGTGCTCCCGTTCGGCGAGACTAATGCACGAAATTATGGGCCCTCACAAGGTCGGTTAAAGGGGCCATAAAGCAGAGGGGCCCCAGGCTCTCTCTCTCTCTCTCTCTCTCTCTCTCTCTCGCTCTCTCTCATGAAGCGATTTGACGAATAGCTCTCGTTGAGGAATGTGCAGGGTCCAAAGTTCTAGTAAAAATGCTTGAAATCTCCCAGAAACCCCTTTTATTCCCTGCATTGCCCTGGGTATCGCAGTGACGCTGATCTACCCTCCCCCTCACTTGCCAAAAGCGCAGGGCAGCGGTTGCTTTTTGCCTAAAAACATATACTTTTCAACCTAGACTCGGGGTTCCGCCTGTAAAAGTTTTTACGTTCAAAATCCCCCAGCTTTAAAAAAGTAAGACATCTAGATTTTGAGAAAATTTTTTAGTTCAAATGCCGGATAACTTTTTAATTAAAGATCCGCAGCAAATTTGGACCACCGATCCGCAATCACCGAAAAACTCTGCGCAAGATAGGCCTGGTCCCATTCCAAAAGGCCAAGCTGAGAAAAAAAAACACTTTACAGTACCAAAACGGATAAAAAAAAGTCAAAAACTTGTTAGAAAAAGATAGCAGGAATTACGTTGCTCTGCCCAAATTAACAAAAAAAAACCCCACCTAGTAGACCTCCCGAACCCCCCCCCAACCCCCTAAGCCCCAATTTGGAGCACCCATTAGTTTTTGGCGCAATTAGTCAAATAACGCGGTTTTTGGGCTCCGATATGGTTTATAAATGATTCACCGGACTCGAAAATATAAACAACCATTCAGATGCGGTCCACAACCCATAAAACTCAATTTTTAGGGCAATTTTGCTGCAAAAAACTGTAAAAACTTATCGAAACCTTATTAATTTGTGCTGTAAAGAATTTAGGAGAACAATTGGTGCTTGCTAACCATAATACCGACAGAAAACCGGTAAAAATCTTTTAGAATTGCTCAAAAAAACACTCGGGAAACACGAATTGAGGGTCAAAATCGCTGAAATATATTCCCCTGGGGTTGTAAACTATTGTCTGATAGTTTTTACCACCTAGTATCCGAGGGATAGTAAAAGGTTCTTGGAAACGTGAGAGAATTAAATAGAAGATGAAATGCAACAAATCTCCCCAAAATCAGCACGAGAGCCGTTCACAAATCGTTGCCGGCGCCAGATTACGGGCGGCTAATTATGTGATGGGTTTTGCGAAAAGACGAATGGGCCCCCGGGGGAGGAGGGAATGGCCACTTTTTGGGCCACAGGTCAGGAAACGGGCGGTGAGGGGAGAGAGAGAGGAGCCGGAGGACATGTGTCGCGAACCAGGACTTCCCTGGGAACAGTCATGTTTTTTTTTTGTCTGGCATCTCAACGCGCGCTCTAGTTTCTACCAAGTTGCAAGTTTCTAGGCACTTTTTCAGGGCGGCTGCCAACTTTACCTAGATGATACTTGTGCTATAATGGTGCTTCTCTGTTAACGGGGGTCTAACGGGCCAAAAACCATCTTTTCCACGTAATCCCGTACGGCCCTATAACGTAGCCTAAACCATTTTTATAGCATTTTTGAAATATAAAAATTTATAAAAAAATATCAAATTTTGGAAAAATTTTTGACTTTTGGTCAGAAATGTACGAAAAATAATCAAAATCTTCAATTTTTCAAATTTTTTTAGCTTTTTAGCGACTACTAGATAAAACTACTAAAAAGATTATAAACTACATAATTTACGATAAAAAGGTATGTTTAGGCGTAAGTAGTAGCGTAAGTAGGAGGAAAAGTAAAAATTGGCTTCCCTGCCCAATAAACGGCGAACGCCGAGATAATTATTAAAAACAGCTATAAAAATACCCGTTTGCTGTGGAGACTTCCGGGGCTCGATTGGCAGCGCCATGATGGTAGAGGACGGGCGCGGGGCCGGGATGCCATCTTCTTGATCGCTGGATCCACCTGAAATAAGAATCGGGAATGATAAAATCAGACGAATAAATCAAAAAATTAACTTGAGTAAATACTTTAAGAAAACATACCTTTTGTGCAAATAATCGGTGGCCCGCTGCACGAGCTCGACGGAAGTTTCGACGGCGTCGATGTCGTTGTTGCAGCGCTTGCCGGCCATCGAAGTGAATTGTGCCCACATGTCGACGGTGATGTCCTCGCTATCCGATTCTTTCACGGCATCTTTCAGCAGTTGAGCGAGATCCTAAAAAGAATAATAAATAAAAAGAAGAAAAAATTACCGCTCGCTTTCCGGCACGCAAGTATTTGCGCAATTTGTCGGCGAATATGGCGAGTCGGCGATCGCCCAGCCTTGGTCCGGTGACTGGCCGGTTGACGTTGCGATTTGGCGTGTCGTTGATTCCACTTCCGAATGACTGAAATTAAAAAATATAAAAAAATCAAAGCTTGAGAATATGATAGTTGCCGATTTCCGTTCGTTTCAACATTTTTATTGGCCGTTTTGGGCCAAAATAGCAACACTTTATTCGACAAACTGCATCTGAACCCCTTAAATTTTTATATTACTTGCTTGTCATATTATTCTCCTTGGCTCAGAAGTACTTGCCAATGTAAAGTGTTGCTATTTTGCCTCAAAATTCAGCGAGATGACCGTCGGCGAAAAGAAAAATCGACGAAACAAGCGTTGGCGAAATGAACACACGCCGATAGTTGCCGACTGCCAGCCAGTTTCAAGAAAAGACATCAAAGAAGCAATCAAAACACACCGAGTTTAGTCGAATCCCATGCACGGAAGGATGGGGCCGATTGAGCAACACTTGATTGAAGAAGGCGCGCTCCGCTTCGAGACGGACACGTTCAGCCAGCTCGTCCACCACTTCATCATCTAAAAAGGGAATTGTATCCTAAGAGATTGGAGATTTACCTTGCGGCGTTGAGGCTGGAATGTTGATCGGTGCGCGTTGAGTCAATTTTGGAGCGCCCGCGAAGACGATGCCGTGCTTGCCGAAAAGGAAGCGATTCTAAAATGAAAAAAGGCTAGGCGAAAATAAGCAAAACAATATCTTGTCCGAGAGCTCATTCGCCGGCCGCTTCACCAAATTCTCGATGCGTGGAAGATCTCGGACGTCTCCTTGGCGAATATGCCTGAAAAAAGGGTTTAGTCACCAGAACTCGAACTAAAGACAAGAAAATGGAAAGATTAGAAAGAAAATGGAAAGATAAGATTTTGCAGTTTTTCAGGGAAATTTCGGGCTTGGCTTCAAGAAGAGACCTCGAAGGATTTTCGCGAAAGATGAGTAGCCATCTTGTTAACTCGAGTAGCAAATTAATTGCAGGCCACATATAAGAAAGAGTCGAGCAATGTGGCGACTTTCGATTGCGGGTATTGCGCGGATTCAAGGTTATATACACGACGATGACCTCTGCGTTTTCATGCAAGCCGGTTTTCAGAGTTTCCAGGGCAGAGTTGTCATTCTCGCGGCTGATCAGAAGAACATTATAGCAAAACAAAAACACGGTTCATGGACACCAGGATCGATGACGGAACGGCGCGCAAGCTTCATAGTGTCTTCGAAATCGGCACGCGAGACCTGGTATGTGTAAATATTTGGGAATTTCAGGGCTTCGTGTGAGGCGTAAGAAAAACTATCATTCTTGAAGAAGCGCAATGATTACGAGGTGATATTCAGCGCCATTCGGGTGGCCATGGTCGAAGAAGTTCTTTCCTCGAATAAGCTTCCGGTTCTTTCCTCCATCCGGGGAGAAATCTGGTTGAGAAAAGCTATGAAATCATGGCTAGTCATTATTTCGAATCATTATCCATGCCTAGGAGGCCTTTGATGACGCAATGAGATAGCGTGCCTGATTCCGCAACGATGGAGCCTCCACGGTACAATCTCTTCAAATAGCTATTGTGGTTTTTAGAAGAGGCCGTGGTTTATGCACGACGCGAGAAGCGTCACCCACGGGACGAGACGGAGATGGACAAGGCGGTCCGTGACGGCGATGTCGATTTCGAGAGTCGGATCAGTTTTTCGTTATACAAAATTTATCAAAAGTTATTAAAGTTGACTAGTTTTTGATTGGCTCCGCTTAAGCTACTTAGTTTTTAGGTTAAGCCTAGGTTTAACTTAGCTTTAACTATGCCTAGCTTCGGCTTAGGCTTAAGCCCACTAAGTTTATCTCGAGCTTTAAATTGCCTTACGGGGTCAAAATGAGGTCATTTAGGGGCTTAGCTTGGATCAAAGCCTAGCTTGGCTCAAGCTAAGCTTAGGCTTCGTTGGCATGAAGCTCAGCCTAGGCTTAGGCTTAGGGTTTCAAAAAAACGACGTTTAGAGCATCTTGTAGTCAAAATCCGGACTGCTACCCCCCTAATTGCATTAGCACCAATAGCGTAAATGTCGAAAACTAAAGTCTTAACCCACATTCTCGTAGGTTATTATTGATTTTGCTATAACTTGTTTTTCTATGCCATCATTCTGAGCTATCATTAGAAATTAATATATTTTTCGCTGCTCTATCCTATGGAATCAAAAAATCCCCCAAAAAAAAACTAGCGAAAATATCGAAAAGGCGGAAATTAAAAATTAGCTTCCCCCTCCCCATTTGACTACCGCCTCCCTCGGCTCAGACTAGGTGCAATATGACGGTTCGAAACGCTGTGCGAGGAGACGTGGGGCGACAGCGTCCGCTTCCTGTTATCGGCGAGGCTGACGAGGGAGATTGTCGACACAATCAAGTAAGGATTTTTGAAATTGACTATTCGTGAGCGGCGTCGTAGTTTGTATTTTGACGTTTGAAAAGTTTTAATAATTTTCGCTGCAGGTCTGCCGCACAACAGCTCTTCTGCACGGCGTGGTCACAACGTTGCGCTGTCATCCGCATTGTGATTTTCCGACTGGTTTCATGTCATTTTTTAGACTTTCGTCGATCAATAAAGTATCACTTCTTATCCCGCACCAGAAATAATCACCGGCTTTGCAATGCATGCACGATATATTTCCACGGCATTCATCAATGCTACTCTCTTTGTGCTACAAGGTCTTTGCTACTTGCCTCAAGTATTTGTATGTTTTCCATGAATAATGTTTTTAGTCGTATACGTTCACTAAAACAATTAACTTTACTAGACCACCTTAAAAATCCGAAGTTTTCGACCAGTTTTGGTCATTTTTCATACGCTTATCCAAAAACTGACTTTTTCTAAACTGTTCTAATTTTTTTAAACCATTTCATACCAAACATATTGCAAAATGCTATAAAATTGTTTTAATAATCAATGTTTTAATGGCTTCGGCCCCAGATCGCCATCGCAAAAGAATTACCTTGCTCAGCCGTTAAAACTTTGTTGTTTGTTGGAAATTATGTCTAAAAAAGTCAAAATTTTGGTGTTTGTTTTTTTGGGTTCGTTTCGATTCAAAAAATTTTAGACCTACAAGAAAAAGTTTGCGCCCCCGCCCCTAACTTCAATAATACGAAACTTTTTGTTAAAATTTGTAGTTTTTGTGCTCAGAAATAGTTAAGACAAAGTACAAGCGCATCAGCGATCTCGGCTTGCGCCGAAAAAAAGTTTGTTCCGTTAAGCAGAAAAGTTTTGTTGCAGAATCGTTCCCGATTTTATGAATCAAAAACAAATCTACTTACTGCGCTTGCCCACCCCGTTCGAGCGTCTCTCGGATGCATCCGCTGGGGGAAAGGGCTCGGCGACCTCCCCCGGTGCATGGCCGTCGTGGTGCAATGGTTTGCGCCGTTGTCCTTCAATCTTTTTTTGACCAGTTCTGGCAGGTTCGGGTCTGGGTTGCACCAATTCTTTTGCTTTTTGATTTTTGGTTGTGGATTCAAGCCGCTTTTTGAATATTTGCATCGTCTTCCGGTTCCATCAAAAATTTCCAAAAATCTCCCAGGCCAGGGTGCTCAAACAGGGTGAAACATTGTGGCGTATTCTATGCCGGCTTTTTCGATTTTTAAATTACCTTATCTAGATATCGCATTCTCTTCTCAATTGTATTCGCGTCCAATCTTTCGTATACCCTCGTTTTTCAGGGGGTAATCAAGCCTGAAGCTGATCGTGCTGGAAACGGAGGAGTGAATGCAGGTTGGTTAGCTTTTCATAATGCCCATTAACAAGGAGACATTTTACATCTCCTTAGACTTACAGAGCCACTTTTTATTGATAGCCCCCATTAATGCATATTTTTAGAAGTGAGCACCCCGTCATCTCCACCAGGACGTGACGAGCAATCGACTGCAGTTGGTTCCACGATGGTTGGTGGATTTTGACTTTCGGGTTCCTTTAAATTATGCTTGATTCACTGATTCGTCAGCTCAGCGTAAAGGTGCCGAAAAATACACGCACCAAGTGGGTTTTTCCGCCACCTTTTCGCCGGAAAACCAACTTTTTTCTTAGGATGCCATTTTTATAATAAGTAGCAGAATTGTTTCTAACTGTATTTTTTTGACTATTCCGAAACGTGCAAACTTTACCAATTTCTATGAAAATTAGCAAAATATTGATTTTTCGGCCTTGTTTCCCACGAATTCAGCGTGCCGGTGTCTAATCCGATATTATGTTAAAAATATCGTAAAGTGGTAGCTTTGTTGACTTTAAAAGTTTTTGGCTTTAATTTACTAAGCATTTCTAGATTTATGTAAAAAAAGTTCAGTGTGTGTTTTACCGGCTTTACCTACCAGCTTTAAAAAACAATCACCTCCATTCTTTTTGCAGGCACCCGGCGAGCCGCCTCGACATCTGGCTTGATGGCCCCATCAACAGCCCTATCATCACAATCATCATCCGCATCACAGGGCCAAGGCCCTCCTCCTCCTGGGCCCTCTTCTTCTACCATCAACAAGTCTCTTCCGCTTCGACACCCATCTACAGCCCACTCAATATCTTCTACAACGACAGTTATCGGACAACAGGTATGTTTCTGATCTAACAAAATCAGTGCCTTTCAGGCCTTTTCGAGTTTTTCGCCGTGAAAGATGTTGCTCATTCGATAGAGCTGGAATTTCTGAACAAAACACTTCTTTTAAAAAATGAAAAAGGAGATTCTTTCGCATTATCGGGGGACATTTTTTCTCAGGATGCAGTTTTTCTAATCTAAACGGAAAAAGTGTTTCTAAACTGTTTTTAGGACTCCTAAACGTAGAAACTTTACAAATTTTGATAACGAAAAAATGGCGATTTTCGAGTGAAATTTGACCGAATTTTTATGCTGTGTTTTTTCGACTATAAATTTAGTAAATTTGACGAAAAATACTAGTAAAACACTTACTATGACGTTTGTAGGCTATCCTGGACTTATAGAATTTTCCAGAATTTCAAACTATCGAATGAGCACGAGCTCTCGCGTTCAAAACTCCAGAACGCGAGTAAAAACATTCAACGCCGATTATTAGTCGTTAGACGTCAAAATCACACGTACAAAGCTCATATTTGTAGGCCGCCTACACTTCGGAAATGTGATCCAACAAGGACTATGCCCGGCAGATGATGGCGAGGAGTACGGCCCGTGTGCTCGGTATCTTCAATTTTACGGTCGGTTTTGCGTGAAAAACCACCATTATAGATTTCTTGACACTTTTTAATACGCACGAGTTTAGCTCGTTCGAAACTTCAGGGGTGTTTTCGTGAAAAATAGTGAGTTTTGGACGTTCCTCAGCTTTTTTAGTCGTCTTTTTTTAGTTTTTAATAAAAAAAACTATGGAAAACTTGGAAATATGCTTTTCTGTATCCTTTTTTCAGCGATAGCACCTATTTAAAAAGCGTCACCACATTTTGATTGGTTTTTAGCTGAAATAAATGTTTAAGGGTTTTTTCTACGCATTTTTTGCTTGAAAATCCGACTTTTAAGAGCTGTAAGACTTTTAATTAATTTTTTTGGAGGAAATTTTGATAAATTTAACATTTAGCTAGCTTTGGCAACTTGAAAAACTAGTTGAAAAATTGTAGTCCGCAAAAACGTTGAAAATTAGCTCTAGAATATTCTGAAATCGTGAAAAAGCTCGATTCCGGGTGAAAATAATATTATTTCCGTTTTTTCAGACGGTTTCCCGGGACTCGCTGAACGCTTTGGCCGATCTGTCGAAGAGGTTTATCGAGCGGCTGTGCGTCGAGTGCTATGCATGGAGCATGGTGAGAACCAAAATTATTTGGAAAAAAAAATCGGTTTTAGGAGGTGGTACTCTTTGTGATGCGGAGGATCCTGTGCGATCGGCTGAATATTCATTGGACCGTTTTGCCCGAATATATGACAAAGGTAATTTCAATTTCTATATCTTGATCTTGTTCTCTCTCACTCTCTCTCTCGCTCTCTCTCTCTCGCTCTCTCTCTCTCTCTCTCTCGCACACACGTTCTCTCGCCTCAATTTGAATATAACTTCGATTTTTATAACGCATTTTCCAGGTTCGCGACGATCTCTCAACACGGCGCTGCGGCTCCATTCCCGTCAGCTGCGAGAAGCCGGTACGTTTTTCTTTGCAAAAAGAGCTTCTTAGTGTCCACCAGGGCTCCGATAGACCTGTGGATTTTGGGTTAAGAATTTTTGCAGGCCGACAAACCCATTTTTCCGTCTGAAATTGTGAAAATTTCGCATTTTTAGGCATTTACTGGATTTTTCGAACCGTTCTGCTACTTCTAGTTGAGCTAAATTTTATTAAAAACAATATAAAAATAGATTTTAAGCACTTTCTAGCTGATTAATACTCTCCCCATTCAAAGTCAGATTTTTCGACTCGCGAATATGAAATTTTTGATCTCGTATTGGTTTTACTAGCTTTTCAGGCCTTTTTTATCATTCTTTTTCTTCAGCCACTGCCGAAGCTGCGGACCTACCTGCTCCAGCACCGCTTTATCTATATGACGTGCCCATCGGAGAAGGAGATCGAGCAGAGGAGGGCCCGATTCCCTGTTTACCCGCTCTTCATCATGATCATGCTAATGGTGAGCTATTTTTGGTCTCCTGGGCCTGTAAAGAACCTTGCAAGGCTGATTGTAGACTTCCCGACACGCGCTACACACAACGCGCACGCCCCGTTGACCACCTTGAAAGTGTCGCAATCGGTTACGCAAAGGAACGTCGGGGGCGTACGCGTTGCGTTGCGTGTACGAAATTACTAAACATTTCCAGACTTGACGTAAAAATTTGCCCCCCCCCCCCGATATTGCAAAAGATCCGTTTGTCCCTGTTTCCGACGAATTCATAGTGCAGTTGGCTAATCAAATCTGATATTAACATTGTCTTAAGTGGTAGCATTGTTGAAATCTAGATTCTATTAAAATTTTGAATGGAATTGGTTTTGAGCGGTTTTTAGAGGTTTTCGCCGTAAAAATATAAAAGAGTTTTTTGCAGGAAAGACGGCAAGGACGAGCGCCACTGGCCGACCTCATCCCGGCCAGGGCCAATTGCGGGGGCTGGTCGACGTCATCCCGGCCAGCCCTATGCAGCAAGTCGCGTGTTCTCCTCGTGAGTTTTTTTTTCCTTTCGTCTCAAACCCTTGGCACTATGAATTCAATGCAGATTTTTACAGGCGAAAATGGCACGCGAGAACCACTTCGAGGGGGAGGCGGGCCGAGCCGAGGTCATGATCGGCCGGCCCTTTTTTTGGAAATCTCGGTATCACAAGGTTCGTGTCTTTTCCAAAAACCGATAATTTTCTTCGCTTTTTATAAACAGACGTAATTTGAGATGCGTTAACCGTGTTGGGCTTGTGGTAGCGACAATCGTTGTCGTTTTATCGGTTCTTTTGCCATATCGGGGGGGGGGGGGCAACTGTTTTCTTAGGATCCAATTTTGCTCATATAAATTGCACAAGTGTTTCTAAACAGTTCCTTACTCATCCGAAATGTAAAAAATTACAACCTTTGGTTTGATAATACAAAACAATCGATTTTTGACCAAAATGCGGATTTTTTTGAACATTTTTTAAAGTGTTTTGGCAGTTTTTCTAGTTGAAATATAGTGACATTTTACTAAGAGCACGATTGAATTTTTCGCCGTAAAGAAATGCAATTTGCATGCTTTTAAAAGAGTTGTTTGCAGGAAAGGAACGGCTAGGACGCGGGCAATGGTCGACCTCATCCCGGCCAGCCCTGTGCGTGAAGTCGCGTGTTCTCGTGAGTTTTTTCCTTTCGTCTCAAACCCTTGTCACTACGAATTCAATGCAGATTTTTACAGGTAACATGGTGCGCGAGAACGACATCGAGGGGAGGCGGGCCGAGCCGACGTTATGACCGGCTGGCCGTTTTTTGGGGCCTTTACACAAGGTTTGTGTTTTTCAGATCTGGTGGATCAGACAAACTATGGGGGTCATGGAAGCGCGTGGTCTTGGTTAGGTTAGCGGGGGTTTTTGTTGATATTGTCGGACATTAGTGCGGCTGCATGAACACCAACATCTTCTCGCGTATCGATTGGGCAGTTGGCCCGCTGCAGCCTATCAATGCAGCTTCCTGCGCACGATAAGGCGTCGTTTGGGCAGATGGCGGCTAGATGCGTGTCAGGGCTTTCGCCGCGCCACCTGATGCGCCAATTGAAGTGAAAACTGGAGCGATGCCTGAAAGCTAAAAATAATTATTATGGGTCGGTGATAACCGGGGGCTTTTCGTAGTTTTGTGCCGTGGTACTGCACAAGTTGTGGCGACCACTCGCCGGCGATGCGATCTGGGTAAAGGTTGCTTAAAGGGGGGCAAATTTGTTATTTTGAGAATTTCCTGGGGCCCTGCAAACTGCCATCGATTTGAGCGTCCAAATTGCACTAAAAGATTTGGTTTCAGCCCGGAAAACTTTGTTTACAACAATTTATCACTAATGAAACTTTTCGACTTACGAAATGATGGTTTTTAAAGTATAGTATTTTGGGCTGAAATTAAATATCTTACTAACTTTTTCAATGCTTATATGCTTTGATCTGCGACGTATAATAAAGCCTTTCTATACAAAACAGAGATTTTACGTCTAAAACAATAAGGACCGCTTATTGGTCGTGGTGATTGAAGGGGAACGTCATCTTTCGCGACGCGTTTGACTTCAAAAGATGCATCTCCCGCCTGAAAATTCTACTGTTTTTTTCAGAAAATGGTTTGTATACAGGGTGTTCCAAAAGAAATCCCCCGCCCCCTAGGCGGCCGATTTTTATGATTTAGGTATTTATCGAAAGCTCTCGGAAGGGCGAGTCCAGCACGGCACTTCGATTCAGAAAATTTACTGATGTTTTTGCAAAATGGGCGGCTTTTCTGATGTTTTTCTGACCAAAAGGTTTTTTTACAAAAATTGCAATTTAAGAATTTTTATGCCGTTCCTGGCACCCTAGCGACAGCTTTTTAAAAGCCGCTTGCGAAAACACAGCCTGGATAGCGCTTAAACCGGTTAAATTGCGTTTTGAACCAAAAAGCGTGTACTTTTGCATGAAAAATGCCGAAAATCCAGCCAAAAGTCCGCCAGTTCGAAAATTGACGAGACGTGCTGGACTCGCCTTTTCGAGGGCTTTCGATAGATACCTAAATCGTAAAAATCCGACAGGTCTGCGGTCAGGTCCTGTATATTAAACTTTATTCTTTCATTTCTATAATTTCTATAATTTTGGTCGAACGACAGTTGCAATAATAATTTTTTGCTGCCCCAGTTAGCGGAGTCACTCCTCGCATCTGCTAGCAGGCGGTGGGCGGCAAATCAGAGCAAGACGAATCTCGAGTCTGATGGACCTGCACGTGCACTGCCCTATCATCGCCGAAAGGGGCTGAGACGCGAAATTTGACTGCTTACGTTAGTAGAATGATCTGCCCTGTTTAATAAAGCCTTAAACAATGATTATACCGCATTCTTTGTGACTTTTTGGGAGCAGAAAATGGGTAACGAGGAGAAAAGGATATTGTAACGCAGATTTTTCCAGCGGCTAAATACGATTAGCAGCGCATTGCTTGGCCCATTTATTGATTTTTGTCACTCCGTAGCTTCTTTATCCCGGGTTCTTGCATTCATCAGCATGTATTCCGCCATCAACCGCAACACAAAAGTATTTTAGGGGAGAAGTTAAAATGTCTAGACTGACTGCCATCTACTCTCAACGATGGCGTCCGCGGTACCGCCCTGGAATGATATCCAAAATGATAATAGTAATACAACAATACGCCCATGCAAAGGCAAGAACACAAAAAAACCCGGCCGCGATGGAGTTTCATAGGTTCAGTCACACTTTCATGGATGTTTGCGCGGCATTTTAAGCTCCAAACTTTCGAGTAGGTCAAAACGTCACGTTTTGACCATCAGAAATCGCGAAAGGCTAACGGCTACCGAAAAAAACCATTATCCGAGTGCAATCCGGATAGATGAAGAGAACCTCGGAAAGGGAAACAGTTTGGCAGGAACTATCTTTTTGCGGGTCCAGCGGCCTCCTACGGTGGAATTAGGTGCCCTTCGTTATGCGCGGCAATTTATCGATCAATCGATCGATCGATGGAAATAGTGGCACGGTTGCAAGGCCCAAAAAAATATTTCCGCTGCTTTGGTGATGAAATTCAAGCGTTTACAAAAAAATTTTTGGTTAGCTAAGCGGAAAATAGCTGTGAGTGCGCAGCGTACCTGAATGGCTGACCGCCCTTTTGATGGCCTTGTTGATTGGACTCGTACTATGGGATTTAATAGAAATTTTTTTTCCAGTCGACGATCGCAGATGGCGCAAGGTCGCAAGAAGACGAGCCGACGCTTAGTAATGCGCGAGAAAATGTGAGTTTTCGGATATTTTTTGGACATTTTACCCTAGACTGTATTACGGCCACCTTTTTAGGTTGATCGCTACAAAGGCGCTCATTGGTTGGACCGTGATGAGCGTCGTGAGCTACCTTTTCGGCGCAGCCCTAGAACACGTTGTGGAGGTCACTGGTCTCAGCAATTGGATCCTCTACGCGGCAATTTCTGGCTTCGTCGTGCTCGCCGCAGCTTTCGTCATCAGTGTGATTGTGTATGGCATAGTGCGGGCGATGAACCGACAAGATAACGAGATAGCGGTGCGCTATACGGTGCAGGTACGTGCTTTTTAAAGGACGGTGGGCGGTTGTGTTGAGCGGCATTGTTTTGCTGACGTTTGCAGGCCCCGATAGGCAACCATGCGCGTGGGCTTCAAGAAAACCGTAACCGAAAAAAAAATCGTTTGTCAAGCATTGGCGTTTTTGATCATGGCGATCACGTTCGCGCAAAAAGCGCCTACCGAAGTTTTTCGAAAGTCACGCGTTAGTGCAGCTGTATACGAGGCAGAAGTCTGCCGGTAAAGCCCCCGTTTTAGTGTGTGCATTTCCCTATCAATTATATCGTTTAGGGAGAAATGCTCAACATGGCCTTGCAGCGGTGTGACGGGCGGAGATGCCCGAATCCGCTTGCAGGTAATTGTTGCTCTTGTTCCTTTCACTGAGATTTTAGGTGGTCGCCTAATTTGCCAAAGATGTGAAACGCAATTTCACCCGCTCTGTATGGACAGCAAAAAGATTCAGGTTGGTTTTTATATTCTGGCAGTTACTCTATTTGAAGTTGAATGTAGCTTCAGTTTTTCAGGACGCCGTTTACTGCATCCAGTGTCAGCAATGGTATTATGTGACGTATGGCCGTGAAATGTAATGATGAGCAAGCCTCTTCGGCCGCCGCAGCAGCCTCCGTAAAATTACCCATTTTTGAGTTTGTATATATCGGTACCCCGGTTCATTGCCCCCGACATGATTATTCTCTCTCGTATTTCTCATAACTTCTCGTAATTTCGTAATTCTCTCTTGCTTCTGAACGATCTACTATACCTCATCTGTACCGTGTGGCATTCTATTAGAGATATCTTTTGTAAGAATAAACTGGTGGTACATAAAGCGAAAGTTGCATCTGAAGTAAACGTTTAGGAACGATGACTAATACCTTTACAAAGATTTCATATTACTGATAAGAGCACCTAGACAATTTTTGAAGCCGCTTGAAGCTTACAAGCTTTGTTTTTGTTGTTGCACGCCAACTTGGGGTTTTGTTAGCGTGTCAAATATTCAAAGTAGCGTAAATCGAAAAAGATATTAATGTTGTTAGCGGGAGAAGATAGCTACTTTCGCGATTTTGGTAAATCCTGCGCGCTAATCTCTTTATGCGCGATCATAAAAACTATAAAAACAACGATTTTTAAGCCAATTTAAGTGTATTATATGCATCGTCTTCGCTTACTTTTTTACTTTTTACAGAACCCTCTTTCAGTTTTCAGTCATGAAGCTCTTCCTTCTGTGCAGCGTTCTTGCTGTCGGTGCGATGGCCGATCTGTGGTACGTCAAGAATCCGACGACCAAGGATAATAAGGTGTGCGTGATGGTGGAATCGAAGGTTGGTTTTTTACTTTGCTTGTTACGAAAGTACCATAATTTCTGTAGAATTTTGTAGTAATTTAATTTTTCCAGCCAACGCTCACTGTAAAGTGTTTTTACTCGACTTGGAGTTTCGATTCGGGACCAAGCGCATCTTGTGCAGAATTTTTCGCTGATTCCGAATATGTATTTCAAATTTGCTACGGACTTTTATTTAAAAAATCATTTTTGGTAACAATTAGGCCGAAAAATGCTACAAATTCAGACGCTGGCCCACTATTCCTTGTTTGGGGCTATGGTTCCCAGGAGCCCTGAAGTACCCTCTGACAACACCCCAGCCACTTGGCACCATGGTGCGTTGGCAAAGTACTCGCTTGCCAAGCACAGGGCGACGGTTCGAACCCCCGCCCTGCATCATTTCTTTTGCTTTTTGCATAAAAATCTCATTTTTTATCTAAAATGCTTGTTTTGAGCTGTAGGATGCTTGTCGGGTCAACGCCTAGTCAATTTTGACGTTGAAATTAATGAAGAAAATCGAAAACTATAACGATACCTTCATTTTGGTGAAAACTGGGGCCATAATTGCCGTATAACTTTCAGAATAACGGTCCGTAGCAAATTTGGAAAACATATTCGGAATCAGCGAAAAATTCTGTACAAGATGCACTTGGTCCCGAATCGAAACTCCAAGTTGAGTAAAAACACTTTACAGTCAGCATCCACCAAGGCAATACGTCTTTCACGCTGGATATCGTCAACGCCACTGTCACCGGCACCTGCTTCAGTGTAGCCCCCGTCAAGGACTTACAGCACGCGAACATCATGACGGTCGCCTTCTACCCGGATTGGTATTTGTTAAAAATTTTGGTTTTTGGCATTATCGGCGGTGGTAACCAAACTGCTTTCTGGTGTTTGCACGTTTTTAAGCATAGAATCTTCATAATTTTTGAGAGACAAACGATTTGCTATGTAAAATGGTCAATTTGGAGCAAAATATCGGAAATTTTGTTATTTTAAATGGTCTTCGCCATTTCTTCCTTCAAATAAAGCGACTCCTTATTCGATTTCTAGGCATAATGTCTTAGTTTTCCCGCCGAAAGTGCGAAAGCCCCGAAACCTGTGCGTTGTTCAGATGGTCCCATCCCGAACATCACCGACACCTGGAAATTGACGCTGCAGTTCGTCAAGAGCGAGAACGAGTACCAGCTTGCCAACTGGACCCTTGAGGTATGTAAAATTTTTGACGTTTTGAGAGGATTTCGACATTTTTATTTCTATTGCTATGTGTTTCAACGCCTACTTTCAGGTGCACCCCACCGAGAAGTACAACGTGTCGGGCGTCTACCAGCGCGCCCTCAACGTCAGGCGTAAAGTATACGAAAATACTCGAAACAGTTTTATTGTTGTGAAAACACTCTAAAAATATTTTATATTTTGGGTTTAGTTTTGACCGATAGCAAGATGAAAATTCTATTTTTATTTTCAGGTACAAGGCTGCCCCGTCGCGCTCAGCGGTCGTGATATGATCGGGATTGCGTCAACGGGCTCCGGAAAGACGATAACCTTTGCCCTGCCGATGGTTATGTTCGCGCTGGAGCAGGAGACGGCACTGCCTTTTGACCGCGGAGAGGGTGAGCCCCTCTTTTTTTTGTTTATCGCTTATTTCTAGGTCCGTTTGCCCTGGTCATCGTCCCGTCTCGTGAATTGGCTCATCAAATCCACGATGTCGTCAGTGATCTTTGCCACGGGCTGTCCCGAGCTCGATACGCACAAATCCGAGTCGCGCTGTGCATTGGCGGCGAGCCGTTAGGTGAGAAAAATTAATTTAACGGCACTGGGCTGTTAGCAGGGGGAATAATTTTTGTTATCCCCTTTACAAAATTCTTTAAAAAATGAGGAAAATTCGGAATTTTGGTATTTTTTGGGCATATCTCATACATTTTTGACCAAGTTTTCGAGATTTTTTATTATTTTTATGGGGGTTTTTGTATCTAAATACGATCTAAAAATGGTTTATTGTTTGCTAAGGGTCGGTACAGAATTTGGGAAATTTGGGAAAAATTATTTCCCGCCTGCTAACAGTCAGGTACTTTATTAATCACGTTCTATGTTGCTAAATAAATTATATAATAACGTTTGCCATATTAAAAAATTATTTGTGTTTTTTTTCAGGCGAACAAGCGCGCATGTTCCACCAAGGCGTCCACATTTGCATCGCGACGCCGGGCCGGTTGTCGGATATGCTGTCGAAGAAGATCTTCAACCTGCAGCTGTGCCGTTATCTGGTGCTCGACGAAGCCGATCGAATGTTGGACATGGGTTTTGAGGACGAGATCAAGAGCATTTTCTCGTATTTCAGGTATGCTTACGTTTTATCAAGGCCTAATTTTCCGAAATTCTTTAAAAAGTTTTTTGTTTTCTTGGCGTTGCAATTTTTTCATAGTGGTTTCGGCAGAATTTTCGAATCACCTTGATTGAGAAAAACGAACATCGTTTCTGTATTTTTTACGTCAATATATTTTTAAATTTTGAAAACCTTTTAAAACCGTTTTTTTGCAGAGCCCAACGCCAGACGCTGCTCTTCTCGGCGACGATGCCGAAAAAGATTCAAATCTTTGCGAAGAACGCCCTCGTCCGCCCGATCATTGTCAACGTGGGCCGTGCCGGAGCGGCCTCACTCAACGTGCGCCAAGAATTTGAGTTTGTCAGCCGTGAGGAGAAGCTCGTCAAGGTATACAGTTTCTTTCTGGCTACTTATTGAAATCATAGGTGCTCGAATCGCTGCAAAAGACGTCTCCCCGAGTGTTGATTTTTGCTGAGAAGAAGCTCGACGTCGACAACATCTACGAATATCTTCTCGTGAAGGGGGTCGAAGCGGCGGCGATACACGGTGGAAAAGATCAGAAGGTTAGTGCTGCTCTACGTTTTTCGAGCGCTTGGAAGATCGAAAAAAGATTGATTTTAGGATTCTTTGGCATTATCGGGGGGAACTGAATTTTTGCACGTATCTGGAAAGATCTAGTAACTTATTAGGAAATATTTTATTAGCGTTTTTGTGAAATTTAACTAGATTTTGACCGGAAAAAGTATCTAAAACTTTGTGAAAGTCGAAATTTTGGACGACGATCGGCCATTTTGGGTTCAAAAACTTTTATATTTGCGTGTTTATAATCGTAATTTATGACGTTTTTAAGCTTAGTAATAAAAAAGCAGTTTAAAAACGCCGCCTTTATTTATATTGGAAAATGATGATTAGACAAAAACTTAGTCCCCCCGATAATGCGAAAGAACCCAAAAAGTCCTTTTTTTTGGGAGTACTTCATATTCCAGTTGAGCTTTTTTATACGATTCCTTTTTAAAAACTAAAAAAATGCCGGAGGCGTTCTGATCCGCAGAAATTTCTATATTTTATAAATGAATTGTATTTGAAATACGTTTTAATTGGTTTACATAATTTCAGGACCGTCACGAGGGTATCGAAGCGTTCCGCCGCGGCGACAAAGACGTGCTCGTCGCGACAGACGTCGCCTCCAAGGGTCTCGATTTCAAGGGCATCGAACACGTGCTCAACTTTGACATGCCCGACGATATCGAGAATTACGTCCATAGGTAAGAATTGTAAATTTCTTTATAACCTATCGTTTTCAGGATCGGTCGTACTGGACGGTCAGGACGGCGTGGTCTGGCGACAACGTTCATCAACCGACGGACGGACATGAACATCATGGCGGACCTGAAGCAGTTGCTGATCGAAGCCGGACAACCGCTGCCCGAGATGCTTCAAGATCTCGGCGGAGGTGACGCTGCGGCACAGAGTCAAAACGGTATGATTCTTTTGGCAGTAAATTCTTTTATTTAGTGTTTTTGTTATGTATTTGCTAATTTACTACAGAAAAATTCATCTAAAAACTTTTTTTTTTGACGTTTAAATTGGAATTTCTAGTTTTTTTTGAGCATTTTGATCCAATTTTGCCGGCAAATAAGAATTTTTTTAAGCTGGAAGTCGTTTATAATTACGTTTGTGTACGTTAAACAGCTGGGAATGCCACGATATTAATTTCTATATCGTTATTACCGTAGGAAAACAGATTTTGGCGCCCCGATAACGATCTATTTTTCCTGATTCAATATTCAGAAAAATCTATCTTTTGTTAGCAAACGAATTTTATAGAAAAATATCCTATTAAACGACGCTAAAAATTTGTATTATTTAAATTACTGGATTACCAAACGAAAAATATGCCCTTTTTTCAGGTACCGGCCAAGACCGTGGTTGCGCCTACTGCTCAGGCCTGGGCCATCGCATCACCGACTGCCCGAAACTCGTCGGCATCCAGGCCAAGGCCACCCAAAATATGCAGCG
>CATQJA010002639.1:1090000-1173477 GCA_958295435.1 Mesorhabditis spiculigera
GTGGGAATTGTTGATCTGGCGAGCGAATTATGCCAAATAACATTATGCCAAATAACGTTATACCAAATGAAATTATGCCAAAAGAAAATTTTGCCAAATGAACGTAAATCTGTTCATCTACAGGTGTGTAAAGTATACCAAAATACTCGCAAGAGTGAGACGAACATTTTGGTATACTTTACACACCTGTAGATGAACAGCGAGCCGAGATCCAAAAGTCTTAAATTTGTTTTTTTTTCAGGCACTTCTCTTCTCGAGCAGCAAGGAGCCGATAAAAATCAACGAGGGCAGTGGCGAGCAAGCGATCGACATTGGGGATTCCGTTTTATTAGAGGTAACGTTGTCCTTTTTAATGTATTATTTTCTATTTAGATCACTCAGTTCACCGAGGAAGCCGGGGAGCTTACTGTAAGTTTATTTAGAAGTTTTATAAAGTTTTATAGGCCCTTTGAAACTACGTGACATTTATCTATTTATTATCTAGAAAACCAGCGACGAGCAGCGGATCCGCATCCGCGAGAAGTCCGGCAATTTCCAGCGCATCCTCGCTCACACGCTCGGGCTGAAGAAGGCCGCCCAGATCTTTGTAAGCAGTCTAAAATTTATAGACATGATGATTTTAGGTGTGCCCAAAACCCGGCGAGGCGCTGCTCATCGTCGTCAAGAAGCACAAGAAGGCCAATGACGACACGAGGTAACGGGACCTTCAATGAGAAAACCCGGAATTTAGAAGCACCCTCGATGCGGGCAGCGAGAGGGACCGCTCGGTGACGCCGAGCTCGGAAATCGTGGAGGGCGCGGTGGTGGTGGAAGAAGAGCTGAAGGAGGAAATTTCACCAGGTGGAGGTTTAGCAGATTTGGAACGGATTTACCGCTTCTAGAAAATAAAATCTAGAAAATAAAAGTATTTCAATGGGGGTTTTAGTCAATTTAGCTATATTTTTAGTGGGAAAACAATTTAAAAAAACGTAGAAAACACTTATGAGCCAAAATTGATCGAAAATCGGCTATTTTTGGTCCGAAACCGATTTTTTTTATTTTTCTAATCAGATTTTGTAGTTTTTATGTTGAGGATAGTAAAAAAACAATTTGGAAACTCGGCCTCTATTTCTATTAGAAACGATAGTCCCTTCGAAAAAATGCCCCCCCTGATAATGCGAAAGAACCTCCTCCCTGGCAAGGAAAGAACAAAGAAAGTTATGTTTCTCATTTTTTCATGAATGATTTTGCAGTTACCTCAAAACGGTAAAAAAACCCAAAAGATCCTGTACGAAAATGATAGATAACTCTTGAGGGAGAGTTAGTAGAAAAGGAGTAATGAGAGAAGATAAATTGTGTTTTTTCAGCCAAAAACAGCGTGCTCGAGCAAATGGCCAAGTTGGGGCAGCCGATCCTCGGCATGGCCCCACTCCATGGCCCAAGCTTGACCTGCCGGAAGTGAAGCTCGGAGTGGCGGATGAGGCGGTGAAGGTAGCGCCCGATTTCCAGTTTTCTTTCTACAGACGCTAGGATTTTTAAATGTTTTAAATACTATCAAAGTGCTTTTTAGGATGAAGCCAGGGAGGAGGAAGCGGAAGTGGCGCCTACTGCCGCCGAGCCACAGCCCACTGTGAAGCCCGATGTGCCACAGACGAGTCAAGAAAATGGACAACGGACTTTCAACGAGGTATATTTTGACGATAGGATCTCTCTCTCTATCTTCCTCTGTCTCGCTCGCTCTCTCTCTCTCTCTCTCTCTCTCTCTCTCTTTCCTCTGTCTCTCTCTCTCTCGCTCTTTTATTCATAAGCTTTCCACTTTCTTTCTAACCCCAAATTTCAGACGCCGCCCCTGCTGAGGTAGGAGATGCTGCATCGCGTGATCGACGTCGAGATGGATCGGCTGGAGGGGCGCCTCGAACGACTTTGCGGGTCAGTCAGTGTTTTTCGCACGTTTTTTTTAATTTGAAAGTTTTAAAAGTAAAATTAAACCAAGAACAAGAACGATTAAAAAATAAATTTTCCAAAGGAAGATTAGGGTAAATTTAAAGTAAAAGAAAACTGTTAATAACTGAAAAAAAATACTAAAGGAAAACTCACTTTAACGACTTTAAAATTAAGAAAAACTTTTAATAGTCAAAGAAGGACATTCTAGAAAGAAAATTCATTTCTCTAAAAACACGGTAATACCGAAATACGGTCAAATGCCGTAATTCCGGACTGATACCGTACCCTAAATCGGTCACTCTTTAGCTCGCCTGGCTCGAGGGACGCCTGAAGCCGGATGAATATGGTCCCACATTAATTATGATGCATTCACATTGAGCGTGATTTCGAAAGTCGCCCAATTCATAGTGTCTAGACGGGGTCCAGCGGGGGACAGTTGCGTAGCGGCTCCTCGCCCGCTAGTCTACCGATAACAATTCGGATGGAAACGCTAGGTAGCTGAGCACCTACATTAATTCAGCTGTTTATTGATCGAAAACCACCACCGAAAAACCTCCAAATTTCGGGTTCGAGTCGCAAATGATGGTGCCGCGGAAAGCTGAAACTATGGGATTTCCTTTCACCGATTGCATGTAACACTTTGCCAAAACCAATTTTTTTTTTCTGAAAATTGCGTTTGTTACCATGAATAGTTAGAATGCCTATCGACCTAGTCAAGTGGCAATAGGCGGTTTTATGCCTGTACTCGCCCTAAAAACGAGTTTTCTCACCAGAAATAATACATTTCTGAAGAAATGAGCAAATTTTCATAAAAACAGAGTTCCCAGGACGGAAATAAAAAGTGCGAAAACGCAAAAAAATGCGCCGCCGAGTCTTAATATCTACTGTACTACAAGTACCTTCCCCTATTTAAATTTTTGATTACCGTAAACATAAAGAAAACTAAAAATGTGAGGGTTCGCCCCAGAATGGAACGCAAAAAAATTGAGTGAACGCGAGCAATTGTATGGAATTGGGTTTCCGGTCAAACGATTCTCGGGGCAGGGTGTGCCCTGGAAGTAGGGTTGTTATCGACGCGTGTCAAAAACAACCCTACCTAGAAGTGATTATCCGTCATGCATGTATCTTACATTTGTTGGCGATGTGGATTTCGAAGTAACATTGGAATTCTATGGCTCCATAATTCTGAAATCAAAGCTTATATCTCGGCGAAAAGAGAGAGGGAGACAGAGAGTGAGAGAGAGAGAAGGAGAGGGAGAGAAAGATAGAGAGAGAAAGAGAAAAAGCAAGAATCACCCTTCTCATCGTCCAATCCTTAATCATTCGGGCGTCGTCTGTCGTCTCGTCCATAAAATCCATAGCTCCATTATAAATCGTCTCAATCCGTCTTTTGAGGCATTGCTATATCGTTGTTATATCGTATGTATCAGTGCTATATCGTAGCTCGTTGCTTGATAAAATTAGTCGGTAGAAAGGCTACTCCACTCACCGAAAAACGGTGACCATGAATATACGACGCACCCTCGTATATAGTTATAATTTCTACACGGTTTAACAATCCACGTCGTTGAGGGATAGTGGGGCAAAAGGCCACCTGAAACAATTCAGAATCGCGTTGGAAGGTAAAATAGGCTTAAATCTAAAAATTTGAGGTCATATCTTTCGAGGGATTTGCGATACATGTAATATCGGCGGGTTCTACACCGGTAACGTGGTCTTTGTACGAAATCGTGGACTTTGTACGAAATCGTGGTCTTTGTACGAAATCGTGGACTTTGTACGAAATCGTGGTCTAATGGACGCCGATGCAGGTAACGTGGTCTTTAATCGATATCGTGGTCGATTGCCGGCATCGGGGTCTTTAAAAAATCGAAAAATCGGCGATTTTTGGGCCTGTTGAAAGAATCCAGGTTCGGACCGGCTATTGACCACGATTCCAAAACTTCGGGAAAAGCCCCCAAATCGCTGGAAAAACGTGGCAATTTCGCCAGTATGATCCGGGTACGATTTCGTACAAAGTCCACGATTTCGTACAAAGACCACGTTACCGGTGTAGAACCTATCGGCGTTCCCGGAAACTGGATTGCCACAGAAAGGCGATTTTGCGCCAAAAACACGGCGTCTTTCCCCAAGTTGTTTTTCTTTGCTACAAAATATAATCGATCGATTCGCCAAAGCTTACATCGACGACCTTGAGAAGATCCGTTGGGGGCTGTTCCATGTAACTCATGAGGCAAACGACTTGTCCAGATCCACTTCCACGACTCAGCCATTCACGATTCCATATGGATGCGCAGCTGGTACAGTTCCACAGGTTCTCCGTCCACGGTTCCTGCAAGAAATCACTGGAATATCCTCTCTCTCTCTCGCTCTCTCTCTCTCTCTCTCTCTCTCTCTCTCTCTGTCTGGTTAGATTCCAGTTTACCCCCCCTCCCCAGCCGGCACCCAACTTTTGTATCTCGGCTCCCTGTTCATCTACAGGTGTATAAGGTTGTAAGTTGTAATGTAAGTTCGTCTTGCTCTGGCGAGTATTTTGGTATACTTTACACACCTGTAGATGAACAGGGAGCCGAGATACCGTAGGTGGGTGCCGGCTGGGCGGGGGGGGTTAACTGCACTTAAGCCCTCTCTCTCTCTCTCTCTCGCTCTCTATCTCTCTCGCTCTCTCTATCTCTCTCTCACTCTCGCTCCACCCGCCTTCCTGCAACGTGGGCACCGCACATAATCCGTCCATCGCTCCTAAAATACAACGTTCAGTGACTTCAGTGATTACAGAAAAGTGACTGTGCGTAGATAGTAACGGCCAATAAGATGCCTCCTCGGGGAATCTACGTTTTCGAACGGCATACTCCCACGTTTTATGAAACTTCGCCTCTAGTAAATCAGTTTTGCTACTGGCAATCCGATAGATTGTGCTACGGTTTGATTGGCTGTCGGCATTAACTATTGTCGTACCAGTTTCTCAATCAAGAAGAAATCGGCGCCACATCGGTAGTTGGCCTGGAAGTTGCGGAGGAAGGTGGTGTTCGCTGACCGAATGGTCAGAGTTCTAGCTGCTCGGAATGGACGGTAAAGGAGGGCAGCCTGAGACATATAGCAATGTTATTTTTGTGTAATTAGGAGTATTTATTAGTATTAAGCAAGTTGGCGGAACAAATTTTTTTCATTAGGATCCCTGTTTTCGAACATCAAACAAAAATCCTGTTTAAAGGTTATTTCTACGTTTGAATATAATATAATTAGGTTTTGTAAAATTCTGCTCCATTATCTTTGTTAGGAATCTATTAGCATGCGCCGGAAACGGAGGCAGCTTATAAAAAGCGGTAGAGGGTACACTGCAACGAAACTGCAACGAAATACGCTGTACTAATTTACTGAATTCGTAAGCGGATTGTGTCGTATTCTCGCTGGGCTTTTTTGTGGTCCGATTACGTGGGGCAAAAGGGGGCTCGGCTACGGTCATTGGGTCGCAGTTTAGGGTGATAGGGCTTTTTCGGCCTGGGGGCTCCGAGAAGAGGCGAAAAATGCTAGTAAAATTTAGAAATAATGCAAAATCTCTTTAAGACTCGTTTTTCCGCAAGCTTCAACTGATCGATTTTAGAGAACAAAATCGTGGAATTTTTGAGCATAAAAACGGCCGATTCGGTGCATTAAATCTTCCGTTCTGAAACGCGGCGAATTTTTGCGCATCGACCTTGGGGATTTACGTGATGTTTTGCCACATCCGGGGCTGCCATGGTGCCCAAAGTATCCTATTTTTTTTTGTGCTGATTCTGAAAATGAGCTCGTTTATTACCTGGCACTAGACCTCTCGAACCCCCCCCCCTAAACCCCCCTAAACCCCCCTCCGAACCCCCCTTCCAACCAACCCCCCCTACCAACCCCCTTTCCCATAGATCTGACAGGATAGTGACCAGGGTACGGATCTACTCATGATTTTTTCGTTTTGCTTTTTCACAACGTTTTTTAAGCATATTTGAGGGCGCCGTAAATCAAGTGGCACCCGGCTTACATTAATGGGGTAGCCGTTGCGGAGGGGTGGCGAAACGGTCTGAAAGATCTGTCGGTTTATTTATTGTTTACCGCTCACCTGTGACTGGAAGATCCTGACACTGAGATTTTCGGTACAAATAGACGACGTCATGAAGAAATGTACGAATCGTTGGATACATGCGACAGATACGCTGAAAGTGACGGTGCTCGACACTTGCGATCGTGTATTGATTCAAACTATAGGGAATTTTTGCGAATTTTGTATGTAATTTCTGTATTGGATTAGCTGCTCAGCAGTGCCCTTAGGGTGTGTGTTCGACTTGTCCGCAATATGTGTTTCGATATAGATCTCTGTATATTTTGTTTTCAACGGGGTTCCAATGGCGCTTCAGTGACGTTCCTCGACGTCAATTCCCAAGAAAAACCTATCGGCGCCATAAAAACGGAGTATTTGGTAATGCTGGCGACTCAATTCCAAATTTCAGACCTGAAATTCAGTTTGTTTTTGTCTTTGGAGATCGTCAGTTTTCCGCCCCAAATACAGATGTTCCATTGCGCTCGATCAGTAAACCGTATTGACGAGTTTCGAAGAGCACCCGGAGAAAGCTGAAACGTAGCTTACGGCGGGGGAATTATGATTAATCGGTTCTGGTTCGTTAGCAGTGGGGGAGGGGGGGTCAACGGCACCTGTTCATCGTCGTGATCTTCATTGTTCACGTGGTAGGCGTCGATCCACACGAAGGCTGGCTTCCGGGGCAATAGCCATCGCCCATTCACCTCGCGCCTGCAACGGTTTTTGATCAGATTACCAAGAAAGCTATTGCGGAGCTGGATTGTTTTGGGGGTTCTTTAGGATTCGCGGGGGGGGACCAATTTTTTTTCGGCACAAGCCTAGATTCTTTTGTTTCATTCATTTGGATCGTGGAAGTGTTTCTAAATAGTTTATAGCTATTCCTAAACATACAAACTTTACAAAAGTTAATTTTAGGTCGAAAAATCAATTTTTTCGACCCAAAAATGACCAAATTTTAGGCGTTTTCTAATATTTTTCTATTATTTTTTGAAAGTTTTACGGCTTTAGATATAGTAAAAAATTACTAATAACAATGTACAAACACTAGGTCAACCGGGACCGCCAGGAAAAAAAATTGGTTCCCCCCCACCGCCGCGAAACCTAAGGAACCGTTTTGGGAAATGTATTGCATCGACTGCAAATTCCATGTCCATTTTCGCTGATTCCGAATCTGTTTTAAAATTTGCCGAAACAATTTCGGAATTAGCCCAAAATTCTGGACTGCACAAGAGAGGCTATGGCACGAAGGGAATCTTCAGCCTATGTGAAAACACCTTACAGTAGAACGGCGAATCTTCCTTTAAAGGGCACGTTCAGGGACGTTTTTTTGGAAAAAAGCAAAGCTTTTTGCCGCGGCCGGGAGTCGAACCCGGGCCCCCCGCTCGGGAGGCGCGGATGGATACCAGACAGCCACAGCTACAACCTGGCGAAGGGGCGAGGGGCGCCCCACGCCGCAAACGAGGGGAATGGCCTGTCACAGCACGGGCAGGCCGCGCGCGCGGTCCATACGTCCATAGGGTGTACACGTTGGGACGAGTACACGGCCCCTCCCTGAACGTGCGCTTTAACGGCATTATGATTATCGGGACAAACAGACTCTTCGCTGCCGTTGTCTTAAACTATGTGATTATACCTGAATTTGCGGTTGACGCGCTGCAGTGTTCGGAGTTGTGGGATGGTCAGCTGATCGAGTATAGCCGAGATGGCGGGCCATGGCAGTTCGTTGACCGCTAATCGAGAACACCGTTTCCGTCGGCTCCAGTACCGTAACCGGTCAAACACGTTCATCGCCACCGAGACCGCGTTTTCCCCGCACATCATCTGACGCCAAATATATAACCACCAGCGTCCAAAATCCGCTTCGGTTCTGATTCATTCGCGGGGGGGGAAGGAGTTTTGGGGAGAAAGTTTAATGTCGTAGACTTTTCCATATTTAATTATTTTCTGGGACTACATCCTCGTGACCCGGTAACGCATCAAAAAAATATGCTGATAATTTTAATTCTAGATCAAAACACTATAATTTGAGAAAGTTATAACAAAAGCAAAAACAACCCTGAAAATGGGGTCGGCAAGCTACTTTTTGGGATTTTCGATATTCTGTTAACGCTATTCGATAGGACCTAAAAATGGACCAAAGGTTTTATAAACAGCTCAACATCGTGTAATTTAAGATCAGGGAAGCCATTGACAAACAATGTTTGCCCCGATAAACTGTGCCCCCCCCCGCTAACGAACGAGAACCCTCCGTGACATTGTTAATCGAAATTCTGAAAACGACATTGAAAAGAGAGGAGGAGAAGAAACATTTTTATGATTTTATAACGGTTCTGTGCAACAAAAAATTATTGCAAATCGAAACTATTTTCTGTGTTCTAGGGATCGGCAAATGGTCTTTATGCCAAATAGCCCTACGAAAAGCCCTAAGCTACGCTTTCGGGCGGGGGGGGGGGGGGTCGAAGAAGCAACCTAAGATTTCAGACACGGGGTTAAGGACATACACTCAACAAAAAAGATCCCATAAACGGTCAGCAGAAAAAAACAAGAAAGCTGAATTAAGCTATTTTGATGATGAGGAAAAGGTTGGACCGAAATGGCGTCGTCGATAATTTGATGATAGCGCGGATCGATATGGATTGGTGCGATGGGGTCGAGGAGGGGCAGCGGGGAAATTATCGAAATATCACCCAAGGGCACATCATCTCCTCGGCAGATGTCAAATAGAACAGCTGGTATCTCTTCCCAGGACCCAAGCATCGCCGCTAGATTGCCCAAGTCGCGAGAACTGACCAGACGGCCCCCAAAGATCATTGTTTGGGGGGGGTTTCAAGTGTCAAAAAATTGCTTCTCTAAGTTTTCGCCACTTCAAATAAAGTGAACTTTACCACAGACACTATTGAAATACTTACTACAAAGTTACTGAGCATTTCCGAAATTTTATGAAAAAATTCGCTCTCCCACCACCATCGTCAATAGGAAAGCACCGGGAAATCAAATTTACTGTATACAGGGCCGTAGCGAACCCCCGATTTGGGGGGGCAAAGTCCAAAAAAATTTGGCGACTGCCTCCCTAGCGCTCCCTAGGCCGATTTACAGCAGTCAATTGTGTGGTAGCTGATCCCGTTCCTTTTTGGTTTATTGACAAAACCCGATCAACATATGCGGATTTGTGCGAAGCAAGGCCGAGTCTCGCAGGTGTCAATCATCGCTTCGGCGTTGGCTGGCCGTTTCTGTGTTCTGTACGTGGCGGTGGTTCGATTTCATCGGGCTTCAGCGCCTGAAATTACCAATCGGTGGTTTCGCTATAAATTTTGTACCTTGAGAATGGCGAGGATCTCGGTGAAACTTGGACGTTCACGCCAGGCCCTGGCGAAGCAGGGATTGCTTATCTGGAACAACAGTTGGGTTGATAACCGATAAACAGTGCACGGTGAAGAGACGTGAAGAAATAAACGACCAACCTTCGAAAAAACTGCATCCGGACATCGTGCCGGCTGCCGAAGACGGTTCCCTTGCTCTAACCACTTCAGCAAGTAGTCTGGGCGCTTAGACGCTGAAAATAATGGCTATCGGGATTTAGAATTGCATATTTGTCCAGCGAGCACTTATTCAACGCACCCTGCTCGATCTCTCTGGCATAAGGTGCTTCGCCGCTCGTGTATAGCTCAAACATCACCACAGCATACGACCAACAATCCGAACGTTCCGTGAAGCTGTACGTTTCCAGTGCCTAGATGAGCAGACTTGGAGTCGATGGGTTTTGATGAATATGATTTATGCATAATCCATACCTCTGGCGGGCTCCAGCAGACCGGAAAATTGCCGTGAGACGTGTAGTAGTGATCATCGGGCATGTTGCGCGTCAGCCCAAAGTCGCTCACCTGGAAAAGCGGTATTTTTCGACAATTTACCAGGCATTACCTTAGCGACGATTTTGCGCGCGCTCAAGTCGATGAGTACGTTACGTGCCGCCAGATCGCGATGGATTTTCCCCTTTCCTGCTAGATATTCCATCCCGGCCGCAATCTGGATCGGACTCTTGTAAAAGCTCTCTTCGATTCGATACTACCTGGATCAAGATGTCAATGGCTTGTGCGTGGTCTACGGGTGATCCCTTTTTTCGCATGTAACGCAGCAGCGATCCGTCAGACATGTATTCGGTTACCAGCATGTATGGCTGTTTCACCGTAATTACCTAGGAAGTTGGCAGGAAAAATGCTGAAGATACGTACCCCGTATAACTGGACGATATGTGGGTGATCGAGCTCTTTCAGCTGCTGGGCTTCACTGGAAAACGTGAAACTGATCGGCCCGGTAACTCACTCTTTAAAGTCCTTTTCGCCATCACGATTTGGGCTATTGAGGAGGGTCTTGACAGCCACAGGCAATCGATGCCACATCGCCCGTTTCACCTGAGGACGTGGTTGTTAAAGGGGCACCGAACTGCCAAACCACATCTTTGATTTCTGGCAAATTGCCAGCGGACGCGCTGCGGGACGAGAGTGCTCACTCTTTCGATTTTTGCGCGAAACTGTTGTTGTCCGGTTTCTTTGTGAAAACACTATAATTCGCAGATTCTGAGCTCATTTCTGAGATCCTTACTCAATTTTGAATAGCTTTGGTCTTTTAATCAACAACTTTGGTCCAAAAACAGCCGAGAACGTGTTTTGAAGGTGACAGAAGGCCATTTCAAACTTGCGAGCTTCCCGCATCCCTGAGCGTACAAAGGGCTTCGACGTAGAGGGCACCGGGGCCGTAAATCAAATTTTGGCATTTCCGGGCCCCTTTAAAGGGGGCCTAAAGCTCCTTGCACAACGACATCGGGCGAAAAATTTCGCGCAAAAATCAAAAATGCCAGGTGGCAATTTGCCAGAAATCAAAGAGCCCTCCCTAAAGGGCTTTGGTTTTGCAGTTCGGAGTCCCTTTCAAAGACAAAATGGCGCATACCAGGCCAAAATTTCCTTGGCCAATAAGGACGCCAATCACTAGCTCGCGCGAGTCGATCTCCCATTCGTCTCGCCTGAAACCGAACAGGTTACCGAATATCACACTTACGAGGGCGGTGCGGCCGCCCGCGCTTCGACAGGCCATTTGCCAAGGCGGATCTTCAGTAGCGGAGATTTACCTTGAAGCATCGGGTTGACGTTCAAAAAGCGTAGAAACGCACTCGTCTGATAATGCTGGACCAACTGCTGGATAGAACGGAACTTGAACTCTTCTTCGATGTAGTAATAATGGTTGTCTTGGTCCTGGTCGATGCGAAACGGCTTGAAAACGCGTGGGCCAAACCTGAAAGCCCCGATAATTAGGCTGGTTCGATCGTTGTTGATAAAATTATAACAATAACACCTACTTTACGTCCAACGCGAATCCAGCCGAAGAGCTCGGTCGAACCACAAATGTACCGGGCGGAAGTCGGTGATCGCCAAGCTAACAGTAAGGTAGCTTCTATAGTTATCTGCACGCTCCCTACCAGATGGTTCTGCGACTTGTCCCGATCCCAATCCCAGTAAAACCACGGCTCATTCCGAATCGGCCACATCAGCGCGATATATTGGGTGGGCACGTAGCCCCTCTCCTTAGTGCGCGGATGCTCGGCCTGCCACCAGTTGTCATTACTAAAAACAAATACTACAGGGTGGCCCAAAAAAGCCCCGGCGCTCTGGCGGTCCAGAGTCGTGTCCGACTTTTGCGATTTAGGTATCTATCAAAAGCTCGCGACGAGCTGAGGAGATATGTTGTTTCCGATTTTCGAAATTTCCAAATTTTTAGCCGTTTTATCATCTTTTTATGAATTTTATGAAATCTTTTTCAAAAAGCTGTTTTCGGTGAAAAATGGTTTTTTTTAATAAAACACTTTGCTTAGGAAAAGCAACAAAAATTCGATCTTTTCCCCAAAAAACTTCGTAAATGTAATAAAAAAAATGGGGAACCTAGAAGATCGGCGAAAACAGGTCTCCTGATTATTCAAAAGTTCGATCTCAGCTCGACAAGAGCTTGCGATAGATACCTAAAACGTAAAAATCGGACATTACTGCGGACCGCTAGGCGAGAGGGGCTGTTTTTTTGGGACGCCCTTGATTTCCTTGGTTTTTCAATCTGAAATTGTGACACGACCGCCTTGCCAAGTCTTGGCCAAGCCAGCTTCAGCGCTCAGCGATAAAATCTTATCAATTTGGGTGTGCACCCGGGCAAATTCGCATGCATCTTAGTTGCCGGTTATCGGGGTCGCGGCCCGAAATGAGAACCGCGATCGCAAAAAGGCGTCGAAAAAGCTTCAGGTTCTTTTGCATTATCGGGGGAGATGGTTGGGTTTCTCGGGCGAAAACAAACTTTGAAAAACTTCTAAATTGTTCTACTATTCGAAAAGTAAAACGTTCCAAAGTGTTATTAAAGGGCACGTTCAGGGACGTTTTTTTGGAAAAATGCAAAGATTTTTGCTGCGGCCGGGGGTCGAACCCGGCCCCCCCGCTCGGGAGGCGCGGATGGATACCAATCAGCCACAGTTACAACCTGGCGAGGGGATGAGTGGCGCCTCACGCCGCAAATGAGGGAAATTGCTTCCCTCGCCACGGGCAGACAGTGCGCGCGGTCCCTACGTCCATAGGGTGTACACGTTGGCACGGCCCTCGGCCCTCCCTGAACACACGGCCCTCCCTGAACGTGCGCTTTAAAAAGGCACAAATATGGGTTTTTCGAGCAAAATGACCGTGATCGCCGAAATTTCGACATTTGGCAATTTTTTAGATGGTTATTAGTTTTAGTTTCATATTATGTTACTAGAGATTTCTAAACTCATACCACAAAATGCCCCCCCCTCAGCTTGAATGCGAACGAACCAAGCTTCAAATTACTCAAAACGTACGCCTCTCTGAGAATCTTCAGGCGTTCTCCCCTGCGGAACTGCAGATACTTATATTTGGGGTGCGGGCCCGGCGAATTGTAGAGTGCTTGGGCTTCTACAACGTTATTAGTTTAATTTCTGCGAAAACGAATGACTGACCGACTGGCGCCTGGGGTCCGTCTTGAGAAACATTGCTATGTCCCGACCCGGGGCGGTTTCGGGTTATCTCGCGCACCGGCTGGACCGGCTCACCCTTGCTTTTCGATGTAAGGCGATTGAATAGGCCGCTCATGATGGACTGCAAAGTTCATTACCGCTCTGTGGATCAGGCTCAAGGTGGAATTGCCGAAAACCCACTTTCAAATACTGCAATAAGGTCATAAATTGCCTTGAAAGCGGCCGATGCGAGTTTCGTTGCCCCGCGTGAAAACGAAAAGCGGGGCAAATGCGGTGTTTTTATCGCGAAAAGCCCGTAAATTCAGGCATGCGATAAGCGGGCGAGTCGAGGAGTCGGTTAGGATAATTATTGTCGGGCCATAAACGGAGAAAAAGGCTTGGGCGGGTGGTTACTTGACCCAAAAATGGTCTGGATTTCGAGGAAAATCTGCAAAAATTGTAAAAACAACAATTCTGTTAACGTAACGTTTTTGTATTGACTTAGGAATGTCTAGTAACTTAATAAACTGAATAAGAAGAGTCTTAATAGTATTTTTAGTAAAATATAACTGTATTTCCACTAGAAGAACTATCTAAAAACTATGAACTTTTTAAAAGTTTTGAAACATCTAAATCCGGTTCAAAAACGGCGATTTTTAATCGAAAATCAATTTTTTGCATGTTTTTAATAAAAATTTATAATCGTCCCCGTACTTTTGCTTTTTTTCTTGAAAATGATATAAATATATCTGGTTTTTCTGCTTTTTCTGGGTGGTTTTGAGTATAACGTTGTTTATTTTTAAATTTTATTGATTTCAGGCTCCCTCCGCGCATTGCTTCCTCAAGAATCTCTGCTAGCCTGCCAAATTTGATGGACATCAAGCCTTTGCATGATAATAAGGTAAGGAATTCGATTATGCTCTCATTAAATCCATTAGGTATCGGTTAGGCGGCGGCAAAATGAAGAGACCGACCGATGGGCGCCTTCAAATTGTCCCTGCTAGCCTGCCCGTCAGCGTGGCGAAGCAAGACGATTTTGATGGGCCTGAAGCGAAACTGCAAGTTTTCTAAGGGGTAGAAGTTAGTTGGGGGTTTTTTGAGTTAATAGTTTGTTATTAACTTTTGGGTGGTTTAGCCTTGTTAAAAACCAGCTGAAACTGGACCTGAAACTCCTTAAAAAACTTTAAAACTTAAAAATCAGAGTTTTAAAAATGGGTGCTCGTTTTGCACGTTATTTCAGGCGCTTACACTTATATATAAATTTGCGCTCGCGCGTTATATAGTGCTTTATAATTATAAAAGTGCTACTGATATGCTTTATAAAAGTTGGTTCGGTATCTGAAATTTCTGCTTTTTTGGCATTAGGATGCCCGTGTAGAAACTTTCAAGGTATTTGAGGCTTTATCATAAAATGGCAACATAAAGCACCAACGAAGCATAGAAGGCATAAAGCGCAAGAAATAATCGGAGGGTTCTGTACAAATCGAAAAGGGGATTTTTTGAATGGAGCTCTTGATATTCTAGGGTTCTTCTAGAATAACTTTGCATCTTGCCGCATCCGGTTCTGTTTCCAAGCTGGCAGCGCGTCAAAGTCTTTGGGAGACATGCCGAATTCCTAAACACTTTTCGTTTATTTTTTTTCTAGTAGAACACATGGATTACGATACTTTTTTAAGTATCTTTATTATTTATGATCAGCCGCTTTCAGCGGCTTCGCCGCTGCAAGCGGCTGGACTTCGGGCAACCCCCTGCGCTCCCTCCCCCCGCCGAAACGCGCGCCACCTGGCTCACTATGTCCAAAATCACCACAACCTCCGTCCCCCTTCTCTTTTACCAAGCAAAAAACTTTCAAAGTTAAATTTATTAATTTAAACGAAAACTTTTTCATAATTTTTTATCAGTTTCGGGGTTTCTGGCCACGCTCTATCCGAATCCGAAGAGAGCTAAGCTCTAGCTCCTTTCCCCTTCGAGTTGAATCCGGGACACGACGGACAGACGGACACCACAGCAAAATTATTATAGTAGACCAGCCGATTACAGCCGCTTCGCGACTGTAACCGGCTGGACTTCGGGCTACCCTCCATATTCTACACCACCACATTTCATCCCTACCTTACGCTGATGCCTTCATGGTAATACCTACACTGATGGCTTCAGATACCCCCCATGACTGAAATCCCCTTCAAAAACTACTTGGATTCCATCCCGATACTTTAAATGATTTAAATAATAAATTAACATAATTAAAAAGTATTAAAAGTATTAAAGTAACTTAAAAAAGCTATCTGGGCACGGGAAGGGGCCTGGGGAAGAGGGGCGAAGGGAAAGGGGGCGTGGCCTCCCGGGAGAGGGGCCCCCACTCGTTTTATTAAGGCGCCACTTTCAAAGTTAATTTTAATAATTTAAATTAAAACTTTTTCATAATTTTTTATCAGTTTGGGGGTTTCTGATCATGCTCTATCCGAATCCGAAGAGAGCTAAGCTCTAGCTCTTTTCCCCTTCGAGTTGAATCCGGGACATGACGGACGGACGGACGGACGGACAGACACCCCTATCTTTTTATTATAGTTGATACTTGTCGGTTCTGGACTGTTAGCGGGGGAATAAAATTTTTCCCTGGTATTCTCTACCGCCCTATAACAATTTCATATCATTTTACATCGTTTTTAGATATAAAAAATTTTCGAATTTTCAGATCGACTAAACTTTTTTATAACTTCCTGCACCGAAAACTACTAAAAACCGTGTAAAAATACATTATATATTATCAAAATTGCGCTATAGGTGGAAAAACAAAAAGTGGTTTTCCGGTGTGAAAAATTGTCCCCCCCCCCCCGCTAACAGTCTGGAACCGATTTGTCTATACCGGTTTTCTCGACTGACCTTCCCAAAGTCCTCGTCGTTCAAATATTTATGCAGTCGGCTGAGATCAAGACCGGCCGGCAGGGATTCGCGTTGTCGAAGCTGGGCGGGCGTAAAAGTTCGCCGACGCTCCGATAAACAATCGGCCAATGGGCGGGGTGGGCTTGCCTCTAAAAAGCGTCGTGTAGTTCGCATGGTTTGACGGACCTGGAGTAGTATTTTCCGCGTCTTCCGGCCAATCATTCCACTCCTGGAAGAGGGCCTTGAACTCGGCCGGCTCGTTGTTCTTCTCCACCACCGTGCATCGCCCCTCGCGACCGTGCCAGTACCTAGAGAATCGATTTTTGTGGGATCTTGGCTTTTTACCTGGTTGCCGTGTCGAGACAATGGGTCGATGGTGTGCCATCGGACCAAACCCACAGTGCTCCGCCGGCGTCCACCAAGATTGTGTCGCGGAGTTGGGCCTGGCTTTTGGATTTTTTTGACACTTTTTACGTTGTCTTTCGCATTATCCGGGGGTTTAAATTTTTTCGTATTTTAAACACGTTTTTCTAAGGATCCCATTTTTAAATTATAAATAGTAGAAGCGTTTCTAACTATTTTTACTAGTTCTAAACATAAAACGTGGCAAATTTTTATGGAAAAAGACATAAAGATCGATTTTTAGACCACAAACAGCCGTTTTCACTAAAATTTTGACCTTTTCAAACCTTTGTAAAGTTTGTAGATATTTTGCTAGTTGAAATATCTTTTTATTTGGATAAAAACACCATTCAAAAATTTTTGCAAGTTTTATCAAAAAAATACCAAAAATCTCGATTTTCGATCAAAAATGTCGTTTTTGACCAAAATGTCGATGTTTTCAAAAGTTTTTTAAAGTTTGTAGATGGTTGTTCATTTTGAGACAGAGTTTTATTTTCCTAAAAGCACTTTAAAAGTATTTCCTATGAAGTTTCCAAGCATATATAGACCGATACAACCCCCCCGATAATGCGAAAGAACCCGACGGTTGACTTGTGCCATCCCCCCTTTGACGACAACTGTAAAACGCACCTGTGCATGTGGGAAGGCGGCAACTGCCGAGGGGTGATACTGATTTGACGTAACTTCATGGCCATCAACATCGTACAGTCTAAATAAAAATCCGCAGGGTTCGATTTGATTGGGACGGGGCGAGACTTTTGCCTATAGTTGATCACCAGGAAGCGGCGGATCAGGTCTTAAGCTACACCATTCGATGGACCTCGCTCTTCCGGTTCGATTGATGTGCATAAAAACCCCTTAGAACGTTTCTAGACAACCTCCAAGCCCCCATGTGTGCAAATCTTAACAAACAAGCTGTTTTACGGAGGTATTTTTCCGGAATGGACTCGGGTCAGGGTTTAAGCTACACCATTCGATGCGTCTCACTCTTCCGCGTCAGATGATACCCATAAAAACCTCTTACAACCTTGTTAGACAACCTCCAGGCCTCAATTTATGTAAATCTGAGCAAAAAGCTGTTTTATGGTTGCGGTTTTCCGGATAGGTTGCGGCTGTAAACCACCTCAATCGATTCATCTCACTCTCCCGCGTCCAATGATGCCCATAAATCTCCCTTAGAACTTTGTTAGACAACCTCCAAGGCGGTTTTTAGGTCTGGGTTTTTCTCCCAGCCCATCGAACCCTGAACATCCGGGCTAGAAAGCCGTGTTTTCTTACCTAAACAACCTCGGTGCACGTGTCCTGCCCTTCGCGATCACCCATTCGTACCTCGGATCGTCTCCCTGTACGAGTGAGGCGGGCTGTAAACGAGGAATTTTATCAAGAAGATGCGCTTGTGGAATTTTTTAAGACGCAGAAGAGTATTTTCTATACCTTGCCCTCTGTGCACAACCCATCCATCGACAACAGTTCGGCCATTCTGAGCCCGTTTGTGACGTGAACCTCTTGGCAATGCGCGCCGACGTGTAGAAGGGCGGGTTGGCCTTCTGAAACGGATCGATAGTTTAGTACTCATGATGCGCGTTTTGTAGGTTGTTGTACGTACAGCCTTTTTTTGTAATTTTTCGGGGTTTTTTTGATCAATGCAAACCTTTGGCTTCCAAATACACTGCGTGACTCCTCAGCGGCCAAATCTGCGCCAGCTGCTCGAGCGAACATTCCGGCTTCGCGCTGCCGCGAACCACGAAGAAAAGCTCTTTCTGAAAGAACGTAGCTTTGTGGGAGCTGGATAGACGCGTGAATTTGCAAATGCTGACCGTGATTTTTGTGTGCTTTCGAGGTTTTTGCCGATCTAGCTGTTTTATTTATCAAAATCGGCGCGATGAACGAATTGAGTGATGTTGCGGGCATTACGACATGTAATTCACGCTCTCTCAAATTTGGTGGCTTTTTGCAATTTCAAGGTGTTTTTTCCAAGATTCTAAAAGCGCTAATTTGCAATTTCGACACAATTTTGACTTCCCAGCCCTAGTAAGACGCGCTCTTCTTTGACTCGCTCACCTGTTCAGGTTGTCGTATCACAAGATTTCCGGAAAACAGCTCGAGAAAAACGGGCAGCTCGGCGCCTTGTTCCTGCCGAACATGCGGCATGTTGTGCGCCATGTAGGACAGCTTCAGGGCGCACAGACCTGAAGGAATTCGTTGGTGGATCCGGGATTTCCGCAAGGATCTCTGCTAGCCATCTCGAAAACCAGGACCAACCCTGCTGTTTTGGTGTCGTCTCGCGGCCGAGCCAATAGAAATAGGCCAGTCGCTCCCTGCCCGTCTCCCTCTCGACCTCCTCGCCGTTGTTCAGCCGGCGAATTCCTTACATTGCGTTTAGATAGGAATTTAATTTATTTAAATTTTTTAAGAATTGTAGTGACGTTAAACGGAAGGACAGAAGGACTATAGAATTTTTATAATACCAGGGTTGAAAAGCCGCTTCGCGACTTTTCAACCCTGGCTCCGTCTGACCCTGGAATAATCCCCACTTTGCATGATTTTCCTTGATTCCGATAAGCAAAAAATGAAAAGCGCTTCCTCTTTCCCGTTATATTGGCGATCGCCACTTCCGGCGCATGCTAATTGATTCCTAACAAAGAGAGTCTCCAATTTTGCAAAAAAAACTGAGATTTAATAGCGAAAATAGGTGATTTTGTTAAATATCATATGCGTGCAGTCATCTCCTGACCATTACGCACCTGATGACGTATCGAACATACCCCTAAGTACTTCCCTTTTTGAGATACGACCGGAACACGGTGACGGAAGTTGTATGCAAAGTGGCACAGACACACACACAAACACTATTTTTTTTATATATAGGAGGATAGAATGTATTTTTATAGCGTTTGAGTAGTTTTTGATTGCTGGAAAGCTCAAAAAGAAACATTTTGAGTTTTGAAAATTCAAAATATTGAACATTTTTCGGTCATTATTTAGACATTTTTCACCAAAAAAGTTTCAAATTTTTATGAGCTTTTTATCTCCAAAAACTGTAGAACCCTATAAAAATGGTTTATATTTTGTGGTTACGGAATTTCTGGGAAAAATTTGGTTTCCCACTCTCCCCGTAATCGCAAGAGAACCGTACCGTCATTCCACGATTTTCGTAGCTGTTTGGTTTTATCGTGCGGTCTAATCAGAGCAGTTTTTTTAACCTACACTTTATGACATTTCTATACTCACCTGACAGTTGAATCCGGTACTGCCATCTAACTACATAGCACTGGTCACTCCACAGGACATTCGTTTTTTCTAAAATTTAAGCTCACCCGAGACGGCTTGGACTTACCGATTTCCTCTAGCTCCTCATCTTTTAACCTCCAAAACCGGATGTCTTCGGTGATGACGTCCTGAAATTCTTGGTTGCCGAGAAGTGTGAGTGAGCGGCAAACCTTTGTTTCGCGCTCAAAATCGAAGTTTTCAAGGTTGAGGCTTGGTGCTGGGTGCTCGGAGGCGCGTAGCCGTGAGGCCAGAGCGCCGGCTTGGTCTTCGGGATCACGTCGTTGGGGTGTCTAGAGTAGCTTTGCATATCGGCAATTTATAACTCGACTGCGGCCTTAAAAAATTACTGCGGGGTGCCCCAGTAAAACAAACACCCGACACGAACTCGACGCAGAAAAGTATCGGATCGGTATGACAGTTATGGCATTGCGAAAGCCCTTGAAACGGCGAGTTTGAAACGGTTTTTAGAACCAAATTTTTATTTAAATCCGTTATTTCACAAACAGTTTTGTAGAATTTTGCGGTTTTTGGAGGCTGCATACGAGCCAGAGTTGTCTGTAGACTCACCAAGCAAGCATATTTATCGACCACCACCGGTGTTCGCATCATGTGCTTCAGCTCGCTGGACTGCCAGTCCGAGAATTTCGACGAGAAGAGGATGTCTTGGATGCCCTGGGAATTATAATCAGATTCTTGCGTATTATCGGGGGTGTAGCCGAAATTTTTCGTATAAGTCTAAAAATGTCTAGTAGTTTAATAGATAAAATAAATATATTTCAACTAGAAAAACTATCTAAAAACTTTCCAAAAATTTTGAAAGTCGAAACCTTGGTCAACCATTACCCATTTTTAGTCGAAAAATCGCTATTTTTACTAGTTTTTAATCTTAAATTTGTAATGTTTCCACTTTTCGGAACAGTATAAAACCGTTGCGAAGCATCTTCACTATTGACATTTGAAAAATTAGATCTTCAGCAAAAACGGTTGGTTGCCTCCCCCCGCGATAATGCGAAAGAACCAGGTTTTCGCCTGTCGGGATTTGGCCTGATTTCGTTAAAAAAATTACCTGATGAAGGCGTCGTAGAATCGTCCAATTCGGTCGCTCCGCCCGCATCTCACACCCAAACATTGCCTCCTGGCAGCTGAACCCGTTTTTGGCCTGAAAATGGTTGAGGAAAGGATGGCTCTATTTTTCCTCGACTCACCAATTTTTTCGCATACTCCTTCGCATAGTTTCCATTTGTCTTCCTCGCTTCCCTTCCACTCCACACGTAAATCTCGGACCCAAAGTCGAAGATCAGGGTCTAAAATTGATTTTTTTTGAGAGAGCCCGATTTTCTGACCTCTTTTGGTTGTAACATCCGGAATTTTGGCCGCTCGCCCTTGGCTACCGTAGTGACACGATAGTCATCGGTTACGCGGAGTACTAGGTTCACCTCGGAGGAGAGCTTCTCGAATGCTTCCGCGGGCCGGACGTACGCTTCATTTGGGGATCCGCCTGAATTTTGTGGATCTTTTTGTATGGTTTTGAGCGGCTAGCAGCAACAGGGATTCTTTAGGAAAAGGCAGGCTAGCAGAGATTCTTAGGAAAGGGCAGGCTAGCAGAGATTCTTTAGGAAAGGGCAGGCTAGTAGAGATTCTTTAGGAAAGGGCAGGCTAGCAGAGATTCTTTCGGAAATGGAGGCTAGCAGAGAATCTTTAGGAAAGGGCAGGCTAGCAGATACTCTTTCAAAATCTTTAAAATCTAGCTCCTTTAAAAATCCGCTAACTTACCTCCAAGCACTTTGAAAAAAGCCGGTGCATCGCCCTCGTACGTTTCCGCCGACTTGGCCGCGCAGAAAAGATCTTTCTTCTGCAGGATCTCCTTCGATATTTGGACCGCCTAAAAAGTCATACCTTCCTGTAACCTAGCGCATACCTTATTCTTTTCGATGATATTACTGTAGGCGCCGTTGTAGGCGAGAAGCCGATTGGGGGTGACCACCAGAAAGGCGGCATGTTGATGGACGGAGGAGGCCTTTGGACAGACAAGTCGCACGTCCATCAGCTTTTCGCCTACAAAAAAAGGCTTAAAATTGGGTAGAGATTTTTTAGGAAGGGTTAGGCTAGCAGCGATTCTTTAGGAAATGGGCAGGCTAGCAGAGATTCTTTAGGAAAGGGCAGGCTAGCAGAGATTCTTTAGGAAAGGGCCGGCTAGCAGAGATTCTTTAGGAAAAGACAGGCTGGCAGCGATTCTTTAGGAAAGGGCAGGCTAGCAGAGATTCTTTAGGAAAGGGCAGGCTAGCAGAGATTCTTTAGGAAAGGGCAGGCTAGCAGAGATTCTTTAGGAAAGGGCAGGCTAGCAGAGATTCTTTACGAAATGGCATGCCAGCAGCGACTCTTTAGGTAGGGCAAGCTAGCAGAGATAGGAAAATCATTGACGAACCCATAATCCGAATGAGCATCAGCTCCGGAAACGGCGACGTCGGGTCGGCCTGTTTCAGCGCCGACTTGGCGAGGTCGAAGTTTTCGATGGACTAATTAAAATAATATTGGAAATACCAAGCACTTGCTTACCTGCAGCCCCCTCCTGGCACTGGTCGCGATCGGCTGATCCCTATCGTCGTCGAGAATTTTCTCAATAATCAGGTGATCTCTCGCGTCCTCTTCGCAAAACACTGGTTCGGCCTCGATGGCTTGAAGCCGTTCGGCGGCCGCCACTAGGGCCTAAACTTGGGGTTTGTGTGGGCCAGGAAGACAAACCTTTCGAGCACCAGGTCGTCCTGGCCTGGAGACAGGTCGACGGGGGGTGGTCAACCTAAAATAAGATAAATATAAATGGTATCAATAAAATAAAAATAAATATTATTAGCAGGGGAAACCACTTTTTATTTTTCACTTATAGCTGTTAATGGTATATTGTGTATTTTGATAGTGTTTTTAGTAGTTTTTGATTCCTAGCAAGTTATCAAAAAATCATTTTTAAATGTGAAATTCGACGATCTTGGCGATTTTTAATAACTTTTCTGACCAAAAAGTACAAGAAACTCTTAAATTATTATATTTTTATGAGCCTTTGATGTCCAAAAACTGTGTAAAATGCTATAAAATGGTTTATATTTTGTTATAGTACCTTAGACAACAATTTAGTCCCCCCGTTAACAGCCCAGAACCTTTTTTTCTGTAATCTATACTTTTGTGAAGCTTTGATGCTATCCAAATCCACATCAGCGACATCTGGAATAGCAGATTCGTTGGTTGTAACAGGCTAAATGTCGTTGTTTACGGATCTGACGTCTCCACTCCTACCGTAGTCGTGGCCGCAAAAAAGTTGCCCAGCCCCGAGTCGAGGTTGTAGATGGTGTTCGCCTTGGATGGGGCGGCTGTCTGCAACGCGGAGTTTGGAACGTCTTTTCGGAATTCCTATGGTGTCTTTGCTAGCCTGCCCTGTGCTTTTGTCAGTTTCTCAAATGGTCTTTGCTGGCTTACCTTTTTAGTCAGTTTCCTAGATTGTCCTTGCTAGCTTGCCTGTTTAGTCACTTTCTCAAATGGTCTTTGCTAGCCTACCTTTTTAGTGACTTTCTCAAATGATCTATGCTAGCCTGCTCTCTGGTTTTGTCAGTTTTTCAAATAGCCTCTGCTAGCCTACCTTGTGCTCTTGTCAGCTTCTCAAATGGTCTTTGCTAGCCTTCCTTTTTAGTCACTTCCTCAAATGGTCTTTGCTAGCCTGCCCTGTGCTTTTGTCGGTTTCCTAGAGGATCTTTGCTAGTCTACCTTGTGCTCTGGTCAGTTTCTCATATAGTCTTTGCTAGCTTGCCTATTTAGTCAGTTTCTCAAATGGTCTCTGCTGGCCTACCGTTTTAGTCACTGTCTCAAATGATCTATGCTAGCCTACCGTTTTAGTGACTTTCTCAAATGATCTATGCTAGCCTGCTCTCTGGTTTTGTCAATTTTTCAAATAGACTTTGCTAGCCTTTTCCAAATTTCAGGTCTTACCGCCTGGGGATGAATATTTTGGAAAAGATCCAATTTCGCCGATTTCCGGGGGCTAGACTTGGAGGGCGGATCGTCCTTCCGCACACGGTGACGCCAGTCTTCTTGTGACTAAAATTGACGTATTCTTCAAGTTTTGGGGCCTAATTATGAGCTCGTGCTCAATGCTTGCCAGCTAGACCCACATTGCCCAGCTTGGCCATCAGGTTCTTGATGTCGGTTTTGGGCTTGGGCTCCGGCGTCTGGTTCTCGTTACGGGAGCGCCATCTAAACACGACTTGTCTATTAAAATCTTAAAGGGACTGGCAAGGCGCGGTTGATCATTTTGGTTCTGGACTGTTAGCGGGGGTGATTTTTAACCGGCCACTTTTTTGCTTGCAGCCTACTAATAATATATAATGTATTTTTATCGCGTTTTTCATAGTTTTTGACAGCTAGAAAATTATAAAAAATCTTGGAAAATTTTAAAATGGAGAATTTTGACGTTTTTTGGTCATTTTCTCATACATTTTTAACCAAAAATTCTAAAACTTTCCAAAATTTGTATGAGTTTTATGAGCTTTTTACAACTAAAAACTGTTAACTAAAAAGTGTAACTAAAAATTACTAGGGAAAAATTAGTCCCCCCACGTTAAATTTCTTGTCTTTTTTAAAACCTACTTGTCCTGACTATCCGTCAGCTTGCCCAACCGCTCGGCTAGGGACAGTCGGTTGGCCATTAGAACATCTGCAAAAACCTTATATTTTTTTTATATTTTTAGGATGTCCACGCTATAGAAAGTGAGAGAAAATGATTTTTGACACGTTTCAATCTTTAAAAATAGCTTTTAAAGATTTTAAGACTTTTCAAAGTTTAATTACAGTATCTGGTTCTTTCGCATTATCGGGGGTGTTGTGTTTTTTGGTAAAAAATAACTAGATTTAAACCAGAAAGACTATCTAAAACGCTTTGAAAAAGCCGCCATTTGGTCAAAAATAAGCTACTTTTGGTCTAAAAATTTTTAAATCACGATATTTTTTGGCATTTCTTAATGAAGTTTTGTTTAGTTTTCACGTTTAGGAAGCGTAAAAAAATTATTTAAAAACACTTCCGCTATTGATTTTTAAAAAATTAGGCCCGGAAAAAGTTGGTCCCCCCGATAATGCAAAAGAACCTTTTTTATTGAATGTTATAATCTTTAAAAGCCAGCTGTAATGTATCTAATTGGCACGGGAAATGTGAGCGTCCGTGTGCTGGAGTCAGGGAAGTGGATGACCTTGATGATGGGGGGAATTATCGAGGCTTTTTCTATCACACACACACACACACCCTGCTGTCACACGACGGCTGATTGCTCCCTCTAACAAGCCGGGGGTTGCCTGTCTTTTTAAAGGTGTTGATTGGATGGGGGTGGAATCGCTGGGGAAGACTTCCTAAAGAATCCCTGACAGCCTGCCCTTTCCTAAAGAACCTCTGCTACATGCCATTTCCTAAAGAATCTCTGCTAGCCTGCCCCTCCTAAAGAATCTCTGCTAGCCTTCCTGGGCCTAAAGAAACTCTGATAGCCTGCCCCTTTCCTAACGATTCTCTGCTAGCCTGCCTTTTACTAAATACCTCTGCTAAACTCTCGATTTCCTAAAGAATCTCTGCTAGAAAGAGATGGACACAGAGAGAGAGAGAGAGAGAGAGAGAGAGAGAGAGAGAGAGACAAACTGCCGATCTGTTTCCAACATTTTAACCGAATCAATATTCCAAGCGTTGGTGGGGGTGGAGCATTTCTCAATTCCGCAGACTGTTGGGGGGTGGGGGTCGGGCCAAAACAAAGGATGATTATTCCAAAATATGGCCGACGAATGGCCATTTCCCCCCCCCATGGCCCGCTGAATACGAAAAATGGCCAGAATAAGGGCAGCGGTGGCATTGACGAGGACGGGGATGAAAAATGGGACCCCCAAAAATCTCGCAGTAGGTGCCGATAAACGAGAATTTTTATGGATTTTATTTTTTTTGTCGAAGGAGGGTTGGAAATCCAAATAGAATTTTTATTTTTTTGATCTGGGCTTACGCCAATGGGGAGAACAAAGAAAGAAGGAGAAGATTTCCACATCCGGAACGCCAGCCGGCAAACCTAATGGATTGCATTGCGTAATCGGTTCCCCTGGCGGCAACGTTATATTCGCATTTGTTTGTTACCAACAGCGTGTCTTTAGAAAATGCAGACTAGCAGAGATTCTTTGGGAAAAGGCAGGCTAGCAGAGATTCTTTAGGAAAGGGCAGGCTAGCAGAGATTCTTTAGGAAAGGGCAGGCTAGCAGAGATTCTTTAGGAAAGGGCAGACTAGCAGAGATTCTTTGGGAAAAGGCAGGCTAGCAGAGATTCTTTAGGAAAGGGCAGGCTAGCAGAGATTTTTTAGGAAAGGGCAGGCTAGCAGAGATTCTTTAGGAAAGGGCAGGCTAGCAGAGATTCTTTAGGAAAGGGCAGGCTAGCAGAGATTCTTTAGGAAAGGACCGGCAGCTCTAGTTATTGAATCCTTTGGAAACTCGTCAAAACCCAGTGCACCTACACCAAAAATCTGGCAACAATCGAAAAGTGAACAAAAGCCCTTATCAATCGGCCCGGCGCCAAAAACACGACACTCCACTCCCGGAATTGGAGGGTGTGTTCGAATGTTGAGGGGAGGGGGAGAGAGAGAGAGAGAGAGAGAGAGAGAGAGAGAGAGAGAGGCAGGGAGTGGGAGTAACTAGAGATTCGCATGGAGAGCAGGCGACCAGCCGTTTTTGGGGGGTCAGTCAACGGGGCGGATGGGGGCGAAGGCGGGAAAAAATGGGGCTCGGAGTATGTCGGATGGGGGGAGGTGGACTGGTTCAGCTAGGGAGAAGAGTAGAGCGAGGACACATTTTGCGTTTGGCACCTTTTTAAAGGGGCAGTGACAGGAAGAGGCTTAGCGAGGTAGCGTAGGCTTGCATGCATATCTCTAGGCTATTAATTTTAGTGGATTTCATGGTATGAGACGCATTAATCACTTGTTAATATCTTACATTAATAGCAGCACCGAGATATACTGTTAAGATGGCCCAAAGAAGGTATTGCAGCTTACGACGGTTGAGGCTTAGACTTGGGTCTAGCTTAGCTTAAGCCCCCGAACACTGCGAAATCCAGCGAACAACCCTATATTGGATCTGCAGAGAGCGTGAGAGCATTGAAGAGTACACGACACTACAATAGCCGTCGGTTACGGTCGGACGCCCTTCGCGACATAGGGCTTTGTCGGAACGTGGCGTGGGATAATGCAGTTGGGGAGACCGGAAGCCTCGATTTTGGTTTAAAAACAAATAGAACAATATCGATATAAATTTCAACCCATTTATCCCGAAAATAAATGATATAATCAAAACAGATTTATTTATATCTAGAAAAGGTTCTTTCGCATTTTCGGGGGGGGGGACAAACTTTTTTCTTAGGACCAATTTTTTTAAATATAAATAGTGTGAACGTTTTTTACATGGTTGTCTACTATTTCTAAACGTGAAATCTATACAAAATTTTATTTTAAAAATGTTGCAAATATCGATTTTCGACCAATGTCGACTTTTTGAAAACTTTTTTGATTATTTTTTTGAGTTGAAATATAGTTATTTTTACTAAAAACACTATTAAAACTATTGCTATTAAGTTACTAGGCATTTCTAGACGTATAAAAATAATTGGTCCCCCCGATAATGCAAAAGAACCCTAGAAAATCTCTAATTCTCTAATTCCCTAAAGATTCAAAAATCTTGAACCAAATTTGGGCCGATCGGGGGAGGAACGGCTTTCGGAACCGTCGACGCGTGCTAGATTTGGGCGGAGATAAGATCGAGAAGAAAGTGAGAATTAATCCGACTCGTCCCTCCCCTCTCCCATCCGGCGCTTATCTCGGCGCCGAGAGAACAAACAATGCATACAGCGAGAATAGTGCAGAAACAAAAACAAAGGTCCTGCACGATTTATGTATTTATTTTTTATTTATATTTATGTATCCGAAATTAATGGATTGAGGTTAAGCTACTTGGCTTTTTAGCTTAAACCAGGCTTAACTTAGCTTTAACTATGCTTAGCTTAGGGCTTAGGGCTCCGGCTTAAACCCCACCTAGCTTTTCGTAAGCCGGAATTGGCTTATGAGGTAAATATGGGGTCATTTACGGCTTGGCTTACAGCTAAGCTTCGCTTGGCTTAGGTTAAGCTTCGGCTTCGTTTGCAGCAAGCTAATCCTAGGCGTAGGCTTGGCTTCGTTCTTCCTGAGGCTTGGAGTTTTAAAACGGCGTTTAAAAGCTTGTGAGAAATTTCAGCTGCTCCGGAGCAATAGTCCTCGAGAAATTCAGCAAGAAATAAGAAAACCCCAAATTTGAAGCACACACTTAAAAATCCGCCCGGAACATTATGTTTCCGGTTCGCGGCCGTCCAACGGGCCATCTGGCATGTAAAATCGGGGGGAGCTGGAGAGACGTCTCCCCCTCTCTCCCTCTCTCTCTCTCTCTCTCTCTCTCTCTCTTCCTAGCCCCTTCTTACCCCCCTTAAAGAGACACCATTTAGGCAAACATAAACAGACGATGTAAGGGGGAAAGACACAGAGCAACCCTCATGAAAGCACACCAACCGGGACCCTTCGTCCCTCGGCGAGGCTATACCAGCCTCCTTATCTGATGCTGGGGTACAGGCTTTAGCTGCTCTAAAGCTCTTGCGGACATCATCAAAATTAAGGTTGGGATGGTTCTTTAAAGGATCTGAAAAGGCATTGCTAAGGGCTTGCTGTGCCGGTCCTTTTGCGTTATCGGCGGGGGGGACAAATAAAATAATAATAATAACTAACAATAATAATAACAATAAGCCTAATAACTTTATAGCAAGTATTAAAATAATGTTTTTAGTAGAATATAAGTAGATTTTAGCCAGAAAACTTAGCTATAAGCTTCGAAAATGTTTAAAAATTTGACATTTTGGTCAAAAACTGCCATTTTTGGTGGAAAATCACAATTTTTTTTTGTATTGTTTGTAGCGATTTTACGTTTTTATGTTTAGGAATAGTAAAAAACAGCTTAGGGAACCCTTGCGCTATTTATATTTAAATAACTGTATTCTAACAATAAGAACAACCCCCCCGTTAATACCAAAGAACCCTGCACGAGCGCGGCAAAATACCTAGGAGATCGATGACCAGAAAGTTCAGGAAAATAAGATAACCGAGTTCCGAACGAGTAACCCTTCCTAAAAATATCAAAGAAAATCGGCTGTAGCAAATTCGGCTGGCAATAAAATTCATGCGGCCCGCCTGTCCGCAGTACAGCAAAATGTTTATTTGATGGGCGGGGGCTGCTGGCCGGCCGCAAAAAAAAGTGACCGGACGAAAGAACGACAACATAACGCCCTCGCAACAGAAATATTATTGCGCCAAAAATTAATTGAAAAAGCAATGGGAATATTTCGATTCAGGCCCTTCCGGCCGAATTTCATAACGCCGAATTTTCATAGCGCTTCCAATGTGATAAGGCCATATATTCGGTTTAAAGTTTTGACTAGTAAACTGTTAATCGCTGTTCGATACGGTACGATTTTAGTTCAGAATAAATTTGACCGGCCGGCAGGGATTCGCGTTGTCGAAGCCGGGCCGGCGTAAAAGTTCGCCGACGTTCCGATAAACAATCGGCCAATGGGCGCGGTTTGTCTCAGGAGCGTCTTGTCAGGCCCGTATAGCTCGATCGAACCCGGAAGAGCCCTCCGTCTCCATGCGAATTTCATTCCAATTCTGGAAGATAGGCCTTTAACCCCGCTTTTTCGCCTGGTTGTGCTCTTCTGCAACATCCTGCATCGCCTCTCGCAGACCGTGCCAGTACCTAGAGAATCGAGTCAGACGAGTTTAGGACCTGGCCTTTACCCGGGTTGCCGTGTCGAGACAATGGGTCGATGGTGTGCCACTCCTGAATCGCAACCCATGCGCCCGCCGGCGTCCACCAAGATTGTGTCGCGGAGTTGGGTCTGGATTTGGGATTTTATTGATGGTTTTGATGGTTCTATCGTGTTATCGGGGTGGGAACACGTTTTTCTAAGGATCCCATTTTTAAATTATAAATAGCGGAAGCGTTTCTAATTATTTTTACTAGTTCTGAACATAAAACGTGACAAATTTTTATGGAAAAAGACAAAATATCGATTTTTAGACCAAAAACAGTCCGTTTTCACCAAAGTTTTGACTTTTTCAAACCTGCGCAAAGTTCGTAGATATTTTGCTAGTTGAAATATCTTTTATTTTACTAAAAACATGATTCAAAATTTTGCAAAAGTTTGAAAAAAATAGCAAAGAACTGGATTTTCGTTTTCAAACATCGGTGTTTTCAAAAGTTTTTAAAGTTTGTAGATGGTTGTTCATTTTGCATAGGATATAGGTTTTCAGTTTTCCCCAAAGCACTATAAAATACTTCCTGTTAGCGTTTCCAGGTATGTCTGCAGATCGATACAAAAATCCCCCCGATAATGAAAGAACTCGACGGTTGACTTGTGCCGTTTTATCCCCTTTGACGACAACTGTAGAACGCACCTGCGCCATAGGAATGCCGCAATTTTCGTTAGGGCGATACTGATTTGACGTAATTTTCCCGCCATCAACATCGTACAGTCTAAATAAACGATCGGGCCAGCAAATCGTGAGCTCGCACCTGAAACATCTTGGTGCCCAGGTGTCCTGCCCTTCGCGATCACCCATTCGTACCTCGGATCGTCTCCCTGTAGGAGTGAGGCGGGCTGTAAACGAGGAATTTGATCAAGGAGATGTGCTTGTTGAATTTTTGGCGCTATTGCGGTTTGTTGGCCCCACTTATATCGGGCCCAAACTGATTGTTTCCGGGCTAGTTTTTGCGCTGATTACGAAAAACACTACTGCAGTTCGTAAAAATTGCGTTAGTAAAAATTATAGATACATATATACGTTTTTATACCAATTTATACCGGTTCACGGTACTGGCCCAAAAGGCAGTTTGTGTGATAAAGTCGGTAAATAATCATCAGAAAGGGTTTTAGGTAAAAACGGTTGCAAATGTGAACTAATCTTTTGTAAAAGTTTTTCCACTAGGGTACAGGCCTCAATTCAAATCTAGTTACCCTGTGCAAACCCAAACCTAAAATAAAAAAATGTAGTTTTTCCTGGAAAACAGAACTTTCGCGATTCGGGATGGTTTTTCGTAATCAGCGCAAAAACTAGCCCGAAACAATCAGTTTTGGCCCGATATAAGTGGGGCCAGCAAACCGCAGTTAGCGCCGAATTTTTAAGAAGCAGAAGAGTATTTTCGATACCTTGCCTCTAAAGGGAACTTCCGCATCCATCGACAACAGTTCGGCCATTCTCAGCCCGTTTGTGACGTGAACCTCTTGACAATGCGCGCCGACGTGCAGAAGGGCGGGTTGGTCCTCTGAAACGGATCGATAATTTTGTACCTATGATGCGCGTTTTGTAAGTTGTTGTACGTGCGGCCTTGTAATCCTTAAATGGCAAAGCGTAAACACGGTTTACATAACCAGTACAAACCCTTGGCTTCCAAATACACTGTGTGACTCCTCAGCGCTCACAACTGGTGCCAGCTTGCTCGAGCGAACATTCTGGTTTGCTGCCGCGAACCACGAAGAAAAGCTCTTTCTTTGACAACGAAGCTCAGGGAGCTGGATAGACGCGTGAATTTGCAAAATGCTGATCTGCGATTTCGGTTTTTTTCGAGGTTTTTGTCGATCTAGCTGTTTTAATTATCAAAATCAGCGCGATGGATGAATTGAGCGATGTAGCGGACATTACGACATGTAATTCACGCCCTCTCAAATTTGGGGTTTTTTGCAATTTCAAGGTGTTTCTTCCAAGATTCAAAAGCGCCAATTTGCACTCTCGGAACAATTTTGACTTCCCAGCCTCAGTAAGACGCGCTCTTCGGGGACTCACTCACCTGTTCAGGTTGTCGTATCACAAGATTTCCGGAAAAACAGCTCGAGAAAACAAGCAGCTTCCGGCTCCTTGTCTCGGGCCGGAACATGGGTAGCAGCGCTGTGCGCCATGTAGGACAGCTTCAGGGCGCACAGACCTGAAGGAATCCGTTGGCGGATCCGGGATTTCCGCAAAGGATCTCTGCTAGCCATCTCGAAAACCAGGACCAACCCTGCTGTTTTGGTGTCGTCTTTATGTCGAGCCAATAGAAATGAGGTTTGTCGCCCCGGCCCGCCTTTGATCCCCCGCCGGAGTTGAGCTCATGACTCTCCTGATTATTCTGGACGGCTGGTGCACCCACTTTATTTGAATTTTTAGAAATCAGAGCAGACGCCAAACTGCGGTTTAGAAGATCGTCCGCAGAATTTGTCGCGCGTTTCTCATTCTTCACAAATGCTGTCACTAGCTGCCAGGTGGGCGGTGGTGGTGCACAGGTAAAAGCCACCGTTTATTTCCTCCTTTGATAATACATAATGTATTTTTATGAGTGTTTCATTGGTTTCTTGATTATTGTTTTGCCAAGAAAATGATTTTGAGTTTTTGAAACTAAAAATTATTGAATGTTTTTTTGGTCATTTTAGATATTTTGTTCAAAAAGTTTCAAATTTTTATGAGCGTTTTATCTCCAAAAACTGCAGTTTCCCACAGAAATGGTTTGAGCATTTTGTGAATAAGCAATTACGGGGAAATCTGTTCTCCCAGCCACGCCAAAGGACCGTACCGTCATTCCACGATTTTCGAAGTTGTTTAATTTTATCGTGCGGTATAATCAGAGAAGCCTTAACCTCTTCATGACATTTTTATACTCACCTGGACAGCTGAATCCGGTACTGCCATCTAATTCCATAGCACTGGTCACTCCATGCAGGAGATCTGTTTTTTCAAATTGTTTGCTTTCTTGAGACGGCTTTGACTTACCGATTTCCTCTTCTAGCTCCTCATCTTTTAACCTCCGAAACCGGATGCCTCGGTGATGATTTGTCCTGAAATTCTTGGTTGCCGAGAAGTGTGAGTGAGCGGCAAACCTTGTTTCGCGCTCAAAATCGAAGTCTGAAAGGTTGAGACTTGGTGCTGGGTGCTCGGAGGCGGCGTAGCCGTGAAGCCAGAGCTCCTGCTTGGTCTTCGGGATCACGCCGTTGGGGTGTCTAAAGCAGGTTTTTTTGTCAGGAGCTGACAAAACTTGCCTAGCGGCTGGGTTTAGGAACGAGGCGGTGCGAAATGATTTCTCCCATCCACCCCTTAGCCTCTTGATTCTTGGCAAAAAACGTTCGCCGTCTCCACACCCCTTCGGCCATTTGGGGTAAAATGCGGGAATTTGCAATGTGATTTTACACACTCTAGCTGCTGATGGGTGTAACGAATGTACTCTGGGAACTAGCACTTTGGAGGAAATGGGCCCTGGCGGGCACCATGACATGTAATCCCCTTGTGCGCGGGAAGTCGATTCTGCTCCTGCAAACACTGGTTTTCTTTAAAACGAAAACTTTTTATTGAAGGGCTTTAGAATTTTAGCCTTGTTCGTTGACTTGTAATCTATATTTTCGGTCCGGCGTCCGGTCATCATTCTGTGAGGGTCAACGTCTCAGAATCGTTTGATCTGAAAAAGTCGTCGATAGCATTGTTTTTCCGGTCGTCCTAGATTGATGTGTATTTCCTCACGGTAATCATGCAAATTATTTCGGGTAGTGACTTTCGGGGGTAGTGACTGTACCCCCTTTCGGTCCACCAACACGGCAATTTTTACTTGATGAGCGTCTTTAAAGGACTGGTAAAGTCGGTAATTTCTTAAGACTCACCAAGCAGTAGCATACGTATTTGACTATCACCTGGAGGCCTTGGTATCAGACGCTTCAGTTTGCTGGACTGCCAGTCCCAGAATTTCGACGGGAAGAGGATGTCTTGGATGCCCTGGGAATGAGAATCTGATTCTTTCGCATTATCGGGGGTTTTATCGGGGGTGGAGGCTGAAAATTTTCGTATCCGTCTAAAAAATGTCTAGTATTTTAATCGGAAGTACGGAATAGATAAAATAAATATATTTCTACTAGAAAATCCATCTAAAAACTCGCCAGCACTTTTTCCAGCGCGAAATCTGGGTCAGCTATTACCCATTTTTAGTCAAAAAATCGCGATTTTTACTTGTCTTTAATCTACAATTTATAATGTTTCCACTTTTAGGAACAGTATAAACCGTTGCGAACCATCTTCACGATTTTATATTTGAAAAATCAGATCTTCAACAAAAAAATCGGTTGCCTCCCCGCGATAAAGAACAATTGAATCAGATTTTGAGATTTTCATAAAGAACCAGATTTTCGCCTGTCGGGATTTTGGCCTAAATTCGCTCCAAAAATAACCTGATGAAGGTGTCGTAGAATCGTCCACCCGGTCGCTCCACTCGCATCTCACACCCAAACATCGCCTCCTGGCAGCTGAACCCGTTTTTGGCCTGAAACATAATTGGGGAAAGGATGATCGTATTTTTCTCGACTGACCAATTTTTTCGTGTATCTTTGGCGTAGTTTCCATTCGTCTTCCGCATGTCCCTTCCACTCCACACGTAAATCTCGGACCCAAAGTCTGGGATTAGGGTCTAAAAACTGATCGTTAAGATTGTCACATTTTTCTTGACCTCTTTTGGTTGTAACATCCGGAATCTTGGCCGCTCGCCCTTGACAACAGGAGTAACACGATAGTCATCCGAAACACATGATTATGAGGTTCACCTCGAGGAGAGCCTGGAATGCTTCTGCGGGGCGGAGGTACGCTTCATTTGGGGATCCGCCTGAATTTTGTGGATCTTTTGTATGGTCAGGAGCTGCGCAAAGGGAGGGATTCTTTAGGAAAAGGCAGGCTAGCAGAGACTTTTTAGTAAAGGCAGGCTAGCAGAGATTCTTTTTAGGAAAGATTTTTGCTGGAAGAGATTCTTTAGGAAAGGGCAGGCTAGCAGAGATTCTTTAGGAAAGGGCAGTCGCTAGCAGAGATTCTTCAAAATGGGCATGGCATCAAGTTGCTCGAGCTCCTTTAAAAATCCGCAAACTTACCTCCCAAGCACTTTGAAAAAGCTGGCGCATCGTCCTGGTACGTTTCGCCGACTTGGCCGCGCAGAAAGGCCCTTCTGCAGGATCTCCTGGGATATTTGGACGGCCTGCAAGGTCAGACCTGCCTTTAACTCCGGTCGTCTCTCGCTCTTTCTGATGATATTTATCAGTAAAGTGCCGCCGTTAAAAGCGAGCAACTGATTGGGGCTGACCACCAGAAAGGCAGCATGTTGGTGTACGGAGGAGGCCTTTGGACAGACAAGTCGCACGTCCATCAGCTTTTTCGCCTACAAAAGAAGGCTTAACGTAAGTGGAGATTTGTTTAGGAAGGGTTAGGGTAGCAGAGATTCTTAGGAAAAGGCAGGTTGGGCAGGAGATTCTTATGAAAGGGCAGCTAGCAGAGATTCTTTAGGAAAGGGGGTAGGCTAGCGGAGATTCTAAGTGTAGAGTATACTCAAAAGAGATAGGTACCGATTGACTAACCCATAATCCGAATATTTAATCATCCAGTTCCTGTATGTTGACGTCGGGTCGGTCTGGCTCCAGCGCTCAGACTTATGCTGATATCGAAGTTTTCGATGGACTAATTAAAAGAATATTGGAAACACCAAACCTTTGCTTACCCAGCAGCCCCTGGGCCTGGCACTCGTTGCGATCGGCTGATCCTCATCGTCGTCGAGAATCTTCTCGATAATGAGGTGGATTCCTCTCGCGTCCTCTTCGCAAAACACTGTTCGAGCTTCGATGGCTTGCAGCCGTTCGGCGGCCGCCACTAGGGCCTAAACTTGGGTTGTAGGGCCAGGAAGACAAACCTTTCGAGCACCAGGTCGTCCGGGCCCAGAGACAGGTCGGCGTGGGGGTGATTAATCTAAAATTTTTACTTATTGTTGTTTTTTCCGATAGATATACTTTTGTGAAGCTTTGATGCTATCCAAATCCACATCAGCGACATCTTGATGAACAGATCTTTGGTTGTAACAGGCTAAATGTCGTTGTTTACGGATCTGACATCTCCCTCCTACCGTAGCGGTCGCGGCCAAAGAGCTGCTCCAGCTCCCCGAGTCGAGGTTGTAGATGGTGTTCGCCTTGATGGGGCGGCTGTCTGCAACGCGGAGTTTGGAACGACTTTTCCAATTCTCCTCTACATTCCTTTGGGGAATTTGCCTAGTGGTGTCTCTGCTAGCCTGCCCTGAGCTTTATAGGTCTTCCTTCAAAGGTCTTGTCAGTCCTTCTCAAATGATCCCTGCCAGCCTACCTTTTGCGTTAGTCAGCTTCCTAGATTGTCCCAGCAAAGCCCGCCTTCTGCGATAGTCAGCCTTTCAAATTACCCTTGCTAGCCCCACCTTGTGTTTTGGCAGTTTCCGAAATGATCTCTGCTAGCCTGCTCTTTTAGTCACTTTCTCAAGTGGTCTTTCTAGACTACATTTTAGCCCTCTCAACCTATTTCTACAGTCACCATCCTTTCTATTTTCAAATCTCCATACTACTACCTGGTTTGCCCGGTTCTCAAATAGCCTCTGTATCCTACCTTTTCTAGTCAGCTTCTCAATAGGCTCTTGCTACCCTTCCTTTTAGCTCACTCTCCTCGCACTGTCTTTGCTAGCCTGCCCTGTGCTTTGTCGGTCTCCTAGAGGATCTTGCTATGTCTACCTTGTGCTCTTGTCAGTTTCTCAAATTATCTTGCTAGCTCGCCTATTTAGTCAGTTTCCTCAAATGGTCTCTGCTAGCCTACCTTCTAGCCACTTTCTCAAATGATCTATGCTAGCCTACCTCTTTAGTCAGTACTCTCAAATAGCCCTCTGCTAGCCTACCATTGTGCCTTGTCAATTTCAAATAGACTTTGCTATCCTTTTCCAAATTTTAGGTCTGTTTCGCCTGGGGATGAATATTTTGAAAAGATCCAGTCTTCAGTCCGATTTCGGGGAAATTGACCAGAGGGCGGATCGTCCTTCCGCACACGGTGACGCCAGTCTTCTTGTGACTAAATGGACCTATTCTTCAAGTTTTCGGGCCTAATTATGAGCCCGTGCTCAATGCTTGCTAGCTAGACCCACATTGCCCAGCTTGGCCATCAGGTTCTTGATGTCGGTTTTGGGCTTGGGCTCGGCGTCTGGTTCTCGTTACGGAGCGCCATCTAAACACGACTTGTCTCTTAAAATCTTAAAAGGACTGGCAAGGCGCAAGTTGATCATTTTGGTTCTGGACTGTTAGCGGGGTGATTTTTAATAGGGGAAGCCACTTTTTGCTTGAAGCCTACTGATAATATATAATGTATTTTTAGCGCGTTTTTCATAGTTTTTGACAGCTAGAAAATAGTAAAACATCTTTAAAATTTTAAAATTCAAAATTTTGACGTTTTTTGGTCATTTTCATAAATTTTTAACCAAAAATTCAAAAATTTTCCAGAATTAGTATGAGTTTTTTATAAACTCTTTAAAAATGTAACTAAAAAAATTAGGGAAAAATTGGCCTCCCCGTTAAATTTCTTGTCCTTTTTAAAACCTACTTGTCCTCAGACTATCCGTCAGCTTGCCCAACCGCTCGGCTAAGGACAGTCGGTTGGCCATTAGAACATCTGCAAAACAAAATCGCATATTTTTTATATTTTTTAGGATACCCACTTATAGAAAGTGAGAGAAAATGATCTTTGATACGTTTCCAATCTCTAAAAATAGCCTTTAAAGATTTTAAGACTTTTCAAAAGTTTAAATACAGTATCTGGTTCTTTCGCATTATCGGGGGTGTTGTGTTTTTGGTAAAAAATAACAGATTTAAACCAGAAAGACTATCTAAAACGCTTTGAAAAGTCGCCATTTGGATCAAAAATAAGCCACTTTTGGTCTAAAAATTTTTAAATCATTCAGGATCAGATATTTTTTGGCATTTCTTAGAAGTTTTGTTTAGTTTTCATGTTTAGAAGCGTAAAAAATTATTTAAAAAACTTCCGCTATTGATTTTTAAAAATTAGGCCCGAAAAAAGTTGGTCCCCTGATAACGCAAAAGAACCTTATTACTGATTGTTATAATCTTTAAAAGCCAGCTGTAATGTATCTAATTGGGAATGGAAATGTGGCGTCCGTGTGCTGGAGCAGGGAAGTGGATGACTTGATGATGGGGGAATTATCGAGGGTTTTTCTATCACATAACACACACCCTGCCCACACAATTGGCTGATTGCCTCCCCTAACAAGTTTCAAGGGTTCTGTCTTTTATAGGTGTTGATTGGATGGGGGTGGAATCGCTGGGGGAGATTCCTAAAGAATCCCTGACAGCCTGCCCTTTCCTAAAGGATCTCTGCTAGCCTGCCCTTTCCTATTAAGAATCTCTGCTAGCTGCCTTCTCCCAAAGAACCTCTGCTAGCCTGCCCTCCTAAAGAAACTCTGCAAGCCTGCCCCTTTCCTAACAATCACTGCCAGCCTGCTCAACTAAATACTCTGCAAACTCTCGATTTCCTAAAGAATCCCTGCTAGGCTGACACAGAGAGAGAGAGAGAGAGAGAGAGAGAGAGAGAGAGAGAGAAACTGCCGATCTGTTTCCAACATTTTAACCGAATCAATATTCCAAGCGCTGGTGGGGGTGGAGCATTTCTCAATTCCGCAGTACTGGGGGTGGAGATCGGGCCAAAACAAAGGATGATTATTCCAAAATATGGCTGACGAATGGCCATCCCCCCATGGCCCGCTGAATACGAAAAATGGCCAGAAAAGGGCAGCGGTGGCATTGACGAGGCCGGGGATTAAAAATGGGACCCCAAAAATCTCGCAGTAGGTGCCGATAAACGAGAATTTTTATGGATTTTATTTTTTTTGTCGAAGGAGGGTTGGGAAATCCAAATAGAATTTTTATTTTTTGATCTGGGCTTACGCCAATTGGGAGAACATAGAAAGAAGGAGAAGATTTCCACATCCGAACGCCAGCCGGCAAACCTAATGGATTGCATTGCGTAATTCCGTCCCCTGGTGCCAACGTTCTATTCGCATTTGTTTGTTACTGCAGAGATTCTTTAGGAAAAGGCAGGCTAGCAGAGATTCTTTAGGAAAGGGCAGGCTAGCAAGAAGAGATTCTTTAGGGAAAGGGCAGGCTAGCAGAGATTCTTTAGGAAAGGGCAGGCTAGCAGAGATTCTTTAGGAAAGGGCAGGCTAGCAGAGATTCTTTAGGAAAGGGCAGGCTAGCAGAGATTCTTTAGGAAAGGGCAGGCTAGCAGAGATTCTTTAGGAAAGGGCAGGCTAGCAGAGATTCTTTAGGAAAGGACCGGCAGCTCTAGTTATTGAATCCATTTGGTAAACTCGCAAAAAACCCAGTGCACCTACACCAAACAATCTGGCAACAATCGAAAAGTGAACAAAAGCCCTTATCAATCGGCCCGGCGCCAAAACACGACACTCCACTCCCGGAATTGGAGGGTGTGTTCGAATGTTGAGGAGGGAGGGAGAGAGAGAGAGAGAGAGAGAGAGAGAGAGAGAGAGAGAGAGAGAGAGGCAGGGAGTGGGAGTAACTAGAGATTCGCATGGAGAGTAGGCGACCAGCCGTTTTTGGGGTCAGTCAACGGGGCGGATGGGGGCGAAGGCGGGAAAAAATGGGGCTCGGAGTATGTCGAATGGGGAGGTGGACTGGTTCAGCTAGGGAGGAGAGTAGAGCGAGGACACATTTTCCGTTTGGCACCTTTTTAAAGGGGCAGTGACAGGAAGAGGCTTGGTTTGAGTTAGGAGGAAGCGTAAGGTTGCGTCCTCTCTCAGGCTATTAATTTTAGTGGATTTCATGGTACAGTTTGAGATTACCACTTGTTAATATCTTACATAATAGCAGGAACGAGGTGAGCTAAGTCACTTTCTCACAATGCCCCAATTAAAGAAGGTATAAGCATTATTAAGTTTGTGGCCCAAAAATGAGTTCTGCGCAGGCTTTGAACCCCTTTAGCTTAGGTTTCCCGAACACTGCGAAATCCAGCGAACAACCCTATATTGGATCTGCAGAGAGCGTGAGAGCATTGAAGAGTACACGACACTACAATAGCCGCCGGTTACGGTCGGACGCCCTTTGCGACATAGGGCTTTGTCGGAACGTGGCGTGGGATAATGCAGTTGGGGGAGACTGGAAGCCTCGATTTCGGTTTAAAACAAATAGCAAAATATCGATATCAATTTTCAACCATTTATCCTGAAAAATAAATGATAAAATCAAAACAGATTTATTTATATCTAGAAAAGGTTGTTTCGCATTATCGGGGCAACAAACTTTTTCTTAGGACCAATTTTTTCAAATATAAATAGTGTGAACGTTTTTTAAATGTTTTTCTACTATTTCTAAACATGAAATCTATACAAAAATTTTATTTTAAAAATGTTGCAAATATCGATTTTCGACCAATGTCGACTTTGAAAACCTTGATTATTTTTTGAGTTGAAATATAGTTATTTTACTAAAAACACTATTAAAACTATTGCTATTAAGTTACTAGGCTTTCACGTATAAAAATAATTGGTCCCCCCGATAATGCAAAAGAACCCTAGAAAATCTCTAATTCTCTAATTCCCTAAAGATTCAAAAATCTTGAACCAAATTTGGGCCGATCGGGGGAGGAACGGCTTTCGGAACCGTCGACGCGTGCTAGATTTGGGCGGAGATAAGATCAGAAGAAAGTGAGAATTAATTGACTCGTCCCTTCCCCTCCCCCATCCGGCGCTTATCTCGGCGCCGAGAGAACAAACAATGCATACAGCGAGAATAGTGCAGAAACAAAAACAAAGGTCCTGCACGATTTATGTATTTATTTTTTATTTATATTTATGTATCCGAAATTAATGGATTGAGGTTAAGCTACTTGGCTTTTTAGCTTAAACCAGGCTTAACTTAGCTTTAACTATGCTTAGCTTAGGCTTAGGCCTAGGCTTAAACCCCACCTAGCTTTTCGTAAGCCGGAATTGGCTTATGAGGTAAACATGGGGTCATTTACGGCTTGGCTTGGCGCTAAGCTTCGCTTGGCTTAGGTTAAGCTTCGGCTTCGTTTGCAGCAAGCTAATCCTAGGCGTAGGCTTGGCTTCGTTTTTCCTGAGGCTTGGAGTTTTAAAAACGGCGTTTAAAAGCTTGTGAGAAATTTCAGCCGCTCCGGAGCAATAGTCCTCGAAAAATTCAGCAAAAACAAGAAAACCCCAAATTTGAAGCACACACCCTAAAATCCGCCCGGAACATTATGTTTCCGGTTCGCGGCTGTCCAACGGGCTATCTGGCATGTAAAATCGGGGGCAGCTGGAGAGACGTCTCCTTCTCTCTCTCTCTCTCTCTCTCTCTCTCTCTCTCTCTTCCCTAGCCCCTTCTTACCCCCCTTAAAGAGACACCATTTAGGCAAACATAAACAGACGATGTAAGGGGGAAAGACACAGAGCAACCCTCATGAAAGCACACCAATCCGGACCCTTCGCCCCCCGGCGAGGCTATACCAGCCTCTTATCTGATGCTGGGGTACAGGCTTTAGCTGCTCTAAAGCTCTGCGGACATCATCAAAATTGGGTTGGGATGGTTCTTTTAAAGGATCGGAAAAGGCATTGCTATGGCTTGCTGTGCCGGTCCTTTTGCGTTATCGGGGGGGCAAAAATAAAATAATAATAATAACTAACAATAATAATAACAATAAGCCTAATAACTTTATAGCAAGTATTAAAATAATGTTTTTAGTAGAATATAAGTAGATTTTAGCCAGAAAACTTAGCTATAAGCTTCGAAAAATGTTTAAAAATTTGACATTTTGGTCAAAAAACTGCCATTTTTGGTGGAAAATCACAATTTTTTTGTATTGTTTGTAGCGATTTACGTTTTTATGTTTAGGAATAGTAAAAAACAGTTTAGGAACCCTTGCGCTATTTATATTTAAATAACTGTATTCTAACAATAAGAACAACCCCCCCGTTAATACCAAAGAACCCTGCACGAGCGCGGCAAAATACCTAGGAGATCGATGACCAGAAAGTTCAGGAAAATAAGATAACCGAGTTCCAAACGAGTAACCCTTCCTAAAAATATCAAAGAAAATCGGCTGTAGTAAATTCTGCTGGCAATAAAATTCCGCGGCCCGCCTGTCCGCAGTACAGCAAAATGTTTATTTGATGGGCGGGGGCTGCTGGCCGGCCGCAAAAAAAAGTGACCGGACGAAAGAACAATAACATAACGCCCCTCGCAACAGAAATATTATTGCGCCAAAAAATTAATTGAAAAAGCGGGGTCGGAATATTTCGATTCAGGCCTGGCCGAATTTCATAACGCCGAATTTTCATAAGGCCTAATGTGATAAGGCCATATTCGGTTTAAAGTTTTGACTAGTAAACTGTTAATCGCTGTTCGATACGGTACGATTTTAGTTCAGAATAAATTTTAAGTAACAATCGCTATGTAAAAAAATATAGTTTTTTATACGAAAACTTGGCTTATGAAAATTCGGCGTTCGACAGATTCCGCGTCCTATAAATTCGGCATTATCAAATTATGCTAAAAAGTTCGGCAATATGAAAATTACGCTCGAAAATTCGGCGTTATGAAATTACGCCATAAAATTCGGCATTATGAAAATACGTCATTATGAAATTCGGCATTATTACGGTACAAATCGTATAAAAACACGTGGTCATTTGTCTTCTCGCGTGATGGCCAAAACCGGGCTGTTGTTTAGGTGGGGGGTGAAAGGAAATGGGGGGAAGAGGGGCGTGAAAACGGTCTGTTTGGTATCGGGAAGAAGCAGCCGGCAAGAAAGACCGGCCATTGTAGCCATCCCAGCGGGAAGTGGCTGGCCCTACAGACGTGGGCCCCAAGTTGGGCCCTAACACCTGAGATTTAGTGCGGGAAAGTTTCGTTTTCAAATTACGTAGTAGAAGAAAAACTATAAACTATTTTTCTGATATTTTTTGCTCTTTTTTTAAGTAAAAAAACAGCATTTTAAAATTGAAATTTGATTGAATATGCCTAAAAAGCTTCCAAAAAGGGTCAAAACCTTCAAATTTCGAGGACTTACTATGATTTTATTTACTGTTATTTCTATGTAATTTTTAAAATTAGCACTACAACATTTTTGTTTAATATTCAATGCCATTTTTTAGCCTAAAACAATCTTTCAAAGATCAAATACATGAGGAACGACCTAAAAAAGATCAAAAATTACTCTTTTTTTAGGATTTTCTGAAAGCTTTCTTTGAATTTTTAGCAGTCAAAACCTACTAAAAACACCATGAAATAGCCGCTATTTTATTACTAGGAATTATTCGTCTTAAAAGCAAGAAACGACAAGCTCGAAGCCGGAATTTTCGATGAATTTCCGAAATCTCAAAAATCCGTCGTGAATCCCATTATGGAGATGATCTCTCAAAAACTACAAAAAATGCACGCATTTTGAAGCGTGAGAAATCGTGGAAAAAGTGTGCGTGTGGGGTGGGTAAATGCATCTCGGGGGGAGTGACGCGCACCTTGACACCTCCGATACACCCGATCATCATCGCTCCCTGATGACGTGCAAATCGCTGACGTTTGAAGTTTTGGAGCACTTTTTGCAAGTTGAAGCCTGAGTTCTCGCGCCGCGACACGCAACGCATGCGCCTATCGACACCTTGGACGAGGCGTAACTGATTACGCAGCCGTATCGCGAACGTATGCGTCACGTTTCACAAGCGCGACACAGACGAAACACCACGGTTTTGCCTTGCCAGCCCCTTTAAAAAGGTGCAACGCGTTGCGCGTCGCAGGTGCGTAAACTACACATAAATCCTTTGAACGCCGGAACTCCATGCGCCCTGTTCCTCGTTTTTTTTGTCTTTTAGCTATTTCCTCTTTTATTCTCTATCTCTTAGATTTTTTATTTTTTTATAGGTTTATTCGGGTAGAAATGCAATTAGAAAATTTTCCAATTTTGTTATTGTGTTTGTGCTTGAAAAATAGGTACATTGTACTTAAAACGCTGTTAAAATACTTACTATTAAGTTATTCGGAATCCCTGGACACATAAGAAAAAGTAGGTTTGGCCCCGTTATTCTTACCGCGGATGTTTTCACTTTTTTAAGCTATCAATAAACTCTGCCCGTTCTCTTGTGCCCACATTTTTCTTACAACATCCCACCCTCGTGCCAATTCCCACGTTTGGCCACGCGAATGTTATGTTGGCCCAGCTGGGCCCCCCTGCCCCGGTTGCCATCATTCCGACCGACTACACCACACACCCATACGCCATGCCCTGTACTGCCTATCGATGTGCGGCCTGCCGCCTACGTAAATGCCGCCTCCGGGCAGGCCAAACAGGGCTTCGCCCGGCTTTTCCGCAAACTTTCCCCCTATTTCCGGCCCATTATGGGGCTTGTATAGTGCGGGAGAAGCTGGGAAGAACCTTGGCACAACCTTGGGCGGACCGGGAGGTGGGCCGGCCCAAGTAATTGAGCCAATAATCTCGCCAAAGTTTCCCGCATCCGGCCCCGGGATGAGATTCGTTAGCCAAGTTTTAGTATCTGTCTGCTCGGAGCGGGTTTTGGCAGAAACATTCTGTAATCTACGGCTTTATTGACTTCGTTATGGCAATGTCTCGGTACATTTCTACGTCTTTGAGGCTGAGAAATGTCTCGTTTGAGCCAGGTCGCTTGATTTAGTGGCTTTTGTGCAGCTTTTGAGCTCCATCCTTGCTAGGGAATCGTTATAACCTATATATTCATGATTATTGGCAATTAATAACTCATTCTTGTAAAAGTCTAGGTCTATTTTTAGAGCGTTGGCACTCATAAATGGCTGGACTGAGCTCAACCACTAGCTTTAGCAGCTTTTTAGAACACATTCATCCCGTCCAGTATTCTAGTCTAGAAGCCTGGAGCTTTAGAACCAAGATATTAGCTATTATTAACATGATTTTGATGAAACTCTGGCTCCATTTTCCGGCTTTAACCTTGCTAAAGCTCGAAATTGACTCGAACCGGTCGGTTTAGCAGGTTTTAAATCCGCTCATTCATCTCGTACTTTGTGAAAACCAACCAGAAACGTTTTTGTTCTCCTTTTTTGTCATGCTTTGCTGACGTCTTGACTCATCAAAACAAGGCCCTTTTTCCGAATCCGAATATCTTTACAAGAAGCTTTAAAACTTTCCATTTTTCCTCTACAACCTGCAATCACTCTCATTTTCTCATAGACTTTCACTAATGATTGGCATGATCGGCCCTCCTTTTGCTTCCGTTAATCGCTTGAGCAAACATTCGGCAGAAGAGTAGTTGTCTTCTTTCGGCCTTTCCGTTCGGTCATTCGAAATTTTTTTTACTGATTTTGGAAAGTGCCTTAAAAAACTTCAAATTCACTTGCGAAATTTGAGCAAAACGAGATTTTACAAAGTTTTCGCGAGTTTTTCTTTTCCAGGAGCTTTTACAGGGCTAAAATCCAATCCGGATTGAGTCTTTTTAAAACCCCCACATGTTTCTTCGTGTCTTCTTTCCCGCTTTTCTCTCCAACTGTGGCTCCAAGTTGATGATAATTGCGCATTTTTGCAGGATGTCCTCTTCAGCAGCGGCATCCAACTCGTCGACGCCGGTTGGGGAACCGATGCAAGCGCCACAGCCTCAGCCAGCCGGCCGGGTAAGCTTTAAAGGGTCTTTAAAAGCAAAAAAAACCGGACCCACTTGATTTTTTCACCGAAAATAGGGTAGTTTAACACGTTGCGCTCAAAAAAAAATAGCGTTCCAGGTTCATTTCAGTATAAAAATTCGAGCCCGCGCAAAGCTACTCTAGAAACAGGCGAAAATCTGGCTATCAAGGTGGATCCGCTAAACAGTCATAGCGTCAAAAATCGTGCCAAAAAACGCTTGTTCTTCGTTTATTTTTGCGAGTGTGTTTTCTGATTTCCCGGCTAGCCTTGGGGTGTAAACAATTTTTGGAGCCGGCCTAATCCGACCAGGGCAAGTCGGTGGGCTCACTTTCCAATCGGGCAGAGTGCCGGGGGTTTTTTTTTGAAAATGAAATTTGAAATTATTAATTAAAAGCACTTTTCGTTGGATTTACGACCTTTTCCTTTTCAGGTGTCGTTCCGCGACCTGTGCTGCCTGTTTTGCTGCCCTCCCTTCCCGTCCAGCATCGTCAGCAAGCTGGCTTTCATGCCGCCCGAGCCGTGCTATTCGATCACCGATGACTGCAAGTGAGATTTTTAGATTTTTTGGTACTAAACCTTTAGTTTTTCTAAATTTAAATTATCCTTTTCTACATAGATTTTAATTATTTTTTTCTAGAATGAGCCTCATCGAGGGGCGAGCCGACTGGCCGCACGAGCAGGAGGAGCTGAAATTGGTTGAGGTATGTTTTTTTCTCCTCCAAATTTCGAATTTGGACTTTTCACTTAAAAACAATTTTTTAGATGTTTACAACAAGGACGAGGCGCAGAAACAAGATCGCGTGCATCTACGTCCGGCCGTGCGGCAATCAGGCCAAGTACACGCTGCTCTTCTCGCATGGCAACGCCGTCGACCTGGGGCAGATGAGCAGCTTCTACTACGGGCTCGGCTACCGGATCGGCGTCAATGTGTTCAGCTACGATTATTCGGGTGAGATTTTGTTTCCGATCTCAAAAAATGAATTTCTTTCCAGGCTACGGCTGTTCCACGGGCAAGCCGAGCGAGAAGAACTTGTACGCCGACATCCAGGCGGCATATGAGGCTTTGCAGTCAAGGTATTGTAGTTTTAATAGCGTTTTTCGATAAGAAAATAGAAAAACGTTATTGTAGTCGATCTAAACGTATCACTTTTTAGGGAACCGCATAAAGTATAGATTTTTTCGATGTTTCATCTTGCTTTTTTTTTGAGGTTGTGACTTAAACACCGTTAAAGTTATAAAAACGCTTTTTGTCACATTTCGATCGGAAAATAAAAAAGGTTTCCAGCTGATCTAAACTTTAAAAACACAGTTTTTAGTGGGCAAGCGCATAAAATAGGTTTTCGCGCTTAATGTAGAAAATTCTACTTTTTTCAAAGTTTTTTTAGATAGGTTTCGACCCGAAACACGGTTAGAGTTATAAAAATGCTATTCGAACATTTCGTACTCATTCAGCCCCAAAGTTTTCGCAAAACATAAAATTTGCCTTTTTCCAGATTCGGCGTACCCGCGGAGAGGATCATCCTCTACGGCCAGAGCATCGGCACCGTCCCATCCGTCGATTTGGCCTCGAAACATCCGAATGTCGCTGCATTGGTTAGTTGAATTTTTTTAAATTGCCACATTTTAGCGTTATAGTACGTTATAATAGCAATACATTCATGAAAAAATTCTTTAAAGTTTAGCACCATTTGTCATTTTTTTATTTTAAAAGTATGGTCATTTTTGCAATTATTGCGTTGTATAACCCATTCAAATTCATTAATTAAATTAAGATACGCTATTGTTATAAAGTTGTTTTTCAGATTCTGCACTCCCCGCTGATGTCCGGCATGCGAGTGGCGTTCCCCGGCACGCAGCGGACGTGGTGCTGCGATGCATTCCCTTCCATTGGTTGGGCTGTGTTTTATCCAGATAATTATTTTCTCTATAGAAAAAGTACCGCGCGTCACGTGCCCCACATTGGTCATCCACGGCACCGACGATGAGGTGAGACGCCGATTTTTTGCGCATATCATTTTTATAGGTGATCGACTTCTCGCACGGCGTCTCCATGTACGAGCGATGCCCGGCGTCGGTCGAGCCGCTTTGGGTACGTTTTTTAGACGAAAGGTGCTTTCGTATTTACAAGGGAGCTTTTTTCTTTAATACTGAAGTTTTCTGGATCAGAGAAAGTGTTTCTACATTGTTTTTTTTTTGCTATTCCTAAACGGAGGTCGGTTCTGGACTGTTGGCGGGCAACGAAATTTTTCCAAGTAATGCTCACGGCCCCATAACGAAATATAAACCATTTTTGTAGCATTTTACCAGGTTTTTAAATCTGAAAAATTAAAAAATGTATGAAAAATGGCCAAAAACGGCCAACCTTTTCGAATTTTCAAAAATTTTGAAAATTATGATGTTGCAAATTTTTTGCAATCGAAAACTACCAAAAATATGATAAAAAATATATCATTCATCGGCAGGGGTAAAAAAAATCGGTCCCCCCGCTAACAGTTCAGAACCCGGAAAACTATAATTTTGATCGGGAAGCCTAACTACCTAACTTCAATTTTGAAACAAGGTTTCAGATGTCTTAAGTATTTTTCGCTTGAAATCTAGTTACGTTTTACTAAAAACAGCAGAACAACGTATAATATCTTGTGGATAAAATTATTTCCAGGTTGCCGGTGCTGGACACAACGACGTCGAGCTGCACGGCGCCTACCTCGACCGTCTGCGTCAATTCATCGAGACTGAAGCGGGCAAGCAGCCGGCCACCACGCAGACCATCCAACAAAATAGGTAATATAGAGGAGTTTTTCGGCGTTTTTTCGGGAAGTAGGCGGCAGTTGGTGTCTTTTAGAGAGGCCGTCGGTGACGCTGAGACGAGTTACCAAAGTGGCTTTATCACGGCCGAGCGGCAAACATTCAGTGAATTGTATCTGTTACCGATGAGAAAGTAGTCTGTAAGAATTACGACGTTATCATGAATTTTTCCCTCTGTTCGTCTAGTCATCAGAAAATTAAGCTAGTTTATTACAAAACAAGGCTTCGGTTTAGGTCTAAAAAATCGATAATTAGTGAAATTCGTGTCGTCGTTTCAACTCCCGCGAGCCCTCTACGTAAAACGGATCTTTCGCATTATCGGGGGGGTTTCCTGGAATTGAATCCGCCATTACAAATAACGTAATAAAACTAGGCGAGACGTTTTTGTGATCTTCCGAAGCGTCAAAATAGTATAATTTTTAGTTGAAAAATGCTAAAATCTCGTTTTTCAGACCAAATTTATCGTTTTAAAAGTTTATAATTGTTTTTTCTTCTGCGTATAGCTTCTACGTACTCTATCGGCTTGAAAGATAGCTAAATCCTCCCTCCACGATCTTGCGAAAGAAGCTATAAATCTAGGTGAAACCTCGGCTTTTTCACCGTCTACCCCTCATTGTCGGGTTTTTGCATTTTATTATATATAAAAAAAAAATCATTTTTCAGCACCACCAACCACACGCGGGCCAGCGAGTCGGCCCGGACCGCGTAGTACGTCCACATCTCGACCCCGCCAAGCAGCCCAACATATCGATGGACGGACGAGCTTTGGACGCGAAGAAACAGTATTGATTCCGGGCCGCGTTAAGGTATCTTCCCCCCACTTTTAACAAATTTGTTTTCCCCCAAATAACCCATTTCCCCCATTCCACCTCGGTTTTTTTGGTACTGGACTGTTAGCGGGGGAGGGTGGAGGGTTTTAGCAGGCGAAAAACCAGTTTTTATCTTTCCACCCATCATGATAATATATAAGGTATTTTTATACTTTTTAGTAGTTTTTTTATTGCTCAAAGTTATAAAAATAATCTTGAAAATTTTTAAAGCTCGAAAATTGATTTTTTTTTGTCATTTTTCTTACATTTTTGGCCAAAAATTCAAGATTTTTGGAAAAATTTTATTTTTTATAACCTTTTCGATCTAAAAACTATGATAAACGCTATAAAAAAGTTTATATTTCGTTATAAGGCCGTACGGGATTACTGGGAAACCCCCCCTCCCCCCCCCGCTAACAGTCCAGCACCTTTTCTCGTTCGAAACCAACCTCCCCTGAAATTTTCTGGTACGATTGACTTTACTGACAGTGTGCAATTGTCGGCGCGCGAGACCCCCAAAGAACATTCCCCGCTTCACCCCAGCATCGCCCAAATCTTCCCAACGATTCATTTCATTTCGTCTCTCTATGCCCATCGTGTTTCTCAAATTCTATATATTGTATTTGCTATATATACATCTGTTGTTTTTGTAACGAGATTATTATGTGCATAATACGGATATCGCCCACCCCCCGCGACGGCTGATGGATGAGTATACTACAAAGATTTGTAACGGAGAGATTGCCAGTAGGAGGTGCCCCCAGATTCCCCCTGTAGCTGCCTGGAAAATGTCCAATTTTGTACGTTTTAGGTATCAAATTCAAGCTGCTGATCGATAAGGCGATGATGTGTATTTCCGCTAATTTGAGATTTTCAGTTGTTTGGGCTTTACGAAATTTTTTTGCGAAGTTGGCTAAATTCAGATGTTTTTTGATGAAACGGTCCTTTAAAAAAATTCTTTTCTAAATCTAATAGCTTTTTTTCTTTGAAATTTCTATAGTTTGTACATTTTCTGGCGTCTCTAGGCCAGTTTTTCTAGAAAAGCGGCTGGCTGGCATTCAGATAGGGTTTTTTTGAAGAACCTGTTTTGCTTTGTTTCAAAACTATCGAAAATTTTAAAAATTGCAAAATTTCGAAAACCCGGAAGTTCTAAATCGAAAGTAGTTTCCAAATTTTGCAGTGTTTTCTGGCATCGTTGCCTTTTTGAAGAAAACACCCGTCTGGCAGGCATTGAAATAGGGTTTTTTTAGAAGAACCGTTTTCGTTGCTTTTTGAAAGCTATCTTGATTTTTTCTAAACTCCAAAATTTCAAAAACTCGTAAGCACATAATCATCGTCTCGTCGAGAGCTTTCGGTTGATACCTAAATCATGAAAATCGGACACTTTTCCAGGCTTCGAAAGGGATTTTTTGACGCCCTTCAAGCATCACGCCCCCGGGACGGGTCCCCAATCCTACACACGTCTGCCCCGGTCCCGCTATTGCGCGCCCCCAGGCATACGGTACCCCCGCCCCACCCCCACTCCCCAGTGCCCTTTCAAACTGTTTTAACTTATTTATACAACCCTGGGGAGGTTTTTAATAGATTTTTAAAACTAAAATGTTAAAGTTCCTGAGGAGAACTGTCGTTTAATAACTTTTTTTTTGAAAACAATGACTTTTTGAACGAAAACACAGTGGTGATAGGTTTAGTGCTGCTAGGTTCATAATAAGAACAACTTTTTGTTGGCTAAACCAAGGAAACTTTTAATCGGAAGTTCCTAAATTTGTTAACATATTGTTTTCCATGGTTTTCTGTTAACAAATGTCTCCCGTTGACCGCTTCTCGGGATCATAAGTTATACTTTGAGGGGATGTGACGTCAGTTGATCAATTCTTCATTGTTGTCACGATCAAGCAACCCTTTTCAAAAGCAGAATCTTTTACGAAGCAACCTAGCTTTGCACCGCCTGGTGCCGATTTTCAAAACTATATTGATCACGTAAGCAGAACCGCCTACTATAAATCTTGAAATGCTAAAAACACGTGCTTCTAGTGGCAGAAAGCATCAGCAACACCGTCAAATGTTTCCTAAACCCAAAATCAAAACATCACCTCCGTCCGAAACCAGTACTGACAAAATTCAAGGCTAACAGCGACAATTTTTCTAAATTGAGCACTTTTTTCCTATTCGAGACACTACCTCCTAAAAGTCGTCAAAATATAGTTCTCCTCAGGAACTTTAACATTTTAGTTTTAAAAATCTGTTAATAACCTCCCCAAGGTTGTATAAATAAGTTAAAACAGTTTGAAAGGGCACTGGGGAGTGGGGGTGGGGCGGGGGTACCGTATGCCTGGGGCGCGCAATAGCGGGACCGGGGCAGACGTGTGTAGGATTGGGGACCCGTCCCCCGGGAGATTCCACCACGTTCGACGTCTTCTTTCACTCCTATTCCCAACATTGATGCCACTATCACGAAATAATGTCTACGAGTGTCCTGCTGCCCTTTCCGCCCCGATTACCCCAAAATCCTCAACCCACCTGATGTGTACATTTATTTAGTATAGTCGGTGCTCTGTATTTTACACTTGACAAATTGCCCTCGTCGGCCCATTCCCTCACATTCAAATTATCCCCTCCCCTCTCTATCGCCCCTCTCCCCCTCCACCTATTCTCACCTTGCTCGATTTCTGTCAATGTGATAAGTACATTGCGTCTATTTTTGTTTCCGGATTGACAATAAACATTTCTGAAAAAAGTTGGCGCTTGCTGCTGGGTATTCGTGTCGTTTTCTGGCTTTCTATCTGATGGAAAAAGTTAGATGAAGTTTTTAGATCATTTTGGATTCATTTGCCCACTATTTCTAGCTATGTTGAACATCAAAACTAGAAATTTAAACGAAAAACTAATTTTATGTCGAAAAATCAATCTTTTCGAACCCAATGACCAAATTCCGATGCATTAAAACATTTCTATAACTTTTTTTGAAAATTTTTATGCTCTGAATATAGTCAAAACTTAATAAAAACTTAATACCAGCTTTTTATTTGATTACTAGGCCAGCCGGGACCCGTAGAAAAAAAGTTACTCCCCGCGAATTCTCAGGAAAGTGAAATTCTCAGAGAAGGCGCTCTTTTTGTCTGTGATACGAATAGAATTTTCATTCTTTTGATAGGATACATCATCATCGGAAACTACCATTCATGCGAACTACATTATAACTTTCTCTATTTCCTATTTATTTCTATAACTAAATAGCAAAATGCGCCAAAAAAATGGGATTTCCGTTCTTTATCAAACAGATTTTTCGTCTTTTTTCTTAGCTTGTCTCCAAACCTTCATACATTCCCTGATTTAGCTCGGCGCCAAGATGAAGCCGATGTTCAGTGATTTGCTGGATCGCGCCGATCGCCTCTCGGCCACGAATTCGTTCACCAGCCGCTTCTTCAGCGCCACCAAGTCGGCAGACGCCTCTTCGGTAACGCTTTAAAAATATATTTGCATTATTTTTGTTCCAGGGGCAACCCGCTTACACCGTCGACCACCAGATGGGCGTCAACTTGACCGAGATCTTCCGCGCCAGCGAGAATTTGGTGAAGCGGCGGACGGACGAGCCCTCGGATAAGGTACTGTTTGGTTTGTTTTCGTTTAAATCGCCTTTTTAATTTTAGAATCGTTTCCTTTTCGGCAAGCACGGCATCGTCTTCGCGGGCGCCCCAAAATTGACTCAACGCGCACCGATCAACATTCCAGCCTCAACGCCGCAAGGTAGGTTTCAATATCTTAGTACGAAAATTCTTTTTTTAGATGACGAAGTGGTAGACGAGCTGGCTGAACGTGTCCGTCTCGAAGCCGAGCGCGCCTTCTTCAATCAAGTGTTGCTCAATCGTCCTCATCCTTCCGTGCATGGGATTCGACTAAACTCGGTGTGTTTTGATTCCTTATTTGCTGTCTTTTCTTCAAACTGGCTAAAAGTCGGCAACTATCGGCGTGCGTTCATTTCGGTGATTTTTCACTTCGCCGACGGTCATTTCGCCGAATTTTGGGTCAAAATAAAAACGCTTTTTATCGTAAAGCACTTTTGAGCCAAGGAATATCACAAGCAAGTAAGATAAAAATTTAAGGGGCTCAGATGCAGTTTTTCGAATAAAGTGTTGTTATTTTAGCTCAAAAACGGCTAATAGAAAATCGGCGAAATGAACGGAAATCGGCAACTACCATATTCTCAAGCTTTGATTTTCTATATTTTTTTAATTTCAGACATTCGGAAGTGGAATCAACGACACGCCAAACCGCAACGTCAACCGCCCAGTCACGGGACCAAGGCTGGGCGATCGCCGACTCGCCATATTCGCCGACAAATTGCGCAAATACTTGCGTGCCGGAAAGCGAGCGGTAACCTTTTTGTTGTCTTATTTAACTTTATTTTCTAGGATCTCGCTCAATTGCTGAAAGATGCCGTGAAAGAATCGGACAGCGAGGACATCACCGTCGACATGTGGGCACAATTCACGTCGATGGCAGGCAAGCGCTGCAACAACGACATCGACGCCGTCGAAACGTCCGTCGAGCTCGTGCAACGGGCCACCGATTATTTGCACAAAAGGTGTGTTTTCTGAAAGAATTTAATAAGTTTTTCGTTTACTTGGCAACGTAATCAACCCTTCGTAATTTGCTAAATAAACCGGATGCAGCCAAATTTATTGAATCACGTTGTTTCATGACGAAATCCCAAAAAATTCTGGCTAATTTTGCTCGAAACAGATGAATTAGTGGCTTTATTACTGCAAATTGAAGTAGTAGTACTAATTCGTACTTATCACACCCCAATTTCATGTAATATTTACTTATATAATTATACGAACTTTCATTTATTAATACTTCAAAATAAATTTAATTAAACTTGGGGCATTTTTAAGGAGACGAGGAAAAGAAGAAAAAGAAATTTTCTAATAATATAAATTATAGTTCCATTTTTAGTTTCATCGACCACATGCAGCGCTGCGTCCAAAACAACCTGGAGGCGGCCCGCCGAGGAGGAATACCCGGAACGCGCACCCTTGTAGCCGGTTATATCAACGTCAGTTTATCTTGATTTCGTTTTTCTGTTCTTTTCCAAAACTCATTTTTTGCATTGAAATTGAATGTCCTTTTTAAAAATCTGTTTATTTTCCAGGCGTGCTCCGACATTGCGAGCGAGATCGAGGACGGCTGCCTGGGCGACGGATGCCCCGCCTGGCAGGTCATCTACACGTGTATGCGCTGCGGCGAACTGTCGGCTGCCTCCGATGCGTTGAATGTAGGTTATTGTCGTTCAAATCTGTCCTTAGGCTTCGCGAGGGAACCGATTTTTTCAAGAATTTTTAAAAAATTGTTTTAGTACGTTTTAACTAGATTTGAAATAGAAAAACTTTCAAAAACGTTTGCAAAATCCGAAATTTTGGTCATTTTGGGTCGAAAAAAAATCTATTTTTCGACCTAAAATTAAATTTTAACTCAAAAATTGTAACGTTTTTAGGCTTAGCAATAGTTCAATACAATGTCGAAACACATCCACTATTTATAAAAAAATTGATTCGCCCCCGGGATTCCCCCCCCCCTCCCCGCGAATCCTAAAGAACCTTTAAATCCAATTTTTTTTGTAGCTTGTCGCCGTCAACCAACGCACCAACATGCTCTACAAGTGCCTCGTCTATTTGAAAGATAACTCGAGGTTGGACGGTTTTTTCGGAGGTATATTTGTATTTTTTTCAGGCTGACGGAGGAGCTGAAGGAGAAATTGAAGGTCGAATGGCGTCACGAGCAGCACTCCATCCGGGATCTCTACAGGAAGTGCGTTTGCTGGATTTGCCGCCGATTTTATCTATCTGATCGAAATTTCGGTGCTGGGCTGTTATCGGGGGAGGGGGAGGAACCAATTTTTCGTTTTCCCACCGTTTCGCCGTTTTCTGTCGACGATATATAATGTATTTTATAGGGTTTTTAATTGCTAGAAAGTTGTTAGAAAAAGGTTTTTTCAAAGTTTTTAGCCATGTTTTTATACTTTTTGGCCAAAAAGTCAAACATTTGCGTTTTTTTTATGATTTTCTATACCTAAAAGCTATGTAAAATACGAAAAAAAGTGTTTTCTCTTGTCCCCCGCGAACAGTCCAGAACCGAATCTTCATCTCGCCGAATTTCTACTTGCCGAAACGTACATAACGAACTCGATAATTTTGCTTTGGATGGATATCTTTAGATAGTTTAAGTCAAGAGAAAAGTCGTGAAGAGGAAAATATCCAATTTTATTCAGCTTTCCTAGATGATTCTTTTAGGGGCCTATACAGCGCGCTGCTCGGCGTCGAATCCCCGATCGCCGACACGATGGAGAATTGGCTGTGGTTCAAGCTGATCCCGCTGCGACTCGACCCCCACATCACCCGGGCCCTCTACGTGGACCTGCAGAAGACCATTTCCATCGATTACGGTTCGTTTTCTCGTGTCTGAGGTGTGGAATTTAGTTTACTCGTATTTTTTTAGGCCGCGCGGCTACCTATTTTCATGATTTTCAAAATTTAGGCGTCAGCTACTTCATGGCCAACGGTTTTCGCGACGCGCACATCTATTTCCTGGCCCTCACGCTCAGCGGCCAATTCGAACGCGCCGTCGATTTGCTGGTTGAGGTATTTCGATTGTATTTATTGGACCTTTTGCATCATCGGGGGGGGGGGGGGGGGGGATTTTCAATCTATCAAATATATCTAGAAATGTCTAGCAGCTAAATAGAAAGTATTTTATTTGTGTTTTTTTATAAAATATGACTGTATTTGGTCTAGAAAAACAATCTAACTCATTAGAAAGTTTAAAAAAGTTAGATTTTGCTCAAAACCGGCAATTTTTGCTCGAAATAGCTATATTTTTTGTGTTTTTGAGAGTACTTTGTAAAGTTTTACGTCTAAGAATTGTAAAAAAAACAGTTTAGAAACAACCTCCGCGATTTATGTTTGAAAATTGAGATCTTAAGGAAAAAAAGTTGCTTCCCCCGATAATGCCAAAGAACCGATTTATTTTTAGTTATGTAATTTATTGGTATTTATTCTACTCTTACCTCTATTTTTAGACCGGCCACGTGAGCGATGCGGTGCACATGGCCATCTTGGCCTACGAGAACGGCTTGCTGAAGTTGACCGACCCGGCCGTCGAGATGCAAAACATCAAGCTGCGTACGTTTTTGGCGCTTCGTTTTTTATCGCGTGCATCATAAGTAATTTATTTCCTTTTTTTAGTCAACACCAACCCGGACGGCAAATCGGTGGCGGCCACGGTGTCGCTGGCCCGTCTGCTCGTCAGCTATACGAAAGGATTCGAGATGGAAGACGTGGAGACGACGCTCGATTATTTCTACTTACTAAAGGTACATTACTTATTGATGTTTTTTAATAGTTGCTGATTTATTTTGTTTTATGTTTTATTTATTTTATTTTGTTTTGCTGATTTATTTCCCGTTTTTAGGGCCAGAAAACAGCCCAAGGACGCGACATTTTCGAGTCGGCCGTCTCACGTGTGCTCTATTTGACCGGAAACGTGAAGGTATCCTTTTTTAAGAAACACGTGCTTATTTGAACTTTTCAGGCTGTGATTGGCGAATTGCAGGGACAAAAACGATCCAAGGCTCTGATTGACAAGTGGGTTTTATATGAATTTTCTTGATTTATTTAGATTTTTATTTTATTTTTCGGAATTCTCTGGGAATACGGTAGTGTCCAAAGCCTGATTTGTGTTACGGTAGCTTGGAAAGCCAGCTTTTGGCCGATTTTCGTGAAAAATTTGCATTGTCTGCACTATCCGTGGTTACGGCAGTGTCCAAATTACGTTTTTTGCCTTATTTGGGTAACGGTAGCTTCGAAATCCCGCTTTTTGCCGAATTTCCTTAAAATTATCGAAAAATCGGCCTTTTCCGGAGTTACTGTAGTTTCCAAATTACGTTTTTTGCCTTATCTGGGTTACGGCAGCTTCGAAACCCCGCTTTTTGCCGACTTTCCTTACAAATATCGAAAAATCGGCATTTTCCCAGGTTACGGTAGTTTCCAAATTACAGTTTTTTTTTGCCTTATATGAGTTACGTTGGCCTCAAAATGTTATATATGGTATTCATTATGATTATTACTGTATTATTGAGCTTAGCAAAAACTCAAAAATTTAATAATTCCAATTTTCAGCTATGACGTCGATGTGCGCGCGATTATCACCCGCGTCGCCGAAGACACCGAATTGTCCGGAAATCCTGATCAGGTTTATTTTTTCAATGGCGGGTTGTACTTAATTTTTCCAGGCCGTCGAGCTGCTGCGCATCTGTGGCCAAGACGATCCGGCGATCGAGGTGATGGCGCGGCGTCTCTCCGAGCTGATCACGCAGAACGACGAGAGCCATCGAATTCCCGTTCTCCGGGCCGCCGAAGATTTGGCAAAGCGTGAGTACTGCTGATCATTTTGCAAGAATTATATTCTCAATCCTGAAAACTCCTTCTCCCGAAATTATATTCGGCAAAATAACTTTTTCAAATTTTTGTATCGAAAAATACTGAAAGATTTAGAATTTTGCCATGGTGTTTCGGGATTAAATTTTTTTTTCGCAATTCGTTCGCGTACACTCGCAATCTCCATTTCTCAGATTCGATCAACGCCTCCTCGAAGGCGCTGAGCACCCTCACGATGCTGCTCGACATCCACGGACTGCTCGACCGGTGTCGCCACAAACTTTACGATGAAGTGATGCTGGTAAGAATTTTCTAGAGGTTTTTTTTGGCATATTCCAGACCAGTTTTTGCGTGGAATTGGGTTTTGAAAACGCTTTTTAGCTCGTTTTCTCATGTCAATTTTCGCAGCTATTTCACCAAAAACACTTTCCGGTTCTAATTTAAATTCGGACAAAGCGCAAAATAATTTACTCGACATGTGAAAAAAACTCGACGGAAAAGCATAATTTTTATGGGATTTTACCCAATCTATTTTCCCGTTATTTTACCCCAATTTCAGACGATTCGCGAGACGCGCCTCATCCCCACCGACCAGATCAACGTGCACGCGTTCACCGCCCAGGAGCATTTGATGGCGCCCCAGGTGCGTCGAGTCGACAATTTTTAGTTACTTTTCATTCTAGGTTCGTGCCGTTTTGCCGGACGTTTGCCTGGCGGTGATGCAGTGCATGGCTGATGCGTTCCCGGAAGCACGACCGGCCACTCGAAGCGACATCAAGAGGTTCGCTCGTTTTAATGTTTAAAGGGCTGCCGACGGCATGTGTCGATCCCCCCCCCCCCCATCAACAAATTGGCAAGTAGCCAACAGGGCAGAGAGCGCGCCCAGGGGAGAGGCGCAGAGACAATTTCTTTCCAGCGCGTAACCGATTGACTATGCCGTCGGCATCCCTTTAAACGGATTTAATTTGTTCCATTCGTTCAATTTGAAGCTTAATTTAATTTAAAGTTAATCAAATTAATTTAATTTGTTCGGATCGTCTTGTTTTTTGAATTTTAATAAAATATTTTCTACTTTTTTCGATGTTTCGTTACTACTAAAATTCTAGTTTTTTTCGCATGATCGGGGACCAACTTTTTTTTCTTAGGATCTTACGATTTTCTTACGATTTTAATTATAAATAGTGAAAACGTTTCTAAATGGCTTTTTACTACTACTTTTGGCCAACATTTAGTCTTTTTGAAAGTTTTTAGCTAGTTTTTCTAGTTCAAATATAATTGTTTTATTTTTAGTAAAAACTTTATTCATTGTTTATTTTGTAAGTAGTTAAAACCGCCGTTAAAGAGAGCAGTACCTTTTTCGTGGCCCCCATTAAACCTGGAAATTTTCAGGCAAGCCCAAGCGATCGTCGTGCTGGCGGCGGGCACCAACTACAAGTTCCCGCAGAACATCATCTCCAAGCTGCTCTCAATCCAGGCCAAACTCCAATAGCGGCATTCCGCCCCTTTATTTCCATTTGTTACGTGCCCGTTGTCCGTCTTTCCCACGTGTCTATTTCTTGGCTCTCCCTCTAACTGCCGACAAATTGTTGTTATTTTGTGCGATCTTTGCTCTACCGGTTGTACTCTCTCTTCTTACATCATCACGTATCTCATTCGTATCGTATTCCCCGGCGAGATCCCGTTCCGATCAATAAAAAAATTTGTACCGTCGTACGATTATTCGATTTTGTGGAAATGACGTGGAAGCGGTTGTCGAAAATTCCGATAAGCTTTTTCGGTGCTATGCAGAGACCGGATTTCGATTACAAGTGCCGATTGCCGATTTTTTTATCTAAGCCTCTGAAGCGCTACGCTACGCCTAAGCTGGTTCTGGACTATTAGCGGGGGGTACCAGGTTTTTCCCTGTGATTCTCTACGGCCCTGTAACAAAATATAAACCTTTTTTATAACATTTTACATAGTTGTTAGATATCAAAACAATATAAAAAATATGAAAAATGTTCGAATATTGTTGAGTTTTGGTCAAAAAGGTGTGAAAAATCACAAAAAAACAGTTTTCAAATTTTCTAAGTATTAGATATAACTTTCTAGCAATCAAAAACTACTAAATACATTTTACATCATCAATAGGTGGAAAAAAACAGAAAGTGGTAATCTGCTAAAAATCCCCCCACCCCCGCTAACATTCCAGCACCACAATCGGCAGCAATCTGGCAGAGTCGCGTTGCGTGTCGCGGCCTTTTGTTGTCCCGTTTGTATGCGGCATAGTGGTGTGCGCTGGAAAACAAATATTGACGAGTGGTGGTGCTGGCGGGCAAACTGGGTCAATGCGGCACGTCGATTTTTGGGCGTTCCTAAGGCTTTAGGAAAGGCGTCTTTTTGGCTTTTAGCTGGCTGAGTAATAAAATATATTTCGTGATATTAAAAATGCATAATAAAACCCAATTTTTGGCAGTTTTCGGTAATTTCATCGGGTTCGGTTGACTAATTATTGTAATTTTCTGATTTTCAGGCGACTCCCGGGGATTCGCCGGATGCGGACGCGCAAGCGACGTCCCGGAAACGATGGCGAAGATGAGCGGACTGGTACGTTCGTTTCATACCTAATTTCGAGAGGTGGCCCATTCGAAAGAGCACGTGTTTTTACTCTGGCAAATGACGCACTTTCCCCCAACGGTATTTACGAAATTTTTGAAGAATTAAAAGTAGGAAATTTGTGGAATTTTGGGTGCTAAAACACTTGTAATTTTTTTTCAAAGCAGATTCGGAATCGGCGAAAAATTCTGCACAAGATGTGCTATCCCAGGTACCGAATTTCCACGTTGACCAGAGAACGGTTACAGTCAGCTAGGGTGATTTAATAATGAGCTTGAATTTTATGGCATTTTAAACGGTTTTTAGTTATAGGCAAACAATAAAAATTTTCGGAAATTTTGCTCTTTCGTCGGAAATGTATGAAAATGGCCAAAAAATGTACAAATTTTTGATTTTCAATATTTAAAAAGGTGGTTTTCCCACTCCTGAGATCTCTGCCCCCCGCTAAGAGCCTAGTTCCCAATTTTTGGTAGGCCTTTTGCTAGATGTTCACGCGTTCATGGTTGTTTTGATAGCGGCTTATTAGCCGTCGCTTTTTGGGCGCGAGACATGCCGTTGCTTTGCCAGGCTGCTTTGCTTCTGGTCCTACCCTCTGATCCGTTGAGTCTTTCCTGCTTGGTGGGCCAACGTGTGTGTCGTCTTGTCTGCTGTGCTGTGCCCTGTCCGGTCTTTGTCCGGTCCCCCCCATTGGCCACTTGGTTGGCTCGACTTTTTACGCAATCAGGCCCCTGGTCGACCACCCTCAACGCACTCCACATATTTCTTTTTCACTTTTTTAGCTTCTTATGCTCACCTAGAATTTTGTATTCTTACACTTTCTTACACTAATCTTTCTTATTCGTTTTCTTATTCTTGAAACGTCGTTTGGAGCGTCGCGTGGTTGAAAGTCAAACGGTATTCCGTTTTTCAATTAGTTATTCTGGTGCTTGGGCAATATTGGGGAGAACCGGATGTTTTTTTGTGATTTCGAGAAGGCCTAATAACTTTTTTTACGGGTTTTACGTCTTTACGCTTTGCCGCAGGACGTTTGCTGTTTTGAGTTCTAATTCTTTCGCATTATCGGGGGGACCAATTTTTTTCCCATCAGCCCAGCAAGATCTATTATCGTAATAGTAGGTATTTTAAAAGTGTTGTCAGTAAAATGTCACGATAGTTCAAGTAGAAGACGCATTTCAAAGCTTCGAAAAAATTTTTAGTCGAAATTTGGTCAAAAACGGACATTCGAAAAATCGTATTTTTGTATCTTTTAATAAAATTTTGTGACGTTTTTACGTTTAGAGATAAAAAAACAGTTTAGAAACACTCCCCTATTGATATTAGAAAATTTGGGTCCTAAGAAAACAAAGTTACCCCCCTCCCCCGATATTGCGCAAGAACCGTTATTTGGTATTTTCAACTTGTTACTGCTGAATATTTTATTTCCAATGATTTTTTGTCATATTTCTGAATTTTTGCTTTTAGTATGGTAGTGGAAACGACAGTGGCTTTTCCCTGACTGCCTTACCTACGCCGTAAAATCCCCAAGTTCACCCAAAAAATACCCCCCGGCACCCGGATCATATAAAACCCTACGGGTGGCCGATTCCAGTTTATACGCATCCCCCGAATTCGAATGGCCCAGATGTGAGACAATATGGCCGATCGGGCCCTCTGGTCAGCAGCCGTGGCCAACTGTTCCTTAGGGCCCAGGTGGGCCTCCTCCTCCTCCTCCTCTACCCTCCCTCACCCTCGTGCTCCCCCACATCTCGTACTCCCGTTTTCACCTCGCCAAAAATGTCACTGCCGGACGATTTATTGACCACTCGGCTTTCCGTGATTTCTTCGGCTTTTATTAGGCCCGGGTAACGGTAATTTTAGGCTTTTCATGGCTTTCAGTTTTTGTAAAAATCCAGATTAAATAAGAGAAATCCAGTCAAAGCGTTTTTGAATTTTTTCCTAAAGATCTCTGCTAGCATGCCCTTTCCTAAAGAATCTTTGCTAGCCTGCCTTTTTCTAAAGAATCTCTGCTAGCCTGCCCTTCCTAAAGAATCTCTGCTAGCCTGCCCTTCCTAAAGAATCTCTGCTAGGCTGCCCTGGTCCTTTAATTACCCAAATTTAGCGGAAAATTCTTGTTTTATAGCCTCGCCCTTCCGCTGCACGTTTTTCGCGTGTAATTTGGCCATTTACTGCAAGCTTATTTTTATCCGGAAGAAACCAGGCTGCTTTTCTTGGGTGCATGCGAGAATTCTGGCTATTATATCCCGTAACCGCATGCTGTTGATTGTGGCTATTTGCCTTGGGCACTTATCCAGAAGAAGCCCCCTCTCCGATCGCTTCCACTCCACCCCATCCGCTCTATCCATCATCAACATCAAGCCGATTCGCCTCCAGGGCTTTAATTGGAACGCTTTCCAGTTTTTATTTTGTTGTTTTGCTGATTTTTTAAATTTAAGTGATTTTTTAGCTAACTTCTAAGGAAAGGGCAGACTAGCAGAGATTCTTTAGGAAAGAGCAGTCTAGCAGAAATTCTTTAGGAAAGGGCAGGCTAGCAGAGATTCTTTAGGAAAGGGCAGGCTAGCAGAGATTCTTTAGGAAAGGGCAGGCTAGCAGAGATTCTTTAGAAAAGGGCAGGCTAGCAGAGATTCTTTAGAAAAGGGCAGGCTAGCAGAGATCATTTAGGACATGTTCTAAACAAATCTGGGTCTTTTTCTTAGGACTAGGAGTTAGTAAGTCTATTTAGTATGACTGAGGCATTTGTGGTTCTTTTGCATTCTCGGGGGGAGAGAAATTTTTTATTGTCCCAGTCCAGAAATATCTAGTAACTTAGTGGAAATCGTTTTAACAGTTTTTTTAGTTAAAAAAATCACTATCTTTCAACTACAAATCTAAAAGGGTTTTAAAAAGTCATCCCGAAATACCACCATTTTAAATTGCTACTTTATTAAGCTGAAAAGTTTAATCAAGTAAAAATCGTTAAGAATGGGTTTTTTGGACTGAAATTAAATCTCTTAGTATAATTTTCGATCTATCCGATCGGGTTTTCAAAATAGCAGGATATTTTTGATGAATATCAAAATTGTTTCCACCCCCCCCCCGTTAAGCGACCTTTACCCACTTCTGCCGAGCCGGCCTGAACTCGCGTTCAAAAATCCAGAAATTACTCGGTTTCGTCAGCCTGCTTATGCTGGCTTCTAGGCCAGTTTTCGCGCCCCCAGTTTCGACCCCTAATCAAATAAATGAGAAGCAATCTGGGGGGCGGTGTGCATGACTTCGTTGGCTTTGGTCAAACAGCTTGGAACTGAGAAGCGAGGGGAGCTGGTTTCTTCCCGGGACCCATCCCCCAATTTGCTTGTCATAATTGACGGCGCGTCTGTGAAATCGGTCCTTTCCTTGATTTTCGTGCCTTCTCCTTGATCAACTTGATGAGCTTCAAGCGACTAACTTATCGCCCTTTTTTCTTGGTATCATAATTCGCAAAATTGCCATTTCAACCACTATTCCATGATTTTCGGGCTTCTCCTTGATCAGCTTGATGAGCTTCAACCGCTTGACTTTAGCCAAAAATTCGAGAAAATGCGGTTCTGGACTGTTAGCGGGGGGGGGGACCACTTTGTGTTTTTCCACCTATTTTTCATTTGCCTTTCTAGCGCCTTGCTTCAATCAAGCTAATTAGCAATTCCTTGATTTTCGTGGCTTCTCCTGGATGAACTTGATGAGCTTCAACAGCTTGTCTTAGGCCTACATTTTAAATTTTGCCGTGGATGCGAAATGCAATGCGCGAGCACGCCCTTCTTTTTTTTACTTGGGCTCGCAAAATTGCTAGATACACCACTATTCCTTGATTTTCGCGGCTTCTCCTTGATCAACTTGATGAGCTACAACAGCTTGACTTCGATTTGACGTTAAGAATTTTGCCGCGACACGCAGCGCGCCCGCGCCCTTCCAGGCGCCACTTAGGCACCTTTCTCGACTTTATCAATGAATTTCCATGGATTTCAGCCCTGTCTCCTGAAAAAAAAAACGAGAAATTGTTATTGGGACAATTTTGTCTTTATTTTTACAGGTTTATGGGTTTCCATTTTTGCGTAGGCTCGAAAATAATAAATACTGGAAATTTTTTAACGTTATCTAAACCATGTTATTTCAGAAATGCTCAAGACGCGAGACGGCAGAGACGCGGCGGGCCGACCGAAATGCGGCCTGTGCACCATACTATCGACCGTCATCGTGTCGCTGATAGGTGCGTTTTGTAGTCATTGGCGTTTTGGGGTTTTCCTAAAATTATTTCTTCGTTAGACGCCAGAATCGTATAAGTCATAGGCGCAAAATTTATAAGGGGGGATGAACTGGTTCTTGCGCTTTATAGGGGGGTGGGACCAACTTTCTACTTTTCTTCCTGTTTTCTAATATAAATATTATTTTTTTAAATAAAAATTTTTGCTAAAGATTTTTCCTAATCCTAAACGTAAAAACTTTACACATTTTTACTAGAAAATTCAAAAACTTCGTTTTTCGACAAATGAGAGAGAGTGAGAGAGAGAGAGAGCGAGATAGAGATAGAGATAGAGATAGAAGTAGAGATACGAGTTCTAACCCAAACTCCAAAAATAGCACCATTTATAGTACCGTAAACAAGATCGTGGAATTTTTAATATAGCCCGAACCCCCTTATTGTCCCGATTATTCCCGGGGGCATTATACCCGCCCCACCTGTCTCTCTTTCCGCTTCGAAAAGGCTGGGCAAACAGTTTTGTGTGGGATGCTTGGGGGGAATTGGGCCCTCGGGGCATTAAACGGAAGAGGAACAATGACGAGCCAGACCAGCTTAAAACGACCCCACGACCTGGGGAAGCAGATCAGACAGGCAGACACACCTTCCGCTCTAGAAATCAGGCGCTTCCTCGTTTTCGCGATGAAAAATGGCGCAGGTTTGGGTTTTTCCGGGGGTTTTAGAGGTTTTCCAAAGAATCTCTGCTAGCCTGCCCTTTCCTAAAGAATCTCTGCTAGCCTGCCCTTTCCTAAAGAATCTCTGCTAGCCTGCCCTTTCCTAAAGAATCTCTGCTAGCCTGCCCTGGTCTAGGATCTAACGTAGGGTAGTTAAGTAATTAATATCGACGATTCGAATTCTACCCTATTTAATTTATTTTACACAATATTTTTCAGCGGTCGCCGTCGTGCTCTCCCTGGTGTTCATCTACGTCAACACGCAGCGCATCCGGAAAGACGCCGCCGACAACAACGAGTACCTGAAAGACCTCGTGCGCAAGGTCAACGAAAACCCCAAGTCCACCTGGAAGGTACGACGATATATTTTTCGATTTTTACCAACCTCATTCTGCAGGCCAAGTTCAACAAGTTCGGCTCGAAGGCCCGCGACTACGAGGGGCTGAAGACGCCGAAGAACGAGACGGCCATCGCCGAGTATTTCGAGCTGCTCGAGAAGTTCTTCGAGTGGGACATCCTCAAGACGCACATCAAGTGAGTGGAAGCGGTGGAAATTTGCGGTTTGCAAAAAATGCCGAAAGCGGAAATACGGACAGCCCAGGCAAAATGCCGAGCGGAAGCGCTGAAAATTGTAACTCTCGCTGTCTGCAATTTAGCCTTGGGATGTCGGTATTTCGGCTTGTCGGCATTTTGGAAATCCTTTTACCTTGTCGGCATATTGCCTTGTCAGCATCTCGTAGCCGGCTTTCGCGTGGTCGGCATTTTAATGTCGGGATTTTCACTTGTCGGTATTTTGTAGTCGGCCTTGTCGGGATTTTTTTGCCGGTTGTTTGTATTGTCGGTCTTTTATAGCCGGCTTTTGCCTTGTCCGCATTTTGTAGTCGGCTTTCCCTTGTCGGCATTTTACTGTCGCTTTTTCACTTGTCGGAATTTTTTATGTATTCGGCTTTTGCTTTGTCGGCATTTTGGAGTCGGATTTCGCCTTTTCGGCATTTTAAATGCAAGAATTTTGATTTTAAAAAAATCACTGAAATAAGCGCCAGTGAAACTCCCGACACCAAAATGCCGACAGCAGCAATTTTCAAACCAAAATGCCGACACTCAACAACGGAAATCGAAAAATTCGCATTAAATTTAACCTTTTTGCAACCGGGAATTCGGGTTCCTATATTTTAGCTTGTCGGCATTTTGGCTTGTCGGCATTCGGGCTCGAAATCTAAGCTTTGCGAGGAAATTTACCGTACCTTTTTCAGGACACTCCAAGAATTCCCGGAGGACGACCTGCCCGAGCAGTTCGACGCGCGCCAAAAATGGCCGGGATGCCCCTCCATTTCGAATGTGCCGAATCAGGGCGGCTGCGGATCGTGCTATGTGAGTTTTAGCGGTCAAATTGTTTGATTTCTTCACGTGATAGGGTACTGACGTGTTAGCGGGGGGGGGGACCAAATTTTTCCAAGTAATCCCGTACGGCCCGAAAAACGAAATATGACCATTTTTGTCGCCTCTTTATGCAGTTTTTCGAGAAAGAAACCTTATAAAAATTTGCGAAAGCGAGTCTTTTTCGTCGAAAATGTATGAAAAATGACGAAAAAAGGTCAAAAATTTTCAAGTTTTTACAACTTCTAGTTATCAGAAACTACTAAGAACACCAGAAAAATTCATTGGTGATTATCAACGTTTCAATGGTTTCAATAGGCGAAAAACAAAAGTTTGCCCCCCCCCCCCGCTAACAGTCCAGTACCAGGTTTAGTGCGCGTTTTTAGCGAATAATAACATTTTTTTCCAGGCAGTTGCTGCGGTGGGCGTGGCCGCCGATCGGGCGTGCATCCAGTCGAACGGCACCTACAAGTCGCTCTTCTCGGAGGAGGACGTGCTCGGTAATTTTAATTTAGGCTTTGAAAACGGGTTGTTTCGCGTTAACGAGGGGGGGGGGGGTGGTACAAACTTTTTGTATTAGTCTAGAAATGCCTAGTCCTTAATAGGAAGTATTTACATAATTTGCAGTAAAATAAAACCATATTTTAACTACACAACTATCTAAAAACTTTCAAAACATTTTCAAAAATGCGAAATCTTGGTCGAAAAATCAATATTTTTTTTATCTTTTTCAAAATGTCTAAAGTTTTTACGTCCAGGAATAATAAAAAAACAGTTTAGAACCAATTTAGAAAGAAAAAAGAGAAAATGAAACAAAAAATTCCTAATAAAAAATTTGTCTTCCCCCCCCCCCCGCTAATGCGAAAGAACCGAGAATATCTCATTTTTCCCTTTATCGTATACCTTTCCAAAAATCAGGAAAACCTTTGATCTCATTTTTCCCGTTTATTGTCGCGTTTTAGGGTGCTGCGCGGTTTGCGGAAATTGCCTTGGCGGCGACCCGCTGAAGGCGCTCACCTACTGGGTCCAAGAGGGTCTTGTTACAGGTAATCAAACGCAATTTTTCCCGCTAAACCCCTCATCTTCTAGGCGGTCGTGACGGGTGTCGGCCGTACTCGTTCGACATCTCGTGCGGTGTGCCCTGCTCGCCCGTGGTGTTCCCGGAAAATGAAAAGTTTGCTTATCATTCTTTGCTTACCCCGTTTTTCCTCTAGAAGCCGCAGCTGCGTGCGCCGGTGCCAGAACATCTACTACCAAAACAAGTACGAGGAGGACAAGAATTACGGTAAGTTTGTGGGGCTTTAAAGGGGCTAATCACCGCGGAAAATCTGAATTTCGTGCGCCCTGGGATTAAATGTCGTAATTCTTTTCCCATTTCATGTGATTAAAGCTAAAATTAAATTAATTTTAATTTTAATTTAATTTAATTAATTGAACCAGCTAAATTGGTCAAAAAGCCGCGGATTTTATAATTTGTGAATTCTTTATTTTAATTTAATTTAATTTCAGTTTTACTGTGTAATTTTATATGTAAAATTTATTATAATAAAGTGAAATTAGAGCAGCCTTTTTTCTGAGTATCCGTTGTTTCTAATATAAAATAGATAAAATGTTTTTAAGCTCTTTTTTGCTATTCCTAAACGTAAAAACTCTGCAAATTTTAATAGGAAAATTGAACAATTCTCGATTTTTCGATCAAAATTTCGCCTAAAAATCTTTTATGGAGTTTTTAATTGTTTTCTTCACTTAAGTGATGGTTAAATTTTACCAAGACAGTAATGAAATATACTATTACGTTCGTAGACATTTCTGGACTTATACGAAAAAATTTCATTATCGCGCTACATAGCGTCACAGCGTTTTTCAACCTTTCCTTTGCAGCTTCGGTGGCCTACTCGATGTACCCGCGCGGGATGACGCTGTCGGATGATGGGAAGAGGAGAGGCAAAGTGCCGACCATCATCGGCCACATCAACAGCACCATGGAGGAGCCCATCACGCTCGAGGAGGTCATTTTCCAAGGGGTTATTAGTCTTGACTTCTGACAACAATATCATAATTGGCGCCTGGCAAAACGCGGAGAAAGTTTTCTGCTAGGCAAAAGATCTCTGCTAGCCTGCCGTGTCGGCAAAAAAACCGCTAGGCTAGATAGAAAACTGCCAAAAAAGGGCCTCGCGTCTCAAAGCATCTCTGCTAGCCTGCCCTGTTCCCGTGGAAAAAAAACTTGATTTTGACGAATCTAGCTCGAGAAGTGCCAAAAAATCGCTTCTCAAAGAATCTCAGCTAGCCTGCCCTAAGCCTAAGATCTATATTGTGTTTTTCCGGTGAGATTTCTATAAAAAAATCGATAAACCTTTCTATTTCGGTAAAATCTTTCTAAAAAATCGGGGCTTCCGGCCTTTCCGAAATTACGGAATTTGGAGCTTGGCGTAGCGATTTGGCGAAGGATCTCTGCTAGCCGGCCCTATCGGAAAGCATTGAATTTGTATTTTTCTTTGCCGTTGGTGTTTTTTGGAAGATGTATTTTTTTGTTGCTCGTTATTTTTATTTTATGGCGTATCTTATTGTGCTCGGTTCAGATCCGCACAATCCTAAAAACCGAGCTGTTCCTCTACGGCCCGACGACGATGGCCTTCCCGGTGCCGGAGGAGTTTCTCCATTACTCCGAAGGTTAGTTCAAAGAATTTTTAGGTTTTTACAATTCAAAAATAACTCAAAAATAACACGACTGCCCGATACTTTGCGTCAAACAATAATTTTCAGGCGTTTTCCGCCCGATCACCGAGGAGAAGTTCAACGACCGCGTCGTGTATTGGTAAGTCGGTAGTAGCAGCAGTAGGTCTCCTAAAGTAACATATGAAAGTTTGCTTAAATACTAAATTTCGGTACTTTGCTTTTAGCGGGGGGACACCAATTTTATAATTTAGTTCGAAACGCCTAGTAATAATAGATTTTTAGAATTTAAGGTGCCTGTGTTAGCTTTCGGTTACTACTCTGTTTTTAAATATGGAAATCTACAATTCAAACCGGTTTTTGCGTTTTTTCATGCACTTCGGCCAAAATTGAACGTTTTCGGAAAATTGTCATTTTTAAAAAGGGTAGGCGTATGTAAATTTGTAAATGTTGTTTCTTTCAGTGTGAATTTGTAAATGGCGAAAATTTAATTGTTTCGATTGTTATTTATAATTCTAGAATTTTATTCTCGTAAATACTAAATAAATCTTAAAAAAAATAACGAACAATAATACACTAATATCGCAAATTTCTAGGCACGTGGCTCGGCTGATCGGCTGGGGCAAAGACAAGGATGGCAGTCACTACTGGCTCTGTGTTAATAGTTTCGGACGCAACTGGGGTGATAATGGTGAGTTTTTCAATTTGCTGTCTTTTTATAATAATAAAAGTAATTTTTATAGTTTAAATATACCCTTTTCAGACGTTTAAAACCCAAATATTCAGCAACAAAAATCATTAAAAACCCTTCCAGGCGTGTTCAAGATCAACGTCGACTCGATGGAGCAGTACGGCCTCGAATACGAGGCCGCCCTCATCTAAATATATTAGCGATTTTTTGCTGTTTTTTTATCCCTAAAAAATCGATGGTTACGGGTATTTTGTTAGCTGCAATATTCTTAATTTGTAATGCTCCCCTAGTCTTTATAATGTATTTATTTCTGCATTTTTTTGGCGCGTTTGATATCAACTGTGTCTTTCATGATGTGCTTTTCTGAAGCGGAATAAATTGTTTTCAAAACCGAATTCTAATTTATTTTTCATTTTAGGGTTTAAACGGATGGCAGGCTAGCAAAGATCCTTTGGGATTCGAGGAGTAGAATCGATTTTCTTTGCTTTAATTCATTTCTTTAATTTCTTCCAGATTTTGAACCGATAGCAGACTGGCAGAGATCTTTGTGGAAACGTGATCAGTTTCCGAATTTAATAATATCACTTTATATGGTAGTTATCCTTCTACTTCCGGTTAAATCGGCTGGCAGGCTGGCAGAGGTCTTTGGGGAACCATAAAATAACTTTTTTTTTCGATTGAATACCCTAAATAATTTCTTGTGAGAGTAGCACTTTAGGTGAAATCTTCTATAATTTTTGGGTTCTGTCGCATTATACAAGGACCCGGTGTTTCTAATAGAAATAGAGGGAGCGTTTCCAACCGTTTTTATTGTTTCTAAACCCAGAAAACTGGACAAAATTTCCTTAGAAAGAACAAAAATATCGCTTTCGACGAAAATTTGATTAAGAATGGTTCTAAACTAACAACTTTACAAATTTCGATCTAAAAATACAAAAATATCTTGTTTTCGGTGAACATTTTAACTAAAGCATTTTTTATTGTCTTTCCACTTTAACCTATTGAAAGTTTACAAAAAAACTTACGATCAGAGGAAATTTCGTCATTTTCTCAGAGCATATAATATCAGGCTACAGGTTTTTTTTGTTAGTTATCCATGCTTTTAAATCAGCGGTAAACTGGAGCAGGCTAGCAGCGATTTTTTCGGAATCTCGGGTGTGATTTGTAACGATTTTGATTTGAAAACGCCGATTTCTGCTTGTCGATATAGTTTCAAATTGACTTTACAAATTGGCTATTATACTCCGAAAAAGATATCTTCCATATGGGCAATTGGATGTGGGCCCAAAGATGGCCCCCCCGTGCCGTTTGTGGGTGCTTTGTGGAAATGCTATCCGCTTCGACTCCCACGGTGCCCTGGCCCCTCGACAAAAGCCCACCACCACCACCAACCTCTTCTTTCCAAAAGTGCCCTCTTCTCTTGCTCCTCATTCTTCCCTAGCCGCATCCTGTGAAACAGCAACTTGCCCTTGGCGTCTATTCACACGGCACATTCCGCTCTGAAAACGGCTTTGTCTCTGAAATTTTTGAAATCGCATCTAAAATCCTACAAAATGAGCGGCCTCATCCTGAAATCCGAGGTGCCGTGCGTGGTGTGTGGGGATCGAGCATCGGGTTTGTTTTTAAGCCGTAGTTATCGGTTCTTGTGCATTATCGGGGGGGTTTTGAGGATCTATTTTAGGCATAGAAAGCGGAAATGTTTCTAAACCACTTTTTACTGTTATTAAAGGTAAAAACTTTACAAAATTCTATTGAAAAATGTCAAAAATATAGGATTTTCCATCAAAAAGGTCAATTTTTGGCCAAAATTTTGCCTTTTTTAAAACATTTTTTAGTTTTTAAATAGTATTTCTAGTTAAAATATAGTAAAAAACCTTAAAAATGTCAATTTTTCGAAAAACGGGCCAAAATTTCGCTTTTTTTAAACGTTTTTAGGGTTTTTAGATCGTCTTTCTAGTTAAAATATAGTGATTTTTGACTAAAACACTATTGAAACTCTTGCTATTAAGTTCATAGACATTTCCAGACTTATAAAAAGTTTTTGATCACCTCAATACTTTGTTTTAGGCCGCCACTACGGCGTGCTGTCGTGCGACGGATGCCGCGGCTTCTTCAAGCGGTACACCATTTTTTTTCTGTCGTTTTTATGGATTTCTTGTTCCAGCTCGATCCGGCGGAACCTCGTCTACAGCTGCAAGGAGGGCGGCGCGTGCGTGGTGGACGTTGTGCGCCGGAATCAGTGTCAGGTACGCGTTTTTTGACCGGAAATCAGTCTCCAAATGACTTTCCGATTGCGGAATCGCGCTATAATAATTTTTGCAAAGATTTCGTAAGAAAACGGCTTCTTGAAAAGCAATGGCTAATTTTTTGAATCTTAAAACGCTTTTCTACGCCCAAAAATGATTCGATTCGAACGTTTTTAACCGATTAAAAAGCTAAATAATTTTGTTTCGAAGCTTGCGATAATTTTGAATGGATAAAAAGCTTTTTGAATTCTCAAAAACCTAAGTTTTTCGGCTCAAACCTCGTTTTGTTTATATAATTAGCGGATGCGTTTGTACGTTGTTTTTAACTTTTCCCGAGCATAAAAAGTTTACAAACGTTCATCAAAAATTTGAATTATTGGTCGAAAAATGGATTTTTTCGACGCAAAATTGCCAAATTTCCGTCTTTTAAAACCCTCCTTTACTTTTTTTGAAAGTTTTACTGCTTAAAATATGGTTAAAGCTTGCTAAAAATAGATAAAAATACTTTATTTTATTACCAGGTGAACCTGACGCTTCAGAAAAAAACTTGGCCTCCTCAAAAACCATAAAATTTTAGGCTGAATTTCTGCTCGAAAAACGGTTTTCTGAACCTTTTATCTATTTTACAAAGGAAAAAAGTTCAGCTGCTGTAAAAAAACGGCTTTCTGAAGTCCTGTGAATCCTTTAAACGCTTGAAAACCAGCTTTAAGGCTTGATGAAGCCCGTAAAGCTGGCTTTAACTACCGCTACCCCTGACTATTTTCGCTCCGAAATCTTTCGGAGAGCTTGAAGCGGTTATGAGTCCTCCTCCTCCTGCTCCTCCTCCTCCCCTTAACTGGTGGCGCTCCCATGGCTCTTTGGGCGACTTTGCCCAGATAATCCGCTACCGTAGCCCTGGCCCCCGGGCGGGACCCCGTGGGACCCAATGGGACCCAGTTGAGGGCCCTAAACCCCTGGGGGCCCCCGCACCGGAAAGCCACCCCGGATAAGCTTACGAAGGCCAGTGTGGAAAAGTGGGGGGTTAGGCCACGGTAGAAGAGTATTATTGAAATTTAGATAGTTTTTAGGGTCAAAGCTAAGCTAAGAAGCTAAGCCAAGCAAAGCCGAAGCTAAACCTAAGTCCTTTTTCGGTTCTTTCGCATTATCGGGGGGAGTTAACTTTTTCTAAAATAAATAAATAATAATTAATAGACTGTTTTTTTTTACTATTCTTAAGCGTAAAAACTTTGTAAATTCGTTAAAAAAATACAAAAAAAAGATGTTTCGACCGAAAATGGCCAATTTTTGCACCAAATTTCAACGAAATAATTTCTTCTGAGTTTTTTCTGTTTGTGTTTCAATTGAAACATAGTTAAACTTTACTAAAAATATTCAAAAATATTTAATTTTACATGACTAGGCATTTCTGGAATTCTAGAGAAAAATCCTGTTGCCCCCCCCCCCCCGATACTGCGAAAGAACCACCTTTTCTTTCAGGCTTGCCGCTTTTCGAAATGTCTGGATATGAAGATGAATCGGCATGGTGAGCTCGAGCTACAGTATTCCGCCATTTCCACTTTTTAGCCGTCCAAAACGAGCGCTCCATCTGCCCGCCGAAGCGGAAAAGCGGCGATTTTATGATTGAAGAGTACGTTTGGATACATGGCAACGGGTGATTTTAAAAAGAAGATTAGTTTGGAATTTTAATTTTTAGAGATTTTTTAGAGAAATTTAAAAACGAAGATACGATAAAATATTAAAAACTATTAAAACTATTTAAAAGCTTTCAATCTATGTTTAGAGTCCCCTACACGATGGTGACGGTAGCTACAAATTTAACGAAAGAGCTGAAGAACAAAGAGACAGGTTGGTTGTTTTTTAGGCGTCGAAAATTCGTTTTTCAGGCTTCACCATCCGTCAGCTGTTGTCGGTCGTAGGGACGTCTACAGTACCCCAATCTGTCGCCCTGCTCGCGTCCGTCGTCCGCTGGTGTGCCGTCGTCCCGCCCATCTCCCAGCTGAACGCCCAGGACAAGCGGGTAAGGGAATTTTAAATTGACAGAAAATTTGGGACTTTTTGCAATATCAGGTGGGGGCTGTTTTCGTTATCCGATTTTTCTAATATAAATATAATACCAACAGCAATAAACCATTTTTAAGGTTCTTGGGCATTATCGGGGGTACCGAACTTTTTTTGTATAGGTATTAAAATGTCTAGTGACTTGGTAGGAAGTGTTTTAATTGTGTTTTTAGTGAAATAAAGCGATTTTTCAACTAGAAAAGCTATCAAAAAAAACTTAAAAATGCGAAAATCTGTTCGAAATCAGCTATTTTTGTCGAAAAATCGTGATTTTGGTATTTTTTTAATTAAAATTTGAAAGGTTTTCACGTTTAGGCATGTAAAAACAGTGTAGAAAAACTTCTTCGACGGCTTATATTAGAAAAATCAGACGAAAATGGCCGATTTTGGACAAAATTTCAATTTTTAAGCATTTTTCTAGGTTTTCTAAATAGCTTGCCACTTTTTAATTGTAGCTAAATCTACCAAAAACCTATTAGAATACTTGCTTTCACATTACTAGTGATATCCGAACTTATAAGAACAAAATTGCCCCCCCCCCGGTATTGCAAAAGCTCCAAAAGCTGTTTTTTTAGGTTGAGCGACAATAACGAGCCCTTTCTAGGTGCTATTTTACAACTCGTGGCACTCGCTCTTCCTCACCCACATCATGCAGAAGACGGGCAAGACGAAGCTGACCGAGCTGCCGGCCAATGAACGGATACGACTACTCGGCAAAACGGTGGCCGATCTCGGGCTCAGCGCCCTCGAGCAGTGGACCATCACGACGATTATCATGTTTCGGGCTGGTACGTCGAAAATTCGACGTTTTACGCTTAAATTACGTTTTTCAACATTTGAACTCTACTAAAACCTTAAAGTTTCAAAAACTAGCTTACTTTGTACTTTTAGCGTTTTTTTTGCTAAACTGAAGCGTTTTAACTGTAAAACCAAAGCCGTAAACTTTATGCGTAGCGTAGCCTAGCGTATCTTTTAGCGTTTAAATCTCGGCGATTATCATACGTCGAAAATTCGATTTTTAACGCTTAAATTATGTTTTTCATCGTTTTAAAATCTGCTAGAACCCTAAAGTTTAGACTTACTTAACCTTTAGAAGTAACGTAAAAGCTTTAGCTTTACGAAAAACAGTAAAATTTTTGCTTAAAATTTAATTAAGAAGAAGTATACGATATTTTTGTCTCGCCGGACTTCATTACTGTAATTGGACTTTAAAGTAGTAATTTATGTTTTTCATCATTTTAAACGCTACTAAAACCTTAAAAAACTAGATTTAAACTAAAAACTACGTTAAGCTAGCTTTTAAAAAGATGTACATATAAAAAAAATCGAATGTAATTGTATAGAAAGTTTGTTGTATAGAAAATATAGATAACTAATCCTTAAAAGTTAAAGTTATAAAAACGAATTCCCAAATGCTCACTCCTTTTAGAAGATGGACGCTTCGAAGAGCCGCACATCATCAAAAACGTACAGCATCAGGTTTTTCTATTTTCTTTACTTATTTTTCTTTTTCCAGGCGACCGCCCTGTTCCTCGAGACGACCAAGCAAGACCCAAGTCGACAAGCACAAATTGTGGCGCTCCTGACGAATATTACAGGTTTGAAAATTGGCACTAAAATTTTGGGGAGTTTAGCTTAAAGATATTCGGTTCTTGTGCATTATCGGGGGGGGGGCAACTTTTTCTCGCGATCCTTTGGTAAAAATGTTACAAAATCTTTAGAAAAAATGTCAAAAATATAGATTTTTGAACCAAAATGGCCGATTTTGACCAAAATTAATCCGTTGGAAAAATTTCAACGTTTTTAGATAGTTTTTGTAGTTAAAATGGAGTTTTGTTTTGCTAAAAATACAATTAAAACACTTACTAAAACGTTACTACGCTTTTCTCGATTTATAGGAAGATTTAGATAGGAGATTTCCTCTGGGGGTGTTTAATTTAATACTAAATTTCGTATAATTCAGCAATAAACGCCGACGAGGTGCGAAAAACGTTTTTCGCGGCCCAATCGCTCGTGGAGCTCGAGCACATTTGTCGTTCGGTGCTTTGAGGATGGGAATAAAGGCGTTTGCTATAGGGCGCACATGCCGCCAAAGCACCACACCCCCCAAGAGAACACACACTACGACGATGATTTCAGGGGCAAACCCCGGCTTCAGAGAAGGATATGTAAACTGTTTACTAAAGCTTAGGATTGCTTAAAACCGATTTTAATTTCTGAACGGCTCTTAAAAAAGTAGAATATTGAAATTTCCAGCTCTAAGGACACTAGAAATAGGTTGTATTTCCACTGCTGATGGTTTGAAGGGCAAACTCGGCTTCACAGCCGTTGTAAACTGTTTACTAAGGCTTAGAATCGCTAAAAATTAACTTTAAATTGTCAAGACGATTAAAAACGGTTGATTGGCTTCAAGTAGTGTTTTTAAAAACTAGAAAAATTACCTTTCTAAGATCTTGATACTAAAAATAGCATCATATTTCTACCAATGTGGCTTTGAGCGTCAAACAGGACGATATGCAACCGGTTTACTAAAGTTGAGAATTCGTGGAAAAATCGTTTTAATGTTTTTTGTTATTAAACTAGCTTTTTTGCCTTGAGACGATCAAAAAACGCTGGAAAGCTGCCATTTCTAAGAATTTCTAAGTTTTTTTTACATTGCTTTTGCAGTGTTTTCTTAGCAACAACCGGTTTCTAGAAAGAATTTTAGAGCGCAAATTGCTTACTGGAGCTTAGAATTAGGGATTTTGAGCGTCTAAAACGAATAAAGTGTTTTGTAACTTTTTGTATGTTCTTTTGCGTGCCATTGCCTGGAAATATATCTCTTCGAGCTCAGAACCTTCTCTTTTTAGGTCTAAAAACTAGGCGAAATGCACTATTTATTGTTTAGACACTTTTACCTTTGATTTACTAGAAATATCTAGCTTCAAAAGTAATTTTTAGCCTTTCACTTGCCCAAAACACTCACAAAATTGCTTTTTTTCGCATTAACTCGTTGTGTGCCGTTTTGTGAACGTGTGTGCCGGCACCGTACTAACGTTGTGCATTAATCCATAAAAGTAATTTTTAGGTTTTAGCAATTTTAGCGTGAAACCAACATGATCCGGCCGTACTCGTCGGTTCCAAGCCGTCTACCGCCGCCCGGCACCTCCGTCCACACTGCTCTCGGATCCGTTTTTCGAGCCGTAAAGCGAAAACTGCATGGATCGGGCACTTTTTCGTTGTTTTTTCAGTTTATGAACTTGTTTTGGTTCTTTCGCATTAACCAGCAAGGACAAAAATGTCTTTCTTAGAGTCCAATTTTTTAAGTATAAATAGCGAAAGCTTTCTAAACTTTTTTTTACTATTCCTAAACGTAAAAACGATAGAAATTCGTTTTAAAAATAGATAAAATATAGTTTTCGACCAAAAATTCCCTTTTTCACCCAATTTACGAGGTTTGGACAAATTGTTGAATTTTTAGATAGTTTTCTAGGTGAAATATAGTTTTGTATTACTAAAAAAGACTATTAAAAAACTTTCTATGAAATTGACACCCATTTCTAGAGGTATACAAAAATTTTATTTTCCCCCATAAAAGGCAAAAGAACTTTTTGTAAAAGATTTCAACACCTCGGCGCGCTATTTTTCTATATATATCTGCACTCTGCACATTCGCGCGCCTCTCCCTCTCACCACATTTCATTTTTCGGCCTGTTCTTCAGTTTTCTGCACTTTTCTACCCCGATTTTTTGCTCCTTTTCTTGCTTGGGGCCACCGGCCGGCGTTTCCCCGCAACATTCTCCTCTTTTCAGATTTCGATGGCGGAGAGCGCCCCGACTTGGGGCCCCCGGTGGTCAGGCTTGTCGCCGACCGAGGGGATTCCAGGTAAAACTTTATTCTCTTAAACTGCTGGTTTTGCGCGACATTCTGGGCCCATTTTTGGCCGAGAACTCCTATTTTGGTCGCTAGTAGCGATACTAGTCGAGATACGCTACTAAACTAAAGTTGAGCGAATCGCGGCTAAAGGAGAATTCCTAGAACTAGAAAAGTGGCAAAAACGTTGAATATAACTTTTAAAGACGAAGAAAAACGCTTTTCGGAATCAGCCCAAAAACTGCGCACGAAAATTTGATTTTCAAAGACGTTTTAGTGTGAAATACCACCATTTTAACTTCAAATAAACGAACGTTTTTGTTAAAATTGGCTAAAACGCATCACTCCTTACCTCTATTTTTTTCAGGGACGCAGATCACGCTGCGGGGCGAGTTCCTCGGCCACGATGCCAACGACGTCGTCATGCTGTTCATCTGCGGCACCGATTGCCTGCATTCTGTAAAGTGAGCAATATATATACTTTTCGATTACTTTGGACTTTGGGTGGAAATCCCCGTCGAAGATCGTGGCACGGGTCGGCCAGGCGAGCCGTGGACTCGGCGAGATCCGGATCGCCACCCGGTCCGGCGGGCGCGGCTCGGCAAACGTCAAATTTCGGTGAGAAAAATCTATCTAATCGTGGGAAAATGAGGTTTTTACGGTACTTTCTCATTATCGGGGGCGGGGGCAAAATTTTTGGCAGTGTTTTGTTTGACGTATTTTATGAGTGTTTGTAGTAAAAAACGGGAAAAGAAAAGCATGAAATTACTAGAAAAGGTATCTAAAAACATAAAAAGCCTTTAAAAGCCGACATTTTAGTTAAAAGCGGATGATTTTGGCCGAAAAATAGATTCCAATTCTAAAAATTTGTAAAGTTTGTGCGTTGAGGCAATCACAAAAAGGGAATTGTCTAAAAAACTTGAACCAACGATAATTTTGTAATTTAACGCTGGAAAATGGCATAATAAATCTTTCCAGCGTCTTCATCACGCAAGTCGGCCCCTTGGAAGAGTCGGCCGTTTGGGTGGACGAGACGAAGACGGTTCCCGGGCGTGAAGTGAGTTTTAACAAGTTATAAGCTTACAGCGACATTTTTGTGTCATTAGGCGGATTTCCAGTTTGTTGAGCAGGTGATCGGATGATTTTGGAACTTCTTGCAGCGACATCAACTCCTTTGCCAAATTTCAAATTTTTAATTTTTGCAGTTTGAAAAAATTATCGTTTTAATTTCTTTTCTTGAGCTTTGAAAATGCGTAAAAATCATAATTTTTAAATTTTTTCGTTTAGGCGATCCGGAACGTCGCGCCGAGCCTCGACGACCGCGATGCCCTCGGCCTCAGCAACGCGAAGAAGGCGGACATCGGCCACTTGTCGATGGAGTACCCGGATGCTTCCAGTGGGTTTTTTTACAAAAAATTATGGTAAATTTATTGTAACTATTATATCGGTGCTTTCGCAATATCGGGGAGCAGCTTCTTTCAAGGTCCGAGTTTTCTATCATAGCTGCCGCTTCTAAGCTTTTTTATGTCTTTCTCTAAACATAAAAATGTTACAATTTTTACAAAATTATCAATTTTACAATTAAATATAACGATTTTAGAACAAAAGGGCCGATTCTGACCAAAATTTCATCAAAAAATTTTCGACATTTTTTATTTGTTTTTTTTGTCGCTTTGAATATAGTTAAATTTTACAAAGAATAGGATTAAATCAATTATTGACGTTAATCGGCATTTCTAGACGCCTAGGAAAAATTTCATCCCCCCGATAATGCGAAAGTACCATAAATCTGATTGATTATGCCTATTATACCATACGTCTTGAGGTAACCTTCGAATGGAGAGCTTCAGCCCGCAGCTCTACATGCTCGAATATCATCTCGACTCGAGGTTTGGTTTTTCTTGCTAATTTGTGCTTTTTGAACGCAAATCTCTACGATTTTTTTGAAAAACTGAAATTCCTACATTTCCGTTGGAAAACTGTGATTTAACGATTTTATGTGGAAAAACTGAATTTGCGATAATTTTGTGTTTTTTAAAACATAAATCTACATTTTTTTGTGTTCAAAGGATACTCAATTTTAGCCTCGATCAACTGCGCGCTGGGCTCGTCAACCTCGACCGCGAGAAGCTGAGCGAGGTGAAGAAGACGGAAGAAATGCACAAGGCCAACCTGTACTCCCTGATCTCGTGCGTCGACTCGTTGGCCGCCCTCCACGTCGAATTGGCCAAGGCGAAGGAGACGGGCGAGTTCGCCGTCATCAAGCAGATTGCCACCCAGGTGAGCAGCGCCGTTTGTTGAAGGTGACTCGAAAATGTGAGAATCTGCCCTTTTATCGACTAGGACTCGACAGCTACGTTGCGCTCCAAAACACTCGGCCGACTATTTGAGGTTTTTGCGCAAATTGCGCTCCTAGAAGCTGTAAACTCAGGATCATGGTGTCATTTGGCGTGTCGCGTAGCTGTCGAGGCCTTGTAGATGCAAGGGGTGGATTTTCGTGCCTGTTAGTCCCTTTAAACTTCATGATGATCCTTGGGCTCCGAAAGCTACGCGAAATTCTGTAGTTTTTGCTCCCAAATTTGATGCGTAAATAGGCGTCCTCGGACGCTTGACGCCCCTGAATTTACCTAGCGTAATCGATTTAATCTGATTTTAAACTTTGATAAATTTGTGAATTTGGACGCTCGATCACGATCAGCAAGCTATTTTCTTGATTTTTATCACGCTTTTCGTATTATTTTAGATAGAATTTGAGCTTCAACATTTTAGGTGTTGCCCTTTTCTTGGTTTCTCGTTTTATAACTTTTTTTCCAGATCAAAGACGCTCGCTCGGAAGCCGAGACAGTGTTCAAGGACGTGCTCGCCCGCAAGGACAAGGCCGATTCGACGCGGAATGCCCTCTCCGTGCTCACCCGCTTCAAATTCATCTTCTTCCTCAACAAGTCCATCGACGAGAATATGGCCAAGGTGATTATTTGATTTTCTATAATTTCAATTGTGGTTTACTAGACTAAAACGAACTTTACTAAAACCGTTTTAGGGTGAATATTCGACAATTCTGAACGACTACATGAGAGCCCGATCTTTAGTGGCGGAGACGGACGTGCCGTTGTTTAAAGAAGGTAACTTGACCGGCTGGTGTATAAATTTAACTTTTTTTAGTGATGGCCGGCGTCGACAAGAAGATGGCGCACTTCAAGAAAGATCCTGACGACCCGCCTCATCGACTCTCAGCTCAACTACGAGGAGCAGAGCAAGATGATCAAGTACTTGAAGGTGGGAAAGTTTTCTAAGAAATTTCGCGGACCTTCGTGTTACCTAAGGAAGAAGCATAATTGTGCGTGTTTTTACTCCATCTTTCGAAATTTGTATATGTAAACAAAACGGAAAAATATTGTCTCTTTGGCGAAAAGTGGGCTTTTTTAATTTTTAACGATTCAAAAAAATGTGCTTTCAGGTGTTTAGATATCAAAAATTGTATTGAAAATTTGGTTGATAAAATTGTCTGAAAGTATTGTTACAGCTGTCTCGTTTACGAAAAAATAGCTAAAAAATGTGGTAGGATATCTTTTAATCATTAAAGTTTGTAACTGAATTTTTCAGATCCTCGACCCGGACTCGGATCCTCTATGGCACTGCATCACCTCTTCGCACCAACACCTCGACACGATTCTCTGGAATCTCCAGAAGAATCACCACGAAAAAGGTATAGTTTTATTAAAAAATCCACTGAAATTTGATTTAGCAATGGCCGACGAGAAGCAGCGAAGTAACGGCCGTTTCTTGAGTGAGTCTGCGATTTTTGCGTTTTCTATTGTTTTTTTTAGTTGTCGAGACGAACCATCGGCAAGTATTCATCACGGAAACCGTCTCGAACTTGATGGCCAAGCTGCAGGTATTTTTTTCAGACTGCTAAACTTTAAAATTTGATTCAAACTCTTTTAAAAAACTTAGTACTAGTTTTCTAAACTATTTAGGTCATTTAGAATTGCCTAGATAGTAGTCAAAAACTGCTAAAACTGTATTACAAAGCTTAGAATAATGTTTAAAACGTAGGATTTGATAATCTATTTTAATAACTGTATTTTAATACTTAATCTAAGTATTTAGTAGTGTTTTTGGTAAAATATAACTGTATTTTTATTGGAAAACTAGGTAAAATCTTTTTTAAATTTGAAAGTCGACATTGGTCCAAAAATCGGAAATTTTGTAAAGTTTTTACGTTTAGAATAATTCAAATTTTAATCGAATTAAAAACTTTAAAATTTCAGCGCTTCTGGAAACTCGTGACGAACTACACGAGCAGCGACGATCGCTCGGCCCAGACCCACGAGGATGTCAATGTAAAAATATGCTAATGTTGTATCAAATTATCCTTCTTTAGCAAATGCTGATCGGGACGATCAACGTCTCCCTCGTGGCTTCTCCTGAACGCGCTCGTGCCCGACTCGTTACCGGACGAGGTGATGAAGAAGTACGGCGACCAGTTCGTCGTCTGGCCCAAGGCCACCAAGGAAATCGAGCGGAACACGCTGTTTCAATCCTTGAAGGCGCTACGGTAAGTGGATTTTAAAGATTTTTTAATTTGTTTACTATTGATTAAATTAAATTTTTATCTATTTAATTTGAATTTAAATTATTTAGATTTAACGTTTGACGTTTTTGCTCAATTTTCATGCATTTTCTATCACAAACGACAAACTTTTTTATTTTTTTGCGTTTTTTATATATTAAAACACGATATGGAACGCTATAAAAACGAATAAACGAATAAAAATTACGTTTATATATTTCAAATTTTTTTTAGGGGCCTCGTCTCATTCTTGCTGGAGTGCCAGTTCACCTCGCAGCACGTGCAACCCTGACGGAGTTGTGTATGACGGTCCGGCTGAAGGCCGTCTCCAACATTGTCGACAAGGGCGTTAATGGTATGATTTTGCTCTCGTTCTCTCTCTCTCTCTCTCTCTCTCTCTCTCTCTCTCCCCCTTTCTCTCTCTCTCCTCTCTCTCTGTCTCTCTCTCTCTCTCTCTCCCCCCCTCTCTTTGTCTCTCTGTCTCGCTCTCTCTCTCCCTCCCCCTCTCTCTGTCTCGCTCTCGCTCGCTCTCTCTCTCTCTCTCTCTCTCTCTCTCTCTCTATCGTAAAAAATGTAGTTTAGAATGTTTCTTTTGATTGGAAAAATTCTTGAAATTCGAAATTCTGAAATTCTCACATTGTTTAATAATGAGTAATAACTATGCTATGGAAAATTTTGAATTTTTAACTGCGTTTTACTACTTTTTTTTGTTTATAAATTTTTTTCCCGTGCAGCCATCGCCGACCTGTCGAAGAAAGAGAACTGGCAGCAGCGCGAGTTCATCTCCAAGGGCGTCTGCAAGACGGGGCTGCCGGATGTGTTCGAAAATGAGGTACTTTGTCAGATCGTACTTTATTCGCTCGTAGATCTGCGAGTGTATCTCCGCGGCTCGAGACGTACTTTCATCAAATGGATACCCCGGCGAAACGGATCTTTTTGGGCGTGAGGCGTGAGTTTTTCGACTTTTCCAATTGTTTTTTGTCATAATTTTCTATAAATGTTTGTATTCAGTTGATGTACAGTGGTAATTACGTCTTTAGCTTTCGGCGCAGCATCATCGACGTGTTCGCCGGGTTGATCGTGTCGGTGCGCGGCTGCTTCAACACGTTGCTCGACCTGAAGGGCGACCGGCGACCCAACCAGCTCGACCTCGACGGCAAGGAGAACCGGCAGCAAGAGGGCGAAAGGAGGGGCCAGGTGAGGATTTATAGTTTTTTTGTGGAAATTAGGTTCTTTCGCATTATACTTCGCCCGCCACCCTGGTGGGCCCACCCTAAGGTGGGCAAAGGTGGGCGCGGAGGGCTGGGCAGGGGG